>CM050169.1:173387170-173734670 GCA_027410445.1 Discoglossus pictus | reverse complement strand
TGTCTTATCATATGAGTTAGATACAATAAGAAAAATAATAGTATGAGAGGATCTTGATCTATTTATATACCAACTAGCAATATTGTTGTGCTTTTATTTTTCACTATGTGTAGGGGGAGATGAGACCTCTAGGGGAACATTATATATTTTATCTTAGGTACAATTTTGCATCCTTTATGCAATAACAAACTTTGTATTTTTGTTACATTTTTGCATGTGTGAGCACTATTTATTTCACTTTAGGTAAACTTTACATTTTTTCGTTAGCAGCAACACTACCGAGCCAGTACCACAGAGTCTTTGTCTTTATGAGTTTCAGGGGGCAAACCTAAGCAAAATACTATTGCTGCTTGATTTTAGTCAGTAAAACAGAGCATATAAGCACTTTTAAAAAGTATTTAAGAGTAAATTAAAGCATATTTTTTTACAGAAGTTTTTAGTTAGCGAAGACCTTGCCTTTGGATAGAAGTTCACTAACTAAAAACTTCAGTAAAAAAAAAAATATGCTCTGTGCTTATAAAGAGCCCTATTCAATTGGCCGAATCGCAATTTAATAAGACTGATAGTTTTGATGGAAACTATTACTGTACAAGCATCAAATACTGGAATTTTCTGAGTAGTTCTGATTTATACACAAGATTAAAATCATTTAGAATAAATAACTTCATAAATGTGTAGTGTCTTGCACATTTAAAATATGGGCTTTATATCAAGCCTTTAAGTAATAATTGTATTTCAATAGAAAAATGGCAGAATTCTTTTCTTTTTTTTTTAAATTCAATTTTTTTACTTTATTTTGTTTATAGATTGAAAAAACATTACATAAATAAACATATAACGTTTGAAGTAATACAAATTGCGAACAGTCGAATAGTTTGTTTCAGAGTTTCCTTACTAATAGATTTCAAATCATAACATACGTAACATTCAAACTTGGACCAGCCTAGAAACAGTACATGAGGACCTAGAAGGGTTCTACCCTAGCGCCCCTTTTGTGTAGTTTTGTGCAGAATTTGTGCCTTTACTAATAGAAAGAGTGAGAGTTTTAGAAATAGAACTAACCTCCGAGAGGATCTCGCAGCGTCCAGATGTCCCAGCAGGAGGCCCAGCATCTGTATTTCCCGTCCACTTCGGCCGATAGTGAGCTCATGTTTTGTATGTATCTAATTTTTTGCCTCACCTCAGTGTACGATGGAGAAGTGTTTCGCGATGACACATCTGGTTGCTAGAAACACTTGACTGGTCAAGAACTGCTCATTTTTTTGAAAAGACCCCTGATCGGAAGACCCCAGTAGGGCTTCACTTGGGTTCTGCGCTAGACGTTTCCCCCATAGTTTTTCTATAGTGTCATAGGTAAAATCCCATGTTTGGCGAATTTTGGGGCATTCCAGAGCATGTGTAGCATGGTGCCTTCATGTGGGCAACCTCTAGGGCACCTGGCAGGGTATGCGGGATTTGAGCGGTGCAGCCTAGTCAGAGTGAAGTACCACCTCATTATTGTTTTATAGGCATTCTCCTTAAGTGTTATGTTGAGAGAGACATTGTTTGCTTGTTTTAATATCTTACCCCATTCCTTGTCTTCTAATGTAACCTGTAAGTCTGCTTCCCAAGCTATTTGGTAGGGGAGTTTGGCGTCAGAGAGTATTTTGTAGAAGGTGGAAATGTTACCTTTCCCCCCTGGGTTGTTGAGGAAGCATCATTCAGTTACTGATCTGTCACTAAGACTATTTAACTTATTTGTGTGTGTGAGCACCTCGTTGACTCCTATCAGATTGAGCCATTCTTTGGGGGGTGCATTGATCGCGTTAAAGGAAATTGGTAAGGGGAATTCTCTATTTAGGTCTGACATGTCCGCTACCACCGTTAGCTTATTGTCTATCCACCAGCTCATTTGGGTTATTCTGTCAAAGCGATAGTCTTTGTGTGGGGTCCAGAGGGGTGTCAATCCTGAACCTTCTTTCAAGAGGTTGGATTTCCTGTTACTCTCTCGCCAGATCTTTATGGAGTTGTCTATACAGGATGACAGCTTATCCAGTTGTAATTTGTGGTGTAGGCTCAACCATAAGATTTGGGGAAGGATTAAATTGTTATCCTCCCAAAACTTGTCTCTCAATTTCCACCCATACAGGGTAGTTCTCTTTTTTATCGCCAATTAGTCATTTGTGCTAATCTTGCAGCTCTGTAAAATCTAAGTAAATCTTGGAACCCCAACACACCTTTTTGTTTTGGGGCGGGTCATCGTGGCTTTATTAATTCTGGGTTTTTTGTTATGCCATGTAAAGTTATTCAGAGTTTTTTGTATTAATTTAATTTCCTTTACATTAATCGGTGTCGGAATCGTTCTGAATAGGTATAGGATTTTGGGATGACATTCATTTTAACTGCATTAATCCTCCCTAACCAGGAAATATTAAGAGAGGACCATTTGGTTATTTCTGCTCTTATTCTTTTGAATAGGCGTGGGAAATTAACCTCATATATTTGATTTAGTTACTTTGGGATGCTAATGCCCAGGTATAGGTATAAATGTAGTGAGCCCACTTGATGGGGAAATTGTTGTTTTATGGATTCTACCAGCGCTTCAGGGTAGGGTGATATTGAGAGCTATACTTTTGTTTGCATTGATTTTGAAGCCTGATATCTGGCCAAATTTAGCAAGGAGCTGCAAAAGATTAGGGAGGGCCGATTAATGGATCAGATAACGTATCATGATATCATCTGCAAAAGAGACTTATTTTTGTATTCTTTTCTACCCACTTGCAACCCTCTAATACTTGGGTGATCCCTAATGGCTGCCGCTAAGGGTTCTATGCAAAGTGCAAACAGTAGTGGAGATAGAGGGCACCCCTGTCTTGTACATCTAAAGATGTTGATCAGGAGGGATCTAAATCCTTGATATGAAATAAACGCTTTGGGGGATTTATATAGGGCCATGACCCCTTTTTAAAAACCCCTCTCCTAGTCCCATTTTTAAGAGCGTCGCCTCCATGAAGGGCCAGTCTATACGGTTCGAATGGCCTTTTCTGCGTCTAATGATACCAACATTAAAGGCAATTTTACTTTGTGGGCCATGTCAATTACATTTATTATTCTCCCTTGTATTATCGGGGGCTTCCCTCCCCGCAATGAAGCCTACCTGGTCCGGATGTATCACATTGGGCAGAAGTGGGGCAAGTCTGTTTGCTATGATTTTTGAATATAGTTTAACGTCTGTGTTAATCAGGGATATAGGCCTATAACTACTGCATTGGGTACGGTCTTTGCCCTCCTTGGGGATGACTATAATTTTTTGCTTCCAGGAATTCTGGTCTCATTTGGTCTCCTGCTAAAAACCTGTTAAATAACCTCTGGACGTGAGGTAGTAAGGATACCATACAGTGTTTATAGTAATAGTTTGTGAATCCATCCGGGCCAGGGGCTCCATGTGCTTTGGAGTCGTTAATTGATTTTTTTATTTCTTCAGAGGAGATGGGGCGTGCTAGGGTTTCAGCTTCAGTTGCTTTAATTTGGGGGAGGTTGATAGAGGCGAGAAATTTCTCTATACGTTTCTTGTGAGGTTGGGTCCCAGAGTGGGTCGGGGCAGTGTATAGTTCTGTGTAAAACCTTTTGGAACGTTCCAGCTATGAGATCTGGTTTTGAATACGGGGTTATTTGCTGTGTCGGTGATTTTAGGTATATATGTGTCGGCTCTCTGTGCCTTAAGTCGCCTGGCTAACATACTGTCTGGTTTATTTGGTGCAGCGGAAGAAGTTAGCTTGCGTTCTTTGCAGAATGGAGACCATTTTTTTTTCTCATTACCTTGTTTAATTTCTGTTTGAGCCCAAGAATTTTGGTATAAGTTTGTACATTGTTATGTTTAGCGAACTTTGCTTGTAAATCCGAAATCTCTAATTCAATTTTGCAATCTGAGCTCAGTCTGCTTTCTTGGCTGCTGCCCCTAGCTGTATGAAGACTTCCCCTGATCACCGCATTATGTGCTGCCCATACTCCTGCTCTCATCTACTTCTCCCTCCTTGTTTAATTGGAAGTACTCAATAATTGCTTTGTTTATTTTTTTTGTTCATTTCTACGTCATTTAAGAGGTGAGGATTAGGGGCCAGTTGGGAGACCGACTTTTTGGTGCTATGCCCGAAAGGGCAATTTTAACCAGCTCATGGTCCGGACCAGGAGTTAAAGTGAATGGAGGCTGTCGTTAGGCTGTTTATCATATGTTGTTGGATTAGGAGGTAATCTATGAGTGAGATTGGTGTCTTGCGGAGTAGAAGGTATATTCCCCTGTCTAGCGGGGTTCATTATTCTCCATGAGTCTACCATGCAGTTAGAACTTAAGATCGATTTAAATGCCTTGGTTGGCAGTGGGGGTGGAATATGGCGCGGGGGGGAGGCAATCTATCTTTACTTGGATCTAGGACGGCATTCATATCCCCTCCTGTTATCCAGATTGAGTTTTCCCAGCTTGTAATTAGATTCGATATCTGATGGAAAAAATTTTGCTTGGTCAGTGTTTCCGGCATACAGGTTGAGGAAAGAAACTTTGTGTTCCTGGATAGTGCCGTGGACTGCTAGGTATCTCCCTTCAGCGTCTTTTTGTGTGCGAGTATGGCGGAAGTTAAGTTTATTGTGAAATAGGATTGACACCCCTCTTTTCTTTTCACTCGCTGTCGAGTGAAAGTTTGTTTAAATGCCTTCCCCCAGTACTTTGGGACCGCTGCTTTCTTAAAGTGTGTTTCCTGCAGCATTATTACGTCCGCCCCCAGTCTTGTGTAGTCTTTCAGGGCTATACCTCTCTTAAACTGGTTCATTTAAGCCTTGAGTGTTGTGTGTAATGATGTTAATGCTCATGACTCACCGTAACCCCAGGCTCAGGCACTGCACAGGTGTGGGGTTTAAACGCTGATATTTCCCTGAGAGCTTCCGTAGGACTGTGGACCTCCTGCTGGGACCTCACTGGAGCCCCGCCGGATCCAAATGGACCTACCTCCTGCGGGGATTGGAGCACAGCGAAAAATGGTACGTTAGATAGTGAGAGCTGGCGTTAGCTATCCCAACTTAAAGCTTGCTGATCTCTCATCCTATACAGTAAGGATTTTACTTGTACGGTCTGGCTAGTAGCTGGTGCGTTGTTGATCTTGTCCCTTATGAATCTTTTTTTTTCAAACATCTTTTTATTAAATGGAGTTTGCGTCAGAACAGAAGTGGATTAATACATTTCAACCATTGGTGAGCAAATATATGCAATGTTCATAGTAGCCATACTTATTGCATCATATTTATCTAGTACATATAGGAATTCCTTTATAATTTTTGTGCTTGGAATTGTACCACATTGCTTAACATCACCTAGATATCCTTTGGTGTTCTCCAAATTTTTTTTTTTCCTTTTATATTGTCTTCTAACATTTTATTCTTTACAGTCCCTTATGAATCTTTAAGTTATCATTAGAACATTATCTTAAAAGGGGAGGAACAAGGGAAAGAGAGGAATAAGTAAAAATAAGAGAGATAAATAAGAAAGGAAAAGGAAGGAAACTTCTAGCTCTCTAGGTAAATCTAGACTAATGTTTGGACAGTCTAGACTCACCTTTGTTAGGTAATAGTGAATAGCAGCTGTTGTAAATTAACAGCACTTAGCTAAGTAGATTTGGTGGTAGGGAAAAAAAAAACTACCTACAGGAGAGCAACTTCTGGCTTCCTTAACCACTTGGTGAATCCAGTAGTGTTACAAGGGAACACTGAGTGGATTCGCCCTTCGTGTGAACTTAACAAAGGTGAAAAGCCCATAAGGGACACTATGAGTCACTTAAATCTTTTTTATAAGAGTGTGACGACTCTTGTAGCTAGCATTAACTAGGAAATTCTAAACAGTTATCTTAAGTGTAAAAACAGTTTGCAAAAAAGGTGTTGGACAAGATAATATATACTGTACAATGAAGAAACAAAAACGGTCTTAGAGGTTTGAGGCCTCTCTGTGTCTGTTGGTCCCTCTATCTGGAGGTCTGCCGGTTAGAAGGTTTCGGGGTTCTGTGTCGGAACTTGGAGTCTCGGCTTCTTTCTCGTACTGGGGGGGGTGCCTGTTGGGGGCAGAATTATTTTAAGCTTGTTATTTCTTAAACTCTGAATAAGTTCTTATCACACCTCTGTCTAACAAGAAATGTCAATGGGTCTCCTACAGAAATTCCAGTTTAATATCTTTAGTTAGTGATGGTAATGAAGAGATTTCTTGAAAGGTGCTTTCCCTTGCTTAATGTAGGAAAACATAATTTAGACATCTGTATTTTTGTATGAAATACATGATTGTTTAAAACCCTTGTTTTATTGGTATAGTTTGATGGTTTGCATTATATAATGTATTCATTCAGTGCCTAAAATGTATGTAAAATTGTTTTTATCTGCATCAAAAACTGATAGCAAAAAAATGACCTAGAGGAAAGAACAGTTGCAAATATTTTCAGGTACCATGACATGAGCCCACCTGTATGAGGAATAAATTCCTAATATACATATATTCTTATAGAATTGTCACAGACCCCTTTCCAGGGCCTGGATCCTGGTCCATTGAGCCAGCATAGAGGACAGACTGTCCCATTGGAAAATGTGTAGGGGGATTACATTGCCCACATGGTCATTATGGGCAGGTGGGGTGGTAACGGTGAACTAAGCACTAAGACATAGGGCCATAGTGTACCACCATGATTCATGTGGTCTTATGGCATATGCACCTGCCTTATTCTGTATACTGTGTGTATTTCCCAATGTAATTATTACTGTATTCTGTGTTATGTTTAAACTGTGACTGAGTGATCATGTTGGGGTTAAAACAGGGTGTGCTAAATCTGCAGTGATCAGACTCTATTGTACAGTTATCTGTTCTGGTCCATTGTTAGCAAATTAGGTTAATATCATCTGCCATGTACTTTATCTAAAGTCTGGACTATTTAAACACAGAGACAGCAGGATGTGTATTATAATGTAGCCCTGTTGTTCTCAGGTGCCAGCTATCAAGTACTGCTAGACCCCATGTGGGGTCATCTCCTGTAATTTTCTGCCACATCCTCTCATTGTTACATTGTGTACACCCCCTCTGTATCTACTTGCTATAAATATTGCTGACTTTTAAAAAATAAAACAATTTACTTCTGGAGACATGTAGAAATTGTGTGTCTCTTATTTTGCTCCTGGATGGCTGCAATACTGAACCCATCTCCACCCTGCAAGTAACCTGTCCTGATCACTACCACAGGAAGGTTACTGAGACTCCTGAAAGCGCTGATTCCTGATAGAGAGACTCTGACTGATACAGAAGCCAGATATCAGGGTGCTGGTGCTGATATTTCCAAGAACCCAGCCGGTCCTTGTGGGTAATTAATAACTGTAGTCAAGGCAGGTAGGGCAGTGATAGCCTCTACCCCCGGGTCGTCACAACTGGTGGCAGTGCAAGAACCGGCAGCAAGGTTTGGATATGGTGATCCATGCAGTTTTGAAGTCCAGTACTTTCGGCGGCTTGGCAGGGATGCAGAAACCACTCAGGGTTTTGCCAGACCATGAAATGCAGGTCCAAGTCCAAGGAAGGCCAACACTGGATAGATGGGATCAGTGAGAACATGGAGGCCCGCAGAGGTGATCAGGGAGAAAAGGAGCCTGATCACCAGTATGCTGGAGCGGCGAAGGCAATGGATTGCCACAGACAAGGATAGGTTGACAGCTAGTCTAAATCAGCAGATGACTTCCCTTGGGCTCCAGCCAGGTGAGAAGCTAGCAGAATGGCTTGAGGACCTGGTGTGGTTGGAGCTCGACTTGGAACATGGACCTAATGCTTCCAACTCCTGCATCCCAAGAGCCCTCCTTCTACAGGCTTTCAGAGTCAGAGCCAGAGCCAGAGCCGGGTGTACACAGGGAGAGGGGCAGGAAAAGAGGCTTCCTGAAGCATACTACTAAATTGAGAGACACTGAGAAGAGAGGGTTTAGTGTGGCCTCGAATATACAGACAGCAGGATTGAGAGACACTGAGAAGAGAGTGTTCAGTGTAGCCTGGAATATACAGACCGCAGGATTGAGAGACACTGAGAAGAGAGTGTTCAGTGTGGCCTGGAATATACAGACAGCAGGTTTGAGAGACATTGATAAGAGAGTGTTCAGTGTGGCCTGGAATATACAGACAGCAGGATTGAGAGACACTGAGAAGAGAGTGTTCAGTGTGGCCTGGAATATACAGCAGACCCTGACGGTGTTCACCCAGGAAGGGCAGAGTCCTAGGGAGGCCTGGGACTACAGTTTTAAAGTGAGTAACTGGAAGAAGCCAGTATTTGGACTGTGCATTTCTTTATTTTGTTTGCTGGCGGTTACTCATTAATAAAGTAATTAAACTATTTAAAAGCCTCCAGTGTTTTCCTTCCTTAAGTGAGTTGGTTAATACAGAGCACTGATCCTGCTAGTGGCAGTGCCTTGTCACAACATATAAATTATTGTTGTTTCAGTCGCGTCTGACTCTCTGTGACCCTATGGACCGCAGCACGCCAGGTACATCTCTCAGTCACTGTCTCTCTGAGCTCCATCAGGTTCATGTTCATTGCTTCAGTGACCTCAGCTATCCATCTCCACCTTTGTCATCTCCTTCTTGTGCCACCAGTCTTTCCCAGTATCAGAGTATTTTCTAGGGAATCCTGCAGTCTCATGATATTGCCAAAATATTTGAGCTTCAGCCTCATGATCATACCTTCTAGTGAACAATTTGTCTTGATTTCCTGAAGTACTGATTTATTGGCTCTTCTTGCAGTCCAAGGGACTCTAAGTAGTTCCTGCCAACACCACAATTCAAAGGCATCAATTCTACGGTGCCCAGATGACTACGGCGCTCTCACATAAGTATGTATAACAACTGGGAAAGTCACCATCTGCAGAGATCTTGGATCCCAGGAAAAATAAAATCTGTCACTGCCTCCTCATTTTCCCTGTCTAGGAAACTGAGATTGCCGATTGCCATGATCTTGGTCTTTTTAACGTTGAGGAGAAGGCCAACTATTGCACTCTCTTCTTTTAACCTCATCCACAGGTACTTTAGTTCCTCCTCATTTTCAGCCATCAAAGTAGTATAATCTACGTATCTGAGGTTGTTTATATTTCTTCCAGCAATATTGATTCCGTCTTTGGATTCTTACAGTCTGGCATTATTCAGGATGTTCTTTTGCATATAAGTTGAATACATAAGGTGACAATATGTAACATTTGCCCATGCAAACCTTAGTGAATAGACAGATTGTTTTTCCACAGTGGAACTAGGGCAGATGTTAGAGCTCAGGACTGTGCTCAGTTTCACCACAATCTTGACCTGTGTGTCTGCACTGTTGTGATATGTACATGTGTAGTAAGAACATATTTAAACCTATTTTTCCAGTTATGTAGGTGTGTTTCCTTTGACCCAGTGTTAGTGTGAATTGGGCTATGCTTCACTCCATTTTTCAGGATAAATTGGACAGATAAGGTGTCTAATGTTTCATTTTGAAGTATTGCTAGATGTATAATTGCCTTTTTCTTGATTGCCTTAGTTCAATTTAATTTATATTTAATTGGGTTATGTTATTCCTAAAATGTATAACCTTATGCATGCCTCTTTGTATCACCACTTATTATTTACCTCATGAAGATGAAGGTTATCATTACCTAAATGACACCAACACAAGATTTTAAAAGTAAATGGACTGATATTCAGAACTACAAACAACTTTTGTCCAACTTCATAACATGGCTTCTATAAAATGCAATTGCAGCTGGGGTATTTTTAAGTTGTTGCAGCAGAAGACTTAATCTTCTCTAGAAACCAGCCTTTGGTCCCTTACACTTATTAATCACAAACTGACCTTCTCAGGGACCTGATTCTTTAGAAATTAAGGATTAGATCAAATTTTTCTGCATGATTTTGTGAAAGGGTTTACCCAAATGTGTTTTCCTTTTTAAAGTATTTAAACCAAGCCAGATTATAAATTATTTGAAAACAGTATGATCTAGACCTACACATTAACTTCAAAGACGATACATTCCTGGATTCTCTCTTTACTCATAGACATTCTGACTACTTCTATAAATCCGCACATAATATAAGATTAACACAGTTTATCTCTATACCACAGCACATCCTTCATTTGGAATCCACTTTTATGTACCAAGACTTTCTCAAAGCTTCTATACCTTTAAAAACACCCAAAAAACAAAAAAGAAAACTAGTCAATATCCCTCTCCCCTATTACAAGGAATCTGACCGTCCTGGCAAAATCCCAGGATTATCACCTACTTCATTGCTACAACTTCACTATATCACAATTATCTAATGTCCCCTCACCCTTCCAACCTAGCCTTTTTTCCCCCCTGTACCCAATCCGTTCTAGATGTGCTTCTGTAGGACTGGGCCTCATGGGCTTAGGCAGAAATACTTCCCTGTATAAATATAACTGATCATACAATCAATACAAGGCTAGAAAATCCAATACTTTCTTTGTTGATATAAACATCTTAAAACCAGGTTTTCCTAAATTAAGTTCTTAGTTGCCTTTTGAGGAAGCACATTTTTGAAAGAATGCATTGTGACTTAAGTTAAGTACTCTCAATTACATTTATTTGTGGAGTGAAAACACTGGATTGATTAATATTGCACTGATTGTTGTATGATTAAATATGTTTTGGATCTAACCCATTTTAAATTTGCAACCGCTGCAGTGCAAGCAAGTGGCCACTAGATATTTTGCATCGCTGCAGATATTTCACACAAGTTGTAACTTTAGAAGGTTACCCTAACCCTTAACAGAACCCTAACCCTCACCGTAACCCTAAAAGATTACCTTACCCTAACTCTATGTTATCGGCACTCAAAATTGGCAGTGCCATCTAGCTGTTGGTGGGCGTCACTGCTGCTGCCACTGCTGGTGAATTTTGTGCGAATTTCAAAAGGGAAAGGACCTAAGTTTTCACAAGTTTTGTTTTTTTCATGGGTAATATGAATTTTTTTATTCATTTTTATTTGATTTTGAAATAAATTTCCAACAATAATAAGCCACAATCTAACATAAAAAATACAATTGTCAAGTACAGAGAATTAAAATATTTATATGATACAAAACTAGAGATTCATTACTCTATCTTCCAGCTTTATAGATACAATTTTTAACCATGAAAAATGATACCTTTATTATGATTTTTTTAAAATAAATTTACAATAGTAAGCCACAATGCAACATATAAAAAAGAAGTTGTCAAGTATAGAGAATTTAACTATTGATATTATACAAAACTAGCGATTCATTACTTTATCTCACTTTTGTGATGCAATTATTAACTATGAAAAACGATACCTTTAGTATTATGCAGTATTAAAATGTTAAAAAGAAATTCACCACTTTAACCTCTTTTCTTACCGCCTCCCTCTACTCATCTACTCAGTTCCTATCCCTCTTCACCTCCCTTCATCAACCTTCAGAGAGAGTGATAGAGGGGGTAATATTAATTCATAGTTTACCATCTAGATATATAAAACAGAAGAGAGGGAGAAGAAGAGAAGGAAAAGATGGAGAAGGAGAAAAGGAGAGGAGAATGTAAAATATATATATTTCTCTGCAGCCAAAAATAGAGGAAATATTTTCTTGAATATCTAGCATAATTAAACTTTGGTAAAAAAAAAGATTATCATTATTTTCTATTTTAATTATTTTATTTTCTAATCTATTTCTCCTCTAGCAAACATTTTGTAATACTATTTAAAGAAAGCATATATTATTTAATTCATTTTAATAATTATTTTGCTTTCTTGTTGTATATTAGATATGTGGTTAAATGGTTTTTTTCTTTTTTTAAGAGATTAAATAGCATTTTGGATATTTTATTTCCATTTTTAAAAAATATACTAGCGTGTTGTATTCAGATTTCTGAGCTTTTACCATTAAATAATTGTTAATTTCCTCTTTTGCCTTTTTAAATTTAATTTGATTTTGTAAATTGGGAGTATCTTTGTAAGAAATATAAGATTGAGTAAATATTTGTTATATATTTGTTATATATTTATTATAATAACTAATTATATCTCCTCTAAGAACTACTTTAGCAGTCTCCCAAAATGTCTCAACAGTTTCAATGTGCTTTATGTGATTATAAAGTTTTTCTCATTTCTCATTTTAATAAATCAAAAATTACGGATCTTTAAATAGGGCATTTGGAATTCTTCATTTTTAAATTTTGTGTTGCTTTTGTGAAAGTTTAATGCTAATCATTATAGGAGCATGATCTGACAAAAGAATATTTCCTATTTGTGGATTTCTAGTCTTATGCACTAATTTAGATGATTTCAAAAAATAATCTATTCATGGGGGGGGGGAGGCGGTGCTTGCATCTGCTGGAGCTAGACGTGTTTACTGTGAGCTCCTGCTTAAAGCACTATAAGTGGGATTATAAATTGCCCTAGTGCACTATAATTGCGCTGTTTACCCCGAAAACAGCTGGGGGAAGAGGAGGGAGAGACCCAATACCCCCGTGGGACCCTTAATCGACACCCTTGGAGTCACAGCTGCAGAGAAGCTTGCACCCAGCCAGCTCACCAGAGGGCTGCCTTCCTGCAGGGACTTACCGGGAGGTGAGGACTTCAGAGGCCCATAGATGATCTTGACTGCATCAGTTTACAACCAAATCACCTATGCTACTGGTGCTGTTCTGTTGATATTGTTTGCTTGAAAACTGCATCTGGAACATGGCTACCCCACAAAACCTGCATATCACAAGAGTGGCATAGACTTTATAAATCAGCTTTGGGCTGGAACCAGAAATCTTACTGTTGGAGTAGCACATGAATTTAATAAGCCTGTGTTAGGCTGGGCCAATACAACCGGTGTGTAGTCTCAGTTAACCCTGAACTGCTTTTAGCTGAGGACAAACAAATGGTATATATGATCTGACAATTTGATCTTGTGCTGCCACCGTGTGGGCATCCAGAATAATTGCAACTGATACTTTGCAGAATATAAGCTTCTGTTTGTTGAGGGTAACCTATCCATTCCCAGGAAGAACTGCTAAGTAACCACTAACATTTTGGAGGATTGCCACCTCACCGGGTCCCCATGAGCTTGTACAGTAACCTTTATTGCAAATTAAAAGCTACATCAAGTCTATCTTTCTGGACTTCTAAAAGTTGTGTTCTCAACACAAATATCTTAATAGTTTCTGCTGCCCAAAAGACACTGAATTAAAAGATGTAAACATAAGCCCGTAGGGGGTTCTGACTATCACCAATACTACAACTAGTCTTCCTTTCAAGTATAGCTACTGAACTTAAATACAAGTCAAGATACAGTGCTCCTGTTCTTAAAACATTTACACCTGCCTCAAAAAAAAAAAAAAGCAAAAATCTAAGGAGGATTTGACAGTTTCCCTAATCACGAACCTACGAGAGGCATCCGGGAGCATCTCCCGCCTAAGGCGGCCAAGCCCACGTCACAGATGGGCTCTGCCTCTGATCATTCAGACTCTTCAGACCAGAAGGACATTCCTAAACTACAAAATCAGCATATCAAACAGAAACTACACTTGAGATTGAGCGGGCTCATAGAGCTTTTGGAGGTTCAAGAAATCCTGAGGTACCTAAAGATGTAATTGTGAGATTTCTTAGACGACAATCCAGGGACCTTTTACTCTCAGAGAACAGAAAGCTGCAGATAATCAAGGGCCCGGACAACTCCAATCTGCAATTCTATGCTGATTTATCTCCTAACACGATGGAGAGACGGAAGCAGATGAAACCTGCTTTGGCTATTCTCCAGCAGCATAAAGTGCAGTACCGATGGAACTTTCCCTTTGCCCTCACTTTTAACTACCAAGGTACGGCACATACAACTCACACATTGGAGGACTGCCTAGCTGTACTGGGTCATTTACATCTATGCCAAGATCATCCTCCCCCTCCCATTCCTAAGAGACAATGGACTCTAGTCAGCTTACAATCTCCGAACAAGAATCCACTACCACCTAGAGCCCGCAGAGACTTGAGCACAAGCTGTAAAGGCCAGAGTATTTGCAGCTCTCCACGCAAGGGGGAATCTAGACGTATTGCCAATTCAGTACTTGCTGCGAGATCCGATTGAACCAAAATAAGAAGAAAAAAAAGAGGGTGAAAAAAAGAGTTCCTTTTTTCAAAGCATTCTATTTTGTCAGGAAAGTGCAGGATGCTGATTGACTTTTTACCTATTACTTAAAATTGCAATTTAGGAAACTGGAAGTTGATAGTTTAGCTTTAGCCTGTGCTAGTTAGAGCCCTAGACCCGTAGAAAAACAGATTCTACTGTTTGAATCTGATACGAGTTCTTATAGTTAAAATTTAAAGCGTTAGAATGTTTTTTAGTCTGTTAACCACTGAATATAGAGAAAGAGAAATGCTATTTTTTTGTTACAGCTATATAGCTGCCTGGCAAGTGTAGTCTCTTTAGAAGAGGCAGAATTACGGATTAAGAAAGCTACTGTTCTCATTGTTTGCTTATTGGATGGTCGCCTAAAGGTATTCCCTTTGAATGCTGCTGTTCTACTGTTTAGGAATGACATTATTCCAACTGATTATGTATATAATAGACGTCTAAAAAATATAACACTAATGTTTTATGTCTTTGCTCTGTTCTTAGTCTATGATGATAATAAACTGACACTTCAGCATTTTCAGAGGATCCCTGAGCCTTTCTCCGTCTCGATAACTTGATGGGATACTCTCTCACTACACTGAAGAAGCAATGAGGAAGACAAAACATTTATATTATTGGAAGGCGAATAAGCCGGATAAGATGCTAGCTAAGGGATTAAAGAACAAAGACATTCAATCTAGAGTCACTCGGATCAGAATGCCCAATGGTAAGATTTCTTTTAGCCCAAAAGACATTCAAAAAACATTTCAGTCTTTTTATCAGCAAATATATACATCTCAAACACAAGCTGAAACGTCAGACCTTGACTCTTTTCTAGGACCACTTGATCTTCCCTCAATAACAGAACAAATACTATCTAACTTGAATTTAGATGTCTCTGCGGAAGAGGTGAAAGCAGCCATCCAGAGCCTTAAAGTGGGTAAATCCCCAGGGCCAGATGGTTTCACAAATCTATATTACAAGAAATTTGAAGCTTTGCTAACACCTAATTTCACATCTCTATTTAAGGCAATTCTAAGAGGGGAAAGTATGCCACCGGAGTTAAACCAAGCTGATCTGGTAGTGTTTTCCAAAAAGGGTAGGGATAATCTTGATATCAAGGGCGCTTTATTACCTTACTTAAAACCTATTATGACTTCTCCTATCCAATCTGAAGCTACTAGGTGAATATAGAGCTCAGATCCAGATCCAAAGAGGCACCCGGCAGGGATGCCCACTCTCGCCCCTGCTGTTTGCCCTTGTTATAAAACCATTGGCACAGACAATTCGATCGCATAAGGAGATTCAAGGTCTCCAAGTAGGACTACAACATTATAAATGGACTCTTTTTGCTGATGATATTCTATGCACTCTAACTAATCCCTCACCTTCGGTAGCAGCACTTATGTCTGTTATTGATAAATTTAGCAGAGTGTCAGGACTTAAACTTAATCTAGAGAAGACTTAGACCCTAAGTCTAGGCATGACCCAACTTGGCTTAGAATTTCTGAAATCTAAATATGTCTTTACCTGGCCTGGTCAGTATATAAAATACTTAGGAGTCAACATTATATCCAATATTTTAGATCTGTATAAGGCAAATTACCCCCCCCCCCCAGGACTCTAATGGACTGGCCATATAGCAGCCACCAAAATGTATTTATTACCCAAGATCTTATATCTTTTTAAAACTCTTCCTATTCCGATTTCCATGAAAGAATTGGACAGGTTTCAGAATAATGTGTTCCGATTTATTTGAAAAAATAGACACCCCCTTATCCCAAAAAAAATAATGTATAAACATAAAAGTAGGGGGGGGGCTCTCGTGCTTAAACTTAAGGAACTATATTAAAGCGGCACAAGTAGCTCAGCTACCCCTGGCGCACTCTGTTAAATATCAACCAAGCTGGGTGTTCTTAGAAAATCAACAAATGCTCCCTCACAGTTGGGAGATGATACTCTGGGTTCCAAAAAGATTATGCCCTATTAAATTACATTGAAATCCAATGATACACCTAACCTTAACATCCTGGAAATGGGCTAGAACTAAAAATGGACTGGACATAGATATATCTCCTTTGCTATTGGTTCTTTCTTTTCCCAAAATATTAGCAGATTCTAGCGCAATATCCAAACATTGGTGGACCTCTAAAGGCCTAGATAAGTTTGGTTCATGGTTTGCTGAAGGTCGCAAAAATAACCTACGAACAATTCTGCAAGAAACTTAATTTACCTCTAGAGGAATTTTATAATTATTTAAAAATAAAAAGCTGGGTTAGCGACATGCTCAAAAACTTTGGGTCCACTAAATCTTCATAGATCTCATTAATTTGTAAAAATCTCCCACTCTCTAGAGGAATAATAGGGTCATTGTATGATATTTTTACAAATACCAACATGGACGAGAAGCCTAAATTCATATGTAGATGGGAGGAAGATTTAGGAGTAGAATGGGAGTCGAAGAAATGGGTGGAATCATGTTCAAACTTAAGCAGAGTATCATTAAATTTTGCCCACTTAGAAACGTCTATCAAGGTCCTCCACAGGGTATACTCTACACCTGATAAGCTTCAGAACATTAACCCCTGAGAGAGTAACAAATGCTTTAGGGGGTGCCAACAGATAGGGGATCATATCCACACTTGGTGGTCTTGTCCGGTGGCTCACAGTATATAGGGAGACCTAACACAACTTGCCACATCATTATTTAAGAAGGTGTTTCCGGTCAGTATGGAATTTGGTTACAAAATATGTCTTTGAATCAAAACAAGCTGTTTCAATTAATGGCAGTCGCTGTTAAACTACATATCGCTAGCAAATGGAAGTCTACGGCCCTAAGCTTACAAGAGGTAATTAGAAAAATTAACTACCGTATTTATCGGCGTATAACACGCACTGTTTCCCTCTGAAAATAGGGGGCAAATGATGTGTGCGTATTATACGCCGATATTTCCTCCCCCCTCCTCATCCTCAACCCCCTTCCTCATTCTAAACCCTCCCCACATTCTAACCCCCCTCCGCATTCTAACCCCCCCTCCTTAACCTAAACCCCCCTCCTCAACCTAAACCCCCCTAAATACCTCCCCCTCACTTACCTGCTTCTGCTCCGGCCTCCGCTCCGCTCCTTGACCCGGGGCGCATGTGACGTCACATGCGCGCCACGTCGTTAGCATCTCTCTCTCTCTCTCTCTCTCACACACTCACACTCACTCACCTGAACTTGGCTGGATAAAGCAATGCAAATTTCCTGCCTTCATGAAAAAGTTGATTGCAACATGTTGAAAATTCCCTCTTTTTGCAAACCACTTCTGCTGAATAATCATTGTATAATCGCAAAGCATATGATACATTTTTCAATTTCCTGAATTCTTTCAAAATTTGTTTGTTTTCTTGGAAATTAGGAAATCTTATTATTACTGTTTTGTTAGCCATTGGGCCCTGTATTTATTTCCTCTGAAAACCAATTCTATGGGCCCTTTCAATAATTACTGACGGTCAGATTTTTCTATGTGTGTGTATATATAAGCTACTTTATGGCCTTTTTATACAATGAGCTGTATCCCCCCCCCCCCCCCCCCCCAGAATTATTCTGGTCCTATACCCCTGAATTTAACTTGTACAAAATGCAATATATTTCTACTATCAACAAATTCTGGTATGCCAACAATTCTCAGTCTCAGATTACTCTACCTGCTCCTACTTTCCATATCTTCTAGTTTAAACTTTAAAATCTTATTTTGTTCTGGTAAATACTTTGTCTGGCTTGTTCTATCACTCTATCTTCTGTATTAGATATTCTTTGTTCTGTTTGATCTATTCTTTGATTCATCAAACATTATTGAGATTTGTTGTACGATAGATTGAACCAGCTTCTGATCTCTTATATTTTCAGAGGTCATATCTAGTGAAATATCTATTTGTTTAATCTCTCTCTGTTCTTTTGTTTTTTTATTATCTTTTTGAAGGTTGCTTTTCCTATCACTTTTCCCTCAGATGGCCCTCATTCCTTAACAGAAAAGTATGTAGATGCAGGCTTGCAACTGAATCGGGAGAGTTTTCAGTGAGTGTGTGATGAATTCAAGTGATGATGATGTATGTCTTACTAGCTGCCTATCCCTCCTTAAACTTCACAACATTGTAAAGAGAAACAGTGGTAATCTTTATATGGTGAACTCGCAGGAATAGGAAAAATGTAAAAATAGAAAATTAAACGTAACTTTTATTTTTATATTGACATAAAATAACAAGCACCATAATATTTTGGGGGGTTAAATTATCAATAAATCTTGTGATGTTCTTATATTTTTATGCACAATAGATATTGTATTGTAACAATTACCATAGAGTGTCACACTACCAGTATGTACATTTAACATTGAGGCCTGGATTACTAAGGTTAATTATGTAAATGTGATTAATGGAAAAAGTTAATAAATACCTATATTTGTTGCATACTGTGCACAAAAGATACAATAGCATGGTCCCATTAAATGTTAGTCCCCTTAAAATCACAAAGGGAAATATTGTACCTTGGTATGCTTTCAATGTCTAATACTCCTAATACCTTTGTGACAATAGTTTACAGTCCTATAGGAAGATGCTGCTTTTGCAAAAAACAGCTGTTTTTACAGCTACTTTATTCTGTGATGGCCTATTAAGTTTGAAAGACTAGTTAATATGCACATGCACCTTATGTGATTTTCTACTAGGACCTAATTTGGTGGCACGACATTTGGGTAAAGCACACTTTCGCAACGTCATGTGCATGCTGAAAAATGCCTGAGAAATGAGTGCACCCACACCAGCACTCACCCTCCTTCTCCAGCTCTCCAACTCGTCTCCCTGTGTGCCCAAAGGGTGGCACGACTAATCACTCTCTCAGCCCCCCCAAAAAATAATTCACCTGTATCTCCAAGCCTGCATCAGCATCTGCCATCAGCCAGCCTGCATTTCACATCTAACCCAGGAAATATATAATTTAAAGCGACAGTTACTTAAATATAAATCGGCTTATCCTAGTCTGTAAATTACTGTCAGTTTGATATATTTCCTGGGTTAGATGTGAAATGCAGGCTGGCTGATGGCAGATGCTGATGGCAGATGCAGGCTGGGAGATGCAGGTGAATACTGGGGGGGGGGGGGGGGGGGGTGAGAGGGTGATTAGTCAAAGCACACAGGGAGATGAGTTGGAGAGCTGGAGAAGGAGGGTGAGTGCGTGCTGAAATGGGAGCGTGCAATTAGCGGCATGCACATGACGTCGCAGAAGCCTGCTTCTCGCTAAAGTCTGAATGACGCGGAGGCTGCACAGGAGCCTGTGAGGCTATCAGCCAATCAGGTGCGTCGGGGGGCGTGTCGGAAGCCTGTTTCGCGCCGTTGATCACAGCAGCCCGGTCTCCCGACTGAAACGGACGGAGGTCTGAGGTCCTGCAGCCAAAATTAAAGTAGGAAGGTTTAAATACTGAGAATTCCACCCCAGCTTACCAGCACATAAGGGGATATACTTGTTGAGGCTATTCTTGCTTGTTTTTTGTATTTCTTCCTCCGTTTTGTGTCTTTGTGTGTTTTGTCTGCATTGTGAGTGTGTGTGTCTGTGTGTGTCCCTGTGGCTGTGTGTGCCTGGTGCTGCTGCTCGTTGCCCCCCCTGTTTGTCACCCTGGTAGACTTAGGATGGATCCAGAAGGCTTAGAGGCTTTGCTGGCTGAAGTTAGGACCCGTGCCCTAAGCCAAGGGGTCAGGTGGGTGCAGGACAAGCTGGGACCTCCCATGCCTTCTGCGCTTGGAGCTCAGCACATTGAACAGGAACATACTGTGGTGGCTGGTGTCCTAGACAATTCTGATGGCTCCAGGGAAATTTTTTCCCATCCCACCACTGTAGGGCTACCAGACCCCCGTCCATCAGGCAGCAGAGACACAAGAGTTAGGGGGGTCACAGGTCAGGGCGGCCGGGACCCCATACCCCCCAGACAGGCGAGCGCCAGGACCACGGGCGGTGGGGGTGAGGGCCTAGCACTCCGGCCACCACCAGCCAACTTGCCTAAAGGTCCTAGGTCGTGGCAAAGGTCGAGAAACACCCCTCTAACACCCCATAGGGGGGGGTGCAGGGGGTAAGAGAAAAGCCGGGAGTCCTAAAAAGGCTCCTACAGGCCCTCACGGTGCCAAGCAGACGGGCCCTGGGGTTTCCCTCAATAACAGTGCTTCTGGTACTTTACAGGGACGCCCAATTGGCGGTGTGAGGAGCATGGCGACGACGAGAGAAAGAAGAGATGGAGTGATCAGAGAAATGAATAGCCAAGACAGCATGGTCATGATTGATGACATGCCAGTGACAGCTGCAGTGGCGAGGCTAGGACGCCCCACTCGAGCTAAGAAGGCTACGAGCAGGTACAGTCCGCTACTATTTACGCACACACCGCTAAGACGTAGCAGAGTAGAGACTGAGGGCGAGACGGTTAGGCCACAGCGCAAAGGGTCTAAGACCGACCAACAGCTGGATATTCCAACGCCCGAGGAAGTCTCAGGGGAACCCCTACAGGGGGCGGCGGAGGCAGTGCTAGCCTACTCCAGCCGCGCAGGCTTAGGTGACCAGGACCGTTCCTCAGATGAGGAAAGGGCGGTATGGGCACGGGCATGCAGGTCGCGGAGAGCTAGTGACTGTTCTTCTTGTACCCACAGATCCAGAAGGAGATCCAGGTCAAGAAGCAGGAGATCTTGTCGGTGAAGCTGTGCATGCACTGGATCTGAGAGGAGGAGCCCGCGGAGGGCCAGACGGTCAGAGTCCCCGGAGCGCCAGGAGAGACGCAGGGATACTCCGTTGGCCGTATCCACTCCAAAGCTTCCAGAAGCAGGTGAGCGCTCAGATTTAAGCTGCGCAGCAGATAAGGGAGGGTTTATCGGGTCATTGAAGACTTTGCTAGCTGCGCACAACATCGCGGTTAGCGAGCACGAAATGAGAGCTTGGATAGGGGGGCTAGCGAAGGGTGCGTGGTCCCAGCAAGCAGCTACAGTGGTGCCAGCGAGCGCAAGCGAGGCGTTATCTAGCATGCGCGCGCCCGAGCCGGTAGTCAATGCGATTGCAGCAATAGGTAGTACCAATGCAGGAGTTACCGACGCAGCCATGAGGCCTATAGTCTTATGCTCGTTGGATAACTTAGGAGCACACCTTACCCAGAAGGTTAAGGAAAAGATCTGGAGGAGGGAATTTATAGAGTTGTTCTCCCTTCTCCCTATGTCTAGGCAAACAGATTTGGCCGAGAGGGGCCCCAGGGAGGGGGACGAGCGGCGGAAATCCTTTGCTAGGCTACCTAGGACGTTTGATACATGGCTGCAAGCATTTTCAATATGGGCTTGCGTACTGTGTGAGCGACACCCCGAACAGAGTTCAGGATTATTCGTTTACATAGACGAAATTCGGAATGCTCACAAGGTCTATGGGGGTACAGCCTGGTGGCAGTACGACGAGGAATTCCGGCAATACTTGGCCTCAAGGCCAAGCATGGCGTGGAGTGACAAAGCGGTGGCGTATTGGCTAAACATCATGACACCCATGAGAGTCACGACGCCCTTTCGGAGCGGGGCCGGTGGAGCCAAGGGCCCCACCCACGCGGCTGGAGCAGGCCTTAAGACCTGTTTTGCGTATAACGAGGGGGTCTGTAGATGGGCCCCTAACTGCAGGTTTAAGCACGCATGTTCAAATTGTGGAGGGGAGCATCCCCTGTCTAGATGCGGTAGACCAAAAGAGGGAGGCAGGGGCGAACATCCTGCAAAGGGGCAGGATGCCCATACGCCTCCCCGCCATGCTGCCGTGGCTAAGACGCTACGGTAAATTGGCAGGCACCGCCGAAGCTGCGCGCCTGCTGGAGGACGGTTTCCGAGAAGGATTCCGTATTCCATGCGGGGTCGACATTGAGGGTTTTATTGTTCCAAACCTGAAGTCGGCCAGGGATTTTCCAGGGGTAGCTCAAGCCAAGGTGCTCAACGAGGTAAAATTGGGGAGGATGGCAGGGCCATTTGCGGCCCCGCACATCCCGGGTTTAGTCGTGTCTCCACTTGGGGTGGTCCCCAAGAAGGAGAAGGGTAAATTTAGGTTGATACAGCATCTCTCCTACCCCAGAGGTCGTTCGGTGAACGATGGCATCTCAAAAGACCAGGCTACTGTGTCTTATGAGTCATTTGACCGAGCGGTCGACCTGGTGAGGAGGGAGGGCTATGGGGCCCTCATGGCAAAAGTGGACATCGAGGCAGCATTCAGATTGCTCCCCGTACACCCGTCAAGCCATCGGCTGCTGGGGTGCTTTGTAGACGGAAGTTACTTCGTTGATTTATGTTTACCCATGGGATGCTCGATATCCTGTGCTTACTTCGAGGCCTTCAGCAAATTTTTACAATGGGTCGTGAGCATTGAAGCGGGGTACAAGAGTATTACCCATTACCTGGATGATTTCCTTTTCGTTGGCCCAGCAGGAAACGACGCTTGCCGTTTCATGCTGGACGTGTTCACCGAAATCTGTACAGAATTCGGGGTACCGCTGGCCCATGACAAGACGGAGGGCCCTATGGAACAATTGACTTTTCTAGGGATTCGGATTGACTCCTACAAAATGGAGTGCAGTCTTCCCTTGGAGAAGGTGGTAGACATGCAAGCGGAGATTAAGGCGCTACTGGGCGCGCGGAGGGTAACCCTGCGGCGGTTGCAATCAATATTGGGGAAGTTGAACTTTGCATGCAGAATTATCCCCATGCGGCGGATATTCTGTAGAAGGATGTCCCTGGCTACTATAGGGATTGCGAAGCCGCATCATTTCCTAACAGTCTCTAGGGTTATGCGTGATGATGCGAGGGTGTGGGCGGTGTTCCTCGCCGATTTTAATGGGCGGGTGCTCCTTCAAAAGGAGGGCGCCACCAGCGCAGAGCTAGATCTCCACACCGATGGGTCCGGTCCGATTGGCTGTGGGGCTTATCTCCAAGGGAGATGGTGCGCTGCGGCGTGGCCAGAGGAATGGGAAGAGGCGGGTTTAATGCAGAACCCTACATTCCTTGAGCTGTTCCCTATGGTGGTAGCAGTTCACTTATGGGGTGCCTGTTTCAGGGACAGGCGAGTCATATTCCATTCGGCTAATAAGGGGTTGGTGGAGGCCGTGAACAACATCACGGCAGCATCCGTAACGCTGATAAGATTGTTTCGGCATCTTGTGCTATGTTGTCTTCGCCTGAACATATGGTTTCAGGCAAGACATGTGACAGTAGTGGATAACGGAATTGCTTACACCCTCTCTCGGTTTCAGGAGGACCGCTTCAGGGTGCTGGCTCCGTATGCGAACGCCCTGGGGGAGCACATCCCCGAGGAGCTTTGGGAGATTGGAGCTGTCAGGTAACGAGACTCGTGAGACAGTCTGTTGCCCCAGCGACTTGGACAGCTTATAGAGGCGTGTGGGCAAAATGGGCTAGTCTAGTGTGACTGGCAGGTGGTGCCAAGACGGAAGAAAAGAGCATAGGGATCCTGCTTTGGTACCTGCTGCGGTGCGCCGAGCAAGGTGACTCAAGAACCGTAGTAGGGAGACAGGTCACGGCGCTTGCTTTAATGTTTAAGCTTGCTGGGCAGAGGGACCTTACAAAGGAGTTTCTAGTGCGCAAGGTGGTGCGCGGAATGTTCAGCGGGTTGCAAAGGCCGGATAGCAGGCGGCCAATAACATTTGCGTTGTTGCTGAGATTGGCTCAGGAGTTGGTGGTGGTTTGCAGAAACCCCTTTGAATCCCTACTTTTCCAAACGGCTTTTTCCCTGTCGTTCTTCGGAGCATTTAGGATTGGGGAGTTAGTCGCGAATAGTAGACACGGTTCGGGGAGACTGCAATTGGTGGATACCTGCATCAGGGAAGGTATGGTGGTATTGTGGTTGCAGAGGTCAAAGACCGACCAAGTGGGGAAGTTGTTCTGCATCAGGTTGGCACAGAGTGTTGCCCATATGCATGTGTAAAGGAGTACCTTAAGCAGCGACCGGCGGGGCGGTGTTCGCTGCTGGTACACGCCGATGGAACGGCACTGTCAAAGTATCAATTTAAAAAAGTTTTAAAAAGCGCACTGCATCGTCTCGGTTTTAAGCAGTCCGACTTCGGAACACACTCTTTTCGGATTGGAGCTGCCACAGAAGCGGCTAGGTTGGGGTTGCCCGACGCGACAGTGAAGCGCATCGGGAGGTGGTCCTATGTAAGGCCAAATGCAGTGGTATAATGGTGTTGCTTTCTACTTTCAGGAGAACAGAAGCAACTATGGATTGTGGGCCATTCATACGTGTACTGGGCCCACAGGTTAGCCGCAGTTACCGAAGAAAAGGCACAACTGGGCTTTCCTGTTACGGACTTGCGCGTACGGTGGTGTGGTATTCGGGGTCTGCGATGGGCGCAGCTCGATGGTCTCCTGGATACTTACGCGCAGCGTTACGGTCAGCCCAGCGTGATAATAATTCATGCCGGCGGGAATGATTTGGGGACAGTTCCCATGAGACGGATGCTGAAGGTAATGAGACGAGACGTTGAGAAGTGGGTAAAGAAGTTCCCTGGCACGTTCCTTTGGACAAGGCTAGACAAAAGATCAACCAGCAGATCACGAGTTTTGTGAGGAAACAGGGTTTCGTTGCCATCCGGTATATAGAGTTCGAACCGGTCGGTGCTGATGATTTTTTCGCAAAAGATAAGATTCATCTTACGGAAATAGGGTACGAGTTGATGATGTTGGAGTTTAGGGAGAGTGTTTTGCGGGCTTTGGCTTTAATGTCCAGCAGGGGGGGATCGCAGCCTCTTGAGGCGTCCCTCGCATGCTCCGTGGCGGGAGGTGAGTTGCCCGGCCACTGGCCTAAGGGGGCGGTGGCCCCACCTCACAGGGCGTGCTTAAAGATAAGCATTGGGGCTTTGGGCAGGGCTCAAAGCGTGAGGTCACTGTTCGTGGCCGGGCTCCTCCCCCGGAAAGAAAGGACTAAATTAGTCATTTAAATAAGTTATGGTTGTTGTTTACACTGTTTCAAAATAAAGCTGTGGCCCGTTGTTTCTCCCAACTCCAGTTACATAGTTACATAGTTACATAGTTACATAGTTACATAGTAATTAAGGTTGAAAAAAGACTTTCAGTCCATCAAGTTCGTTGTCGTGTCAGTTATTTCATTACCTAGCCTAAATGGATCATGCATGGGTCATGAATGACGCGGAGGCTGCACAGGCTCCCTGGGTCAGCCCGTAGCGTCGCGTGACCCAGCGGAGCCTGTGAGGCTATCATCCAATCAGGTGCGTCAGGGGGCGTGTTGGAAGCCCGTTTTGCGCCGTTGATCACAGCAGCACGGTCTCCCGACTGAAATCCCACCCACCCACCCTGTATCTTGTTAACAGATGTATATGGAGTATTCTTTAAAAAAAAAAAAAAAATAATATAAATAAGAAATATTGAAATTAATATATATTTTGGTTAAAGAATTCGGAGAAGTGGCTATTGTATGTTGTGTAATGTTAATTTATGACTTGGCGGCGGGAGGTGAGTTGCCCGGCCCACTGGCCTAAGGGGACGGTGGCCCCACCTCACAGGGCGTGCTTAAAGATAAGCATTGGGGCTTTGGGCAGTGCTCAAAGCGTGAGGTCACTGTTCGTGGCCGGGCTCCTCCCCCGGAAAGAAAGGACTAAATTAGTCATTTAAATAAGTTATGGTTGTTGTTTACATTGTTTCAAAATAAAGCTGTGGCCCGTTGTTTCTCCCAACTCCAGTTGTCGTGTCAGTTATTTCATTACCTAGCCTAAATGGATCATGCATGGGTCAGGTGTGCCACCTAATTCACCTTAGTAATCTAGGCCTGTATGCCAAACTTATATCTTGGTAGTGAGACACTCTATGGTATTTTTTACACTACAATATCTATTGTTCATAAAGATATAAGTTCTTATGCATCACAAAATGTATCAATAATTTAAGCCCAAAATAAAAAAATATATGGGGCTTGTTATTTTATATGATTATAGAAATAAAAGTTAAGTTGTTTCTTCTTGTTTCACCTTTTCCTAATCACGTGAGCCCACCATATAAAGAATATCTTTGTTTCTATTTACAATGTTGTGAATTATCTGGGTAGCACCAACATCATACATATATTAAGGACATATCAGAGTATTAATGGTAACTACTGTAATTACTTGTATTAACCTCCTTATAATACATCATATAATTTTTTTATTTTATCTAAATGTAATCATGTGTACTACAATTCTGGGGTTCCCTGGTGGTCCAGTGGTTAAGATTTGGTGCTTTCACCCCTGCAACCTAGTTTTGATTCCAGGCAAGGAATCGAGAGGTCACACCACCCTGACACCAAGCCGGATTGGGTGTGGTCAGTACTTAGATTGGAGACCACCTAGGAATACCAGCAGCAGTATGCTGTGGCCCACTGGAGGAGGAAATAACAACCAACTCTGCCATGAATACCAAGTAGATCAACATAGTGTGTTACGGTCCATGAGGTCACGGAGAGTTGGACACGTCTGAACGACATTAACCAAACACAACATTTCTGAGGGTGAACAGCCAACCAGATAATGATCACTTAGTTCATACACACACATATATAAACACACACAAAGAGTCATACATACAGACACACCCACAAACACACAGTGACACACAGAACCACACTTAAACAGGCAAAGACCCACAGGCACACACATAGAGGCACACATACAGAGAGAGACACACACATATGCAGGTACACATAGGTACACACACATATAATTACACACACAGACACACACAAAAAACATGCAGACTGACATACACAGAGAGAAACAAACAGAGAAATACAGACGCACACTAAGACACTCCCACATAGTTACATAGGGCCTCATTCTATTAGCGGCCGTAAATCGGCCGTAAGGCTGCGATTCCTTGCGGGGGTTCAGTTAACTCGCGATTCTATTATACGGCCCCGCAAGGATCTCATCTTACGGCCGGCCGCATATCTTGGAACCGGCCGTAAGCTGTGAAATATAAAAACTGAAAAATAAATTCAAGCCTGCACTGTACAGCTCTGTAAATGCTAGGGATCATATTGGGGGACATGAGGATTAAAAGAAACCCACTCTCAAGCTTGCACATCAGCCCAAACCCGAGTTCAAATTAACTCTTTATTTTCCGGCTGCAGCGTGGGCGGGTCTGAGGTGCTCCAAGCACTCTGGACTTTTTACATGGATATTTTACGGATATTAAAAATAAAATATTTTACGGATTTGAGTATAGGATAATTATGTGCTATTTTTTCTAACACCTAAAATCCCTTTATAGTCTTCTCAAAGTGCAGGATGGCTTTATTTGAGCTATTTTATGTGCTTAATTGGTGCTAGCGGGACCTCTTTCCTGCAAGTAAGCAGCGGCTCGTTTTTAGCCTTGCAGAGAGGTTTCCCGGAGCAATTGAATTGCAAAACTCTTGCGGCCGTTTTAGATCAAAGGCTTTCCTCTGGCGCGAGCGGCCGCAAGAGATAGCAAGGCACCGGCCGCAAGCCTGCCGGAGCCTCCGGCCGTAAGGGAATAGAATAGCCGAATAGCTTGCGGACGGTCCTTGTGGCCCCGCAACGGCTGCGGCCGCTAATAGAATGAGGCCCATAGTAATTAAGGTTGACAAAATAATTTAGTCCATCAAGTTCAAACTTTTTAGATCTCCTCTGATCTGCAATATGCAGATTAGTTGTTAATTGATCCGGAGGAAGGCAAAAAAATAACATTGAAACATTGCAAATTGTCTCAGAAGGAGAAAAAAATAGAATTCCTTCATGACATCAGATACCGGCGAGCGGATTGCTCCCTGGATCAATACTCTCTAATTATCCAAGCTACCCCGGATGCACTTTCTGCTCAAAAATATATCCATCCCCTTTTTAAAGTTAACTATCGAATCCACTGTCACCACCTCCTTTGGTAGAGAATTCCACAGTTTAACCACCCTTACTGTGAAGAACCCTTTGCTTTCTTTAAGGTGGAATCTTTTTACTTCTAACTTCAGAAGATCCCCTTGTGTCAGTTGAAAATATCTTGGTACAAACAGTTCACCTGACAAAGCCTTATATTGACCCTGGATATATTTATTTAAGGTAATCATATCCCCTCATAGACAACTTTTTTGCTACATTTAATTTGATTAGTCTTTCTTCATAACTTAGTGCCTTGATTCTCCTTATTAGCTTTGTTGCCCTTCTCTGTACTTGCTCCAGCTCTAAAATGTCCTTTTTATGAAGTGGTGCCCAAAATTGTACTCCATATTCCAAAAGAGGGCTTGCTAGGGATTTGTATAGTGGCATTTGCTTCTCTTCTTAATGCATGCTAATATTTTATTTGCCTTTTGCAGCTTCTGCTTGGCATTGAGCACTAATACCTAGGTGGTTGTCGACAAGTACTCCCAAATCCCCTTCAATATCTGATACCCCTAGATTTGCTCCATTAAGATTATACATTTCATGGCTATTTTTCCTTCCCAGATGCATAATTTTACATTTATTTGTATTAAATCTCATCTGCCATTTAGTCACCCATTTCTCTATTTTATTCAGATCCCTTTGGAGGTAAACTACATAATAATCTGTAGACAATACGTTCCAATCCTACTTCTAATGGCACTGTATCAAAAGCCTTGGCAAAATCCAAAAAGACTACATCCACTGAGATGCCTTGATCCAAGTTTCTACTAACCTCATCATAGAATCTAATTAGGTTTGTTTGACATGACCTATCCCTAATCCTTGTTGACTCCTACTTCTAGTCCCGTTTAAGCAGACATATTTGTGTATACTATCCCTTATTAACTTTTCTCTCGGGGCTCACGATGAGTGAAGAAGGCGCTTATCGATAGGCCTGTAAGGCCTTCTTTCCTCCCCGGCACTGCTCCAGCCTCTCTCCCGGGCTCTCCTCACCCCAGCACACTGCACTCGCCCCGCTCTCCTCACCTGTAGCTCCTGGCCATGCAGAGCCAGACCACGGGAGCAACCAATCAGCAGCCGTGAAAATTAGGACTACAACTCCCAGCATCCCAAGCTACATTGTAAGGCCTGTAAGGTACAGGGGGCGCAGAGTCTGGGGAGGGAGAGTGGGGCAAAGAGACACAGGGGAGGGAGAGGGGGGAAGATAACTTGGGGGAGGGGAGAAGGAGTCACGGGAGGAGACACAGGGGAGGGAGAGGGGGGAGAGAAATTGGAGGAGGGGAGAAGGAGACACGGGAGGAGACACAGGGGAGGGGGGAAAGACACGGTAAGCAGACACAGGGGGAGAAGGAGACACAAGAGGAGACACGGGGGGGCAAAGAGACACAGGGGAGGAAGAGGGGGGCAAAGAGACACAGGGGGGAGAGGGGGGCAAAGAAACACAGGGGAGGGAGAGCCGGGCATAGAGACACAGGGGAGGGACAGGGGGACATATAGACACGGTAGGGAAAGGGTGGCATAGAGACACAGGGGAGGGAGAGAGGGGGAAAGAGACACAGGGGAAGTAGAGAAGGGGAAAGACACAGGGGAATGAGAGGGGGGAAGAGACACAGGGGAACAAGGGGGGGGGGAGACACAGGGGAACGAGAGGGGGGGGGGGACCCAGGGGAGGGAGGGGGATAAAGAGACACAGGGGAGGGAGATGTGGAAGATACACATGTGAGGGAGAGGGGGATGAGACACAGGGGAAAGAGAGGGGGAAGAGACATAGGGGCCAGAGAGAGGTGGAAGAGATACAGGGGAGGGAAAGGAGGGAAAGAGACACAGGGGAGGGAGAAGGGAACACAGGGGAGGGAGAGGAGGAGAGACACAGAGGAGTAGGAGGTGGGGGAAAGAGACACAGGGAGGGAGGAAAAATACACAGGGGAGGGAGAGGGAGCAAAGAGACACAGGGGAGGGAGAGGGGGGCAAAGGGACACAGGTGAGGGAGAGGGGAGCAAAGACACACAGGGGAGAGAGCGGGGAGCAAAGAGACACAGGGGAGGGAAGGGGAGCAAAGAGACACAGAGGGTGGAGGGGGGAGAGACACAGGGGAGGAAGAGGGGGGAAGAGACACAGAGGATGAAGATGTGGGGAGGAGACACGGGAGGGGGGAAGAGACACAGGGGAGGGAGGGGGAGAGAAATAGGGGAGAGAGAGGGGTGGAAGAGACACAGGGTTGGGACAGGGGAGGAAGAGACACAGGGGAGGGAGAAGGAGACACCGGGGAGGGAGAGGAGGAGAGACACAGGAGTGAGAGGTGGGGGAAAGAGACACAGGGGAGGGAGAGGGGGACACAGGGGAGGAGACACAGGGGAGGGAGAGGGGGGCAAAGAGACACTGGGGAGGGAGACAGGGGCAAAGAGACACAGGGAAGGGAGAGGGGAGCAAACAGATACAGGGAGGGAGCGGGGAGCAAAGAGACACAGGGGATCGAGAGGGAAGCAAAGAGACATGGGGAGAGGGGAGCAAAAAGACACAGGGGAGGGGAGCAAAGAGACACAGGGGAGGGAGAGGGGAGCAAAGAAACACTGGGGAGGGAGAGGGGGAAGAGGCACAGATGAGGGAGAGGGGGAAAGAGACACAGAGGAGAGTGAGGGGGGAAAAGACACAGGGGAGGGAGGGGAAACAGACACAGGGGAGGGAGAGTAACGCTCGCAAAGTAATGGGCTTGCACATGCGCATTTTGCGGCCTACAATGAGCGCCAAAGGCCGAGACATAAAGTAGAGTGTGGGAGAGAGGTAGAGGGGGAGAGGCTCGCAATGAGCGCCAAAGGCGCTCATCGCAAAGGCCCGTGATGAGCTCAATTTTTTCTGTCATTTTTGACGGACAAGTCGCTAGTACATACATAGTCACAGACACACAAATCTACAGACAGACATGGAAACAGACACACACACATACATGGTCAGACACACCATCATACACACACAGATGCACACAGACACACACAGGAATGCACACACACACTGATGCAGAGATACACACACACTGCGATACAAATATACAGGCAAACACACAGAGGTACACACACATAGAGACAGCGATACAGACACACAAGAGACACAATCACAGTGACACACAAACAGACACAAAGGCACACAAGAAACAGACATGGGTGCTAGGGATAAGTGCTATGTGAGGTGGGTGCTGATGAGGTGTTCGGTGCTGTGTGGTGGAGGCTGTTGAGAGGGATTGGTTGTTATGTGAAGAGGGCTACTGAGAGGTACTGGCTGCTATGTAGAGATATACTAGGTATATGAAGAAAAAGCTTTTTTTACCAAGGAGGTCTGAATCAGTTCTGAAAGAGTTATCTCCTGAGGCAGTTTTATCAAATCCACCTGTTCACAAGCTTTCAAAAGATTAGAGCTGAGAAATGGGTTTGGCCATTTATGCACTGCTGGACTTCACTGAAGAGGCAGTTTTTTTTAGGTCTACAGGCTTTGGTTGAGGCCTGCAAGAGCTGTGAGGCTGCAGATCGGAGTTTGTAAGATCTCAGAGAACACAGAGAATATTTACAAGTTTGTTTTGGGGCTAGAAGAAAGAAACATATAATAGGAGTGTGCTGTTGATTGAACTGGGACAAAAGACACAGACAGAGAGACCGCAGCATGGATCTTCTGATCATCTGCAAGCAAAGAGAAAAGCTGGAGTTCTGAGAATACAGATTACTGAATATTAAACTAAATATTGGACTGTTTTGTTATGGGTTTGCTCCACCAGGGTTAGCTGGATGAGAGCCTGGTACTAAGAGAACTTACTCTAAGTAAAAAGGTAGGGAGCTCTGGTGGAACCTATGCCTGTTATTTTTTTAAATTTATTTTGCTTTATATTGTCCCAGCCTGGTCTTCTTTGGGCTTAAAAAGGCCAAGAAGACCAATTCTATCCACGGGTTGTATAGGTTTCTTTATTTGCAAACACAGGATAGGTTAACCGGTCTGTAGCCGATCTCCCCTCGAGTAGAGGTACCTTTATTGAGGCGGCGTGGAGGCGGCTAAGGGAATTGAGGCAGCTCCGGGGTGTATTCATTTTTTGGGGCTGACCAGAACTTTTATAGAAGTTCTAGATATTCAGGCTTCCTATTAGATTGGCACAAACAAGCCAACTTATTCAAGATAAGGATACCTTTATTAAGTCAGAGGGTAGTCGGCTACGGAAAGTGAGGCAGCTCCAGGTATATCACTTTTCGGGACCGACTGTAATCATTTAGAAATTTGGGCTCCCTATTAGATTGAATGGGGGGGTCACAAACAATGTCAAGTATTTCCTAATTTGTGGTTAACTAAAAGACAAATGGGGTATCTCTTGCAGAGCACTTGACACCCCTTAACCTTTGTCTATTGAAACAAGTGTTTCAATTGCTGTTTTGACAGCCTTGTTAATTATACTTGATAGCTTAATCAGGTTCTTGAACTCCCCATGGAAGTCTATGGAGCCTAATCTGATCAGGACCATAGCCTGGCCCTGGGACTGGATGTGAACTGGGTATCTCGGTTGGCTACTGGAAGTGTCTACTGGTCACCCTTAAAGACATATTTAAGTTTCATGGATTATGAGTGCATCTGATAAAGGAGAACCAGTAGTTTATAAAAAAAAAATTTGCATGAAAAAAATGACATTAACAAACTCAGCTTGATTTTTGCTAAATCTCTTACGTTTGCAAGCACTGGAAATCCCTGCTAAAATTAGCATACAATTCATAATTTGTTTTGGCTAAACACAGACAGCTAAAACATGATATCAATCTGTAAAGCCAATTTGTGCATCAACAAATCATGGGATGTGTAGTCCTGTTTTTACTCGGGAACAGGAAGTAAGGAGGAGTCCAGACATTGCTGAGTGGATCTCTGCATTGAGCTGCTGCTGTCTAGAAGATTAGTAAAGAGAAGTACACTGTGCCAATGTAAGCACCTCTGGGGGTGTGGAAAACAAGTTTTATTTTTAAATAAAATAAGTTTGTATGTATTTAGAATGAATCAATGTAATGTGTGTTTCTGATATAAGCAGTATGTGGTAGATTAAAGGTAAAAACAGGGGAACTTTAAAGATATACCTTTAACCTCCCTGGCGGTCTGGCCGTGTCAGCACCCCGAGTGTTAAAACGGTACACTCGGGGGTGCTGACACGGCCAGACCGCCTTGTTCCGCAACCTGGAAGACAGATGCATGTGATCCCGAGCGTGGCCACGATCAGGATTACCGCTAAGGCGGTTAAAGTGGTAATAACCCCAAAATATTTTTATTAGCCCAATGTAATAGTTTCATCCCAAAACACATTCGGAAAACTTAATAAATGTCCACAAGTTACGTAAATAACCCAGAGCCCTTTAGACTTAAATTACATGATGAAAAGAGATCTTAGAAGTGAAGGGTATACAACCAGGGCTTGGGGCTTAACATTATACAACAATCTAAATGCATAAGTGACATTACATTGATTATATGGCAATTAGAATAGCCCTCGAGTTAGGTAGCAACACTGAGTATAGGTCAAATGAATGGATGCTTCTTTATATTTTTCAGTGTTCAAACAAGAGTCTGAACTCAGATGATGAGAGATACCATGTGACATCACACTAACAACATTAGTCACATGGTATACTTACCTTAAAAAAAAGTTCTCCTCCTGTCACCCGCACTGGCCTCTATCGAAGCAAAGTAGCGAAATGAGCAGTAGGCCAATTGTAATTTGGTCGTCACACGCTATCTCTCAGCATCTGTGCTTGGACACTTGTTCGAACACTGAAAAATACAAATACATAGAAGCATCCATTGATTTGAGCTATACTCAGTGTCTATCAAAACAAAGTGTAAGGATGCCATTTAATTGCTAGAAAAGCTAATCCAGTTACTTATTGGCTCAGGAAATGGCATAACTTTTGCTAGGAGAAAAGTGTGATAATAGTTGCTGGCAGAAAGAAACCTGATATGATTAAAGTAATATCCAATGTTTAATAAAATCAAGTGCACCCATTTCGCTATAAAACCGCTGATGAATTTCTTCCAGCTATTTCCGAGCTTACACATTGCTTAGTGTTGTAGGAATACAATTGTTGCCAGCAGTGATAAAACGGTGAGGAAAAATATAATTAAAGCTTCAGCATCAATAACAAAAACATTTTTTTTTTAATTAAAAGAATATAAGATACTGTAGCAACAAGAGAGGAAGAATAAAAAGTTAACTAAAGCTGCAAGTTCAGATGTGTTTGAGATATTGGTGATTATGAGAGACATACATTTTTAAGTAACAGCCCTAACCACACACGCTATAACTTAAAGTGGCTGCAGGTGGAAAAGTGCCACAATTGTTGTCACTAGGGACACTATATGGTTAAAGCTACAGTAACAATACTAAATAAAATTTATAATGGACCTCTTGGAGTAAAAGGGAACAAGATACTGTAGCAAGAAGAGGAGAAAAATAACAATTGAACTAATCCTTTAGGTTCAGATGTGTTTAAATGTATATGTAAGTTAGGCGGGCTATGAATGCATCCTGTAGAATGCATCATAACCCACCTAGCAAAACAGTTAGCATGAAAACATGCAAACCGTTTTTGCAATATAATAAAAAATGTGCTGGGGGTGATTTTAGACGCCCCCAGCAACTGTGATTTGCAAAAAGGAGATCTCATTTTGAATGAGATATCCATTATGCAGCACAAACGCATGCTGATTGGCTTTTCAGCCAATCAGCAAGCAGCTGTGACAATGGATGGCAAAATAGAGTTGGGGGAGGGGTTGATAAGCCGTGTAGTTAGGTCTGACCTGAATAAACACATATACATCTCTAAATAAGCTTATGCTTAGACAAAACAATGATAAAGCAAGAAAAGTTAAACACAAAAAAATATATTTGTATTTGATGTGACAGTCAAAGTATATCACAAACCTTTTTATAAGCCGAGATGGTCACAGACTCTAAAAATATAAATTATAGAATAGTCTCACAGACAGCTATTGAAATTATAACACAGCATTACACTATCATAGGATTACACAGAACTCAGACAGAACACAAGAAATAACACCGCATTACACAATACTCAGACAAAACATAAGAAATAACACTGCATTACACAATACTCACAGACAGAACACAAGAAATAACACAGCATTACACAATACTCACAGACAGAACACAAGAAATAACACAGCATTACACAATACTCACAGACAGAACACAAGAAATAACACTGCATTACACAATACTCACAGATAGAGCACAAGAAATAACACTGCATTAGACAATACTCAGACAGAACACAAGAAAGAACACTGCATTAGACAATACTCAAAGACAGAAAACAAGAAATAACACTGCATTAACACAATACTCAGACAGAACACAAGAAATAACACAGCACTACACAATACTCAGACAGAACATAAGAAATAACACAGCATTACACAATACTCACAAACAGAGCACAAGAAATAACACTGCATTAGACAATACTCAGACAGAACACGAGAAATAACACAGCATTACACAATTCTCACAGACAGAACACAAGAAAGAACACTGCATTACACAATACTCACAAACATAACACAAAAAATAAAACAGCATTAGACAGTGCTCACTGCAAAGCTCAATAAATTATATCACAGCTTTACATATTCAGTAAAGGAAGTAAATTTCACTAAAGGAAAGGAAAATGTCTGACATCACGTGGCTTCCCACAGTAGGTCGGCCTCCAGGTGCTAACTGAGCATGTCTGTAAATCACCAGGCAAAAAAGAAACATTGTATAAGATATGCTAATAATCCCTGGGAATTTCTGGGGGTGTCAACATTGAGAGAAAACTCTTTGCAAAAGTAAGAAAATCATCAAACTTCAGGCTAATGGTTTAACTGTTTACTTTGGAATTTTTTCATGCAAACTTTTTTTTTCAGACACTATAAATTCTCTGCTATCAGATGCATTCATAATCCAGCTCACTTACATATATACCTTTAAGATAATGATGATTGTGAGAGACACATTATCTTCTAAACTACAGCATTGACCACAAAATACTCTTATTTTCAAATTGGTGAATGAAAAGAGTGTGGGACCCTACAGAACAAAGCAAGGAGTAATCTGAGTGAATTAATTATTATGAACGTAATAGTGTTATAGTTATTTCTGATAGTAAAAGACATATTGACAGTTAAGTCACAGCAACAATATTTTAACCATCTCCGTATGTAACAAGTGCAGCAATAAAAAAGAAAATGAAATTAAATAAGTATATGCATTAAAATATAGTTTTTGATAATTGTAAAGATTTTTATCTTTTTTATTTTTATCTTTACACTTTAATAATGTAAAGATACTGGATTGAGGCATTCTACATTATAAAGTGGAAATCAAAAGAAAAATATTTAAAAAGAAAATCCAAATAAAAGTGTCAACAAGTGATGTCCCGAACAGTTCGCCGGAGAACTATTCGCGGCGATTTTCACATGTTCGCGTCTGCCGAGAACGGCGAACACATGCGCTTTTCGGTTTGCCCCCTATACTTTATCATTGAGAAAACTTTGAACATCATTTATTTTATTTTATAATTTTTTTTGTGTAATCTATGCCTGCCTGACAGCGTGTGTGTGTGACAGGCTAACACCTAACAGCTTATATTGTGCTTATTTTTACTACTCATACCTGGGGCCTCATTCAATTGTGATTTGGCCAATTGAATAGGAATCTAAATAAGCACATAGCATATTTTTTTTAAATAAGTTTTTAGTTAGTGAAAACCTTGCTTTTGGATAGATGCTTACTAACTAAAAGCTTCTTTAAAAAATATATGTTATGTGCTTATTTAGAGCCCTATTCAATTGGCCAAATTGCAATTGAATGAGGGCCCTGGTGGTGTAACATACATTGAAAACAACCATTTTTTTCCTGTAATCTAATTTCAGTTGCCTGCCTGTGTCAGGCTCACAGCTTATATTGTGCTCATTGACATAAAACAACACTTTTTTCACTGTAATCGATTGAATAGCAATTGCCTGCCTCCAGGCGTGTGTGTAAAGCCTATTGCATCTACTCTGCCAACTTTTGCCAGTGCACAGTGATACCTCATATCTGGTGCAACCGTAGTGTACAGTGACATAAAACAACACTTTTTTCACTGTAATCGATTGAATAGCAATTGCCTGCCTACAGGCGTGTGTGTGAAGCCTATTGCATCTACTCTGCCAACCGTTGCCAGTGCACAGTGATACGTCATATCTGGTGCAACCATATAGTGTACAGTGACATAAAACAACACTTTTTTGACTGTAATAGATTGAATAGCAATTGCCTGCCTACAGGCATGTGTTTGAAGCCTATTGCATCTACTCTGCCAACTTTTGCCAGTGCACAGTGATACGTCATATCTAGTGCAACCGTAGTGTACAGTGACATAAAACAACACTTTTTTGACTGTAATAGATTGAATAGCAATTGCCTGCCTACAGGCGTGTGTGTGAAGCCTATTGCATCTACTCTGCCAACTTTTGCCAGTGCACAGTGATACGTCATATCTGGTGCAACCGTAGTGTACAGTGACATAAAACAACACTTTTTTGACTGTAATAGATTGAATAGCAATTGCCTGCCTACAGGCGTGTGTGTGAAGCCTATTGCATCTACTCTGCCAACCTTTGCCAGTGCACAGTGATACGTCATATCTGGTGCAACCATAGTGTACAGTGACATAAAACAACACTTTTTTGACTGTAATAGATTGAATAGCAATTGCCTGCCTATTGGCATGTGTTTGAAGCCTATTGCATCTACTCTGCCAACTTTTGCCAGTGCACAGTGATACGTCATATCTAGTGCAACCGTAGTGTACAGTGACATAAAACAACACTGTTTTGACTGTAATAGATTGAATAGCAATTGCCTGCCTACGGGCATGTGTGTGAAGCCTATTGCATCTACTCTGCCAACTTTTGCCAGTGCACAGTGATATGTCATATCTGGTGCAACCGTAGTGTACAGTGACATAAAACAACACTTTTTTGACTGTAATAGATTGAATAGCAATTGCCTGCCTACAGGCGTGTGTGCGAAGCCTATTGCATCTACTCTGCCAATTTTTGCCAGTGCACAGTGATACGTCATATCTGGTGCAACCGTAGTGTACAGTGACATAAAACAACACGTTTTTGACTGTAATAGATTGAATAGCAATTGCCTGCCTACAGGCGTGTGTGTGAAGCCTATTGCATCTACTCTGCCAACTTTTGCCAGTGCACAGTGACACTTATATCTGGTGGCACCTTAGATTGCACGGGCAGTGCCCCAAATTTGAAATGGGAAGACCGACCAAGCATCTTTTTCCATCTCCTGCTTCCAAAAATCCATGCCATATACACGTCCCCTGATAGTGGACGTAACAGGGATTAAACCGATAGGAATAGTACAACTTAACAGTACACACCTTATAATAACGCAGACAGAGGCAACGCGTATAATCTTCCATGCTGTGCAGTGGAAGCCCCCAGACTCTGACCTGTGTATAATCTTCCATGCTGGGCAGTGGAAGCCCCCAGACTCTGACCTGTGTATAATCTTCCATGCTGGGCAGTGGAAGCCCCCAGACTCTGGGAGTCTGAAGAAGAGGAGTCAGAGGAGGAAGGTGGCTTTGAGGAGGTGGAAGACCAAACACAGCAGGCGTCCCAGGGGGCTTGTTGTCACCTTTCGGGGACCCTTGGTGGCTGGGTGGAGGAAGAGACCTTCAATGACATCAGTGAGGACAAGGAACGGGACATGGCTAGCTTGGTATCCAACCTTGTGCAAATGGGGAGTTTGCGGTTGTGCAAAGGGACTGTTTGCGGTTGTTTGCGGTGCATTAAACGGGGAGATTGGTCTGTTACTGTGAAGCGGGTGTAACCCTTACACTACCTGATCGATACAACATCATACCTGATGTTTTAAAGCATGTTATTCCAAACATTTTAGGAATGTTAGGTGATTTATGCCCTTTATGGCTTAAACCCAGACTCTGCATCAACTATGTAATTTTCCGTGGGAGTTTTGCCATGGATCCCCCTCCGGCATCCCACAGTCCAGGTGTTAGTCCCTTCGAAACAACTTTCCCATCACTATTGTGGCCAGAAAGAGTCCCTGTGGGTTTTGAAATTCGCCTGCCCATTGTAGTCTATGGCGGTTCGCCGGGTTCGCCCGTTCGCGAACATTTGATGGAAGTTTGTGTCCGATGTTCGCGACATCACTAGTGTCAACATATAATACAGTAAAAACTGTAATTACATAATAAGATAATAAGACATAAAAAAACATAGGGAAACAAATGACACAGGATAAAGGAGAATTGAATGTAGGTTTACAACTATACCCCCTATTATATGAAACACAATTATCAAATGTAATATTCTGGGCTAGAGTGGTAACATTGTAGAAGAAATTTCCAAATTATTAAGTTGAACCCATTGATTAAGGAACATTGGTTGAAATCATACACTCTACCCAAGGGGTATAGCATTGCCCTTACAAGCACCACAAGATATACAGGATAGCATACTGATGGGCATAGTGGTATGTTTATAAGGAGAAGTTAATAGTGTAAACCTAACCATTCAAAATTAAAATCAACCTATAAGGAAGCAATATTATTATTTAAGTACACTTTTGGGAAATAAGACACATAGAGAACAAATATACTCTTATAGCTCTAGCTGAGAGAGCCTGGGGCTTCTTGTTTTTAGATTATTTTATTTGTTGTATTCAAGATGTTGTTATGAGATTAAGAATGATAATGAAATAAAAGTTATGTTTTATTGTAAGTACAGTATCCTTTATCTATATTAAACACTTATCAAGTGCAAGCTGGACACTAGACTTACTAGTGTTCATTCTTTCTTGTGTTGCTAATTGTCAGTATTCCTAAAACTAAGCTGGTAACATAGCTTTTGGGGAGCTCAGTATAATCTAGGAAGAGTTAATCTCTGTGACTACCCTTACCTAACCTACATTTGTTGTGATCATTCTAAAGTTAATATAGCCAAACTTATATTTCAACCAAAAATAGATACATTAAAAAAACGAGGTTGTAAACAATGGGTTGTACAGCATATTCTCTGCTAAGATGAACTGAACCCACGTGAATCTTTAAATATGTATTTTAGTTCTATTGTCATTATTATTTTCAACCTAAAGGAATTCTTTGGCCTACCAAAATTACATATTTGTTAGCAGCAGTTCAGTCGTAATTGACAACCCTCATATATAATTTCAGAATGATATCAGTTATTTAAAAGCAGCTGCAAATTCTCTGCTGCATTAGTTGTGTAGCTGTAAAAGATGGCCGGTCTGATGTCCCACATGGAATATGGATGTTATGGACAAATATAAATTGTATAAATTATCCTACACTTATTTTATATCATTAACACCTTGCACCAGCGAACAAAAACAGTTTCTACTCCTCACTGTGTGTTCAATTATTCCTTTAATAGTTTTCAATATAAAAGTCAATTAAAAACAAGTGTCTTATTTTAAGTTCATTAGATGATTGCATAGTAATTTCTAATTTTATTCAAAGTTAAAAAAAACAGACTGAATGCATTGATTCAAAGCTTTCACAGTCTCTAGGGTAAAATATTTCTCTCCATGGTGTTTAAAACTGCATAAATACAGTCTAGAATTGAATGATATTATATTTTAGATGACACTTCACTATCGACTATGCAGTAACAAATTGCTTTTGCTTCATTTCCTATTTTTTTAAATTAGAATTTACCATCAGTACAAATATAAGGAGAAAGTATTGTGCATTTTTCTGGAAGGTTAGTATAATATTTGTTGTTATACCAAAATAAGGTTGTTTTATATATATATATATATATATATATATATCAGAGTATTACAGTATGTGATACCTTTTTTATTAGTGACAAGACTTTGAGAGATATACCTCTCTTTATCAAGTCAGAAACAATATTGTTTAATGTGACTTGATAAGGAGAGGTTTATCTCTTGAAAGCTTGTCACTCTAACTAAAATGTTTGTCCAGTAAAAAAAAAGGTATCACTATATACTGCAATACTCTGATTATTCACTGTGATCTCTGGATGTTTCCGATGTTTACTAGTCTACTCTAGACGCTGTACATATACACTGCATTCATGTAGCTATTCAATGCAGTTAAACTGATATGCAGTTTTTAATTTGTACTCACTTGAGTTATACAGGGTCGTCACATTATTATGACCACTTCATACTTTTGACTTCAGCAGGGTTTAGCCAATGAAATATGGTACGTGTAATGAGCTGGCTTGGTGGGTATATAAGGTGACATGTAGGCATTCTGCAAACATATCAACTATCGCTGTTGTGGGTAAAATGTGTGATTTATCGGGATATTAGCTGATGGTCAACTGTATATAATGCAGTGTTTTATTAAATAATACATACAGATAAACATTTAACTACAGTATGAAATACATTATATTCATTATTAGTAACTATGGTATTAAAAGTGGGGAAAGTAGATTCATAGTTTTGTTTTGATGCCCAATTGCCCAGTAACTTTTGTTCAGCACATGCTAGGCTTTCAGGACAATATCAGATGACTTATTGTTTGTTCTGGATTAAGTGCTCTGTTCTTAAATGCAAAACCCTATTTTTAAATGTTTGTCTGCCTGTTTGAAAACAGCATGCCCTGATTTGTATAATTAACTCTGTATTAATTTTATGTAATGTAAATCATTGGTGCTTATCTATTGGGCAGACATTAGGGAAATCATATTCAAATTTAAAAAAAAAAAACTAAAATGTGAATGCATGGTAAAACATTCTAGAATTGTGCTCCTCCTTTAAGTTTATGCACTAATCTCCCAAAGAAAATTGCTGTTGATTCATTGAAATGGTACTGTGCAATTTGTTGCATGTCTTGTTATTTGTAAGATGTGTTCATATTTACTATTACTATAATATGATCCTTTAAGCATTTAATTTCTCAGCATGTTATATTATGTTTTAGTATATAATTTTTATGAAATGCTATAACATGTGTAACATGTGCTCACTGCCCTCCAGTAGGGTCTCCTCCACTTCACTGCCTAGTGGCTCCAGAAAGGTAAATCTGGCACTGTCTACATTAAGTATTTACTTAAAGCAGCTCCATTTTGTTTGTAGTGAGCTTTTATATTTTTTGCTTTTTAAGGGATAATAAATAAATACATTAAAATAAGGGACTTTGAGAAGCTTGCTTCTATGCTTACTTACTATTGTTCATTTTCTCAGCCAGCTCTACATTATTTTGCTATGTGTTTATTAGTTCTGGAAATGGCTGATATTTAATGTCTGATATTTATTCATAAAGGATGCTTTGCATAACTGGTGCCTGGTGTACTTTTCAAATTAGAATCAGTTTCAAAACAAAACATAGGTGGAGACTCAACAGTGGGAATATGAGTGAATACATAGGTTGTACTAAAACTAACTACTAACTACTGAAGCCAGTTTCAGTTTACAAAAATCAAGTTTTACATTAGTTCTTTATTTTACTTTACTGGTAACTTGCCTGTAAAAATGACGGTATCGTATAGTATGTTTAATTGTCTGTTCTGTCTCTCTCTGTGCTGTCTCTCTCTCTTTGTGCCCTCTGCCTCTCTTTGCGTTCCCTCTCCCTCTCTTTGTGCTCCCTCTCCCTCTCTTTGTGAGCCATCTCCCTCTCTGTGTGCCCTCTCTCTGTGCTTCCTCTCTCTGTGCTCCCTCTCTCTGTGCGCCCTCTGTCTCGTTGTGTGCTCTCTCTCTGTGTGCGACCCCTCTCTGTCTGTGCCCTCTTTCTCTGTGTCATATCTCTCTCTGTGCTCTCTCTCTCTGTGCCCTCTGTCTTTATCTTTGTGCTGTATCTCTCTCTCCCCTCCCTCTCTCTCTCTCTCCCTCTCTCTCTCTTCCCTCCCTCTCTCTCTCTCTCTCTCTCTCTCTCTCCCTCTCTCTCTCTCTTCCTCTCTCTCTCTCTTTCTCTCTTTTTCTCTCTTTCTTTCTCTCTTTCCCTCTCTCTCTTTCTTTCTCTCTTTCCCTCTCTCTCTCTCCATGCGCCTCCAACGTGCATGTGCAAATACGAAGCTATCGCGCATGCACTGTTCATGTGTTGATGAATTTTACCAATAGTAATGCCTGCGTGAGCCTGGGCACAATGCACCACACAGGCGTGACACACGGATCGATCATTATTATAGTGGATAGCAGCTTCTTTGTCCCACATCATTCCTTACTGCTTTACCTAATCATTCATTGCTGATCATGAAGATTTGCATAATAATCTGTGAGGAAAAAAAAATTATAATCTGTTTCCATTTTCTTAAATAATGTATTGTCTGCACACAACTTATTGATATTAAGAAGCTTATTAATGATTCCCATTAGACCTCTATAATGTTACATAGTTACATAGTTATATAGTATTTAAGGTTGAAAAAAGACTTTTAGTCCATCAATTTCAACCTTTTAAGATCTCCTTTGATCTGCAATATGCGGATTAACTATTAATTCATTAGTTGTATTAAAAAAAAAAAATGTATTTTACTTTGATTTGATTATATGTTCCCTCTTAATCTTATACCGTATTGGTCCGAATATAAGCCGCACCTTTTTTCTTATATTCGCGACTATAAAAAAAATCACTGCCGATTTGCGAGCTTGCGAGTTACGTGTGCGGCTTCTATTCGCGAACGTAAAATTACTGCCGGTTTGCGCGATTGCGAGTTAAGGGTGCAGATTTGCGTGCTTGAGACTGCGGTATTGTAGCAATTGAATAGCGATTTACGGTTTTAGAGATTCTAACATCCTGTAAGGTCTGTATCCTGCAAAAAAAGCTACAGTGCTAATTAGAAAGTCTGTTTCTTGCAATGGCTAATCACTTGGAGAGAGTCTTTTTCTCTCCAATTTTAAGGGTGCAGCTTATATTTGAGTACTGTCTTTTTTCTATTTTTTCCCCTTTAATTTTACAGGTGCGGCTTATATGCGGGTGCGGCTTATATTCGGACCAATACGGTACATAATAATTTACACAGAGAATGTCTAATTTCCTTCTAAGTATAGTTTATGTTTTGCAGTTGCATGCCAGACTTCATAAATACTTGAGCATTATAAATCTGGTTATAACTGTGCTAATAGACATATGAATATTTGTTGACTACCATCTCAAACAGTTGTCTTTGTTTCTTTTGTGGTAAAATAGTTAAACCTAACATTATTATTTTATTGTTTTTCTTATACTTTTACAATTAATTTAGTGCGTTATATAGAAAATTAAAATAATTATGCTCCTTATAAAAGCAAAAGCAAGGAAAATGTTGCGATAATTTTGTAGTTTTATTAGGGTAGCCAATCAATAAAAATATAAGCCCTGGAGTTTGGTTGTGTCAAGTGTACAAATAAGAGAGTAAATATTGTATATTTATAAATATGTAATTCAGGTTCTGATGTATAAGATTTATTTCATAGGTGAGAGAAAAATAATTATCCAAAACATTTGTTGACCACCATCATCTGAAGTGTTCTGTCACTATAATTAGATAAAGTTAGATGCAAGCTTTACTTTTTCTACATTAATAGATTTTGTTACAACCCCATAGATGTGACCTTATGTATAATCTGAGTTGTCTTCAGGGAATCATAAGGATGAATCATCTCTCACTGTTGCCTCTAAATTAATTCTGTTTCTCACAATCCAGCCTAAAAATCAGTCTTATTTTCATGTCACATTCAATCTAACAAACTTTGTATTATCAAAATATGTTGTAACCCTAGATCTTGCTGATTGATGGATGGAACTGGAGAATCAAACAAAAAGTGATTTTATCCTATTAGGATTTTCAGGAGGACAGGTTGTGTTTTCTTTTTTGATGACAGTGACATACACAATGATTCTCATGGGAAATCTCACCATCTTCAGCATTATACAAATTGATTTCCATCTCCAGAAACCTATGTATTTTTTCCTGAGCTATCTATCCATCTTAGATATCTGTTATTCTTCAGTCACATTTCCTACCATGCTGTTCAGCTCTATAACTGATAACAGAAAGATATCCTTCAACCGATGTATGACCCAGCTCTATTTTTTTGTCTCACTTGGAGGAGCTGAATGTCTTCTACTTGCTGCCATGGCATATGACAGGTATGTAGCAATATGTAACCCACTGCAGTATCCTAGCATTATGAACAAACAGCTCTGCTCCCACTGGGTTGCAGCATCCTGGGTTAGTGGCTTTATGAACGCTGTTCTTCACACTGTGATGACATCCAAACTTTCATTCTGTGGTACTAGACATGTCAACCATTTCTTCTGTGATGTGCCACCACTATTAAAGGCTGCGTGTACAGATACCCAAACCAGCCAAATATTATTGTACATTGTCAGTGTTTTTCTGGGGATGACTCCTTTTGTATTTGTGATTGTCACTTACATACATATAATTTCAGCCATTCTAAAAATTAATTCTGCTGCAGGAAGGCAGAAAGTGTTCTCCACTTGCTCTTCTCATCTCATTGTTGTTACAGTATTTTATGTGACAGCCAATTTAAACTATATTGGTCCAACTCCTGGAGATTCTTTTGACATTGAAAGACTGTTTTCTGTGTTATATAGTGTTCTGACTCCTTTGTTTAACCCTGTAATATACTGCTTAAGAAACAACGATGTAAAACAGGCCCTGAAAAAGGTTATTTTTCAGAAAAGTTTTTCTTTAAAAATGTGAATTCACATTCTTGAAATGTATGCGTGCACAAAAAATATAAACTTTATATAACAGCTATATTTATTCTACATTCTGTATATATCTGTATACGTGTATATATATATATATATAATGTGTGTTTATATATTTTATTTGTAGCTCTAAATCGAGTGTAATATTCACACTTACCTCTTTGAGTATGTCCTAATATAGAAAACAGAAAAAAGTCTCCCTTTATAAACCAAATTTTACCTCAGTGACTACTCATACCATCATTGTGAATAAGGAATGTTATTGGACCAGGAACCGAGACACAACACCATGATTCAAAACTTCACTTTTATTAATATCTTAAAATCACTTAAAAACTAATACACAAAATTAAAATAAAAGCAAGGAAAGCCGTCCCCATCTTGATTTCTTCACAGAATCATTTTAAGCATTTCAGTACCACCAAATTCATCCAAATATTCACAAACCACAATATCAATGAACATTCAATTGTAAATGTCTTATGTAGAACTATCAAACATATCAAAATTAATTAGTGCCCTAATAGTATATCAAAATACATCCAATATAATTGGTAATAATAATCAGAGACTAGGTTGGAACAGAGAATAATCATCAAATGTAATTATTAAATATACATATCAATTCTATAGACAAGTTAATATCTCATTAAACCAACAATAAAAAATAGTCCCTAACCCACTACTGTAATGGTACTGGGAATACGCCACTTTTTCACTACAACATACCAAAAACTCCTCTCACCTCCTACAGTTATAATGCAAATAGTCCCTATACTTAAAGGCCCTACAGCTCTAGTGTAGCGGCTTTGAGGATCCACCACTTACCCCCCTAACTTATAAATAAGTCTATTCTACTCTCAACACCTATTACCTGTATCAATTAGTAAATCAATATTAGTGCACTTGAAAAGCATCACATATATACTGAAATAAAAATTAGAACAAACCAACAATATAGTGAACAATTATTTAACTGTCTAATTAATATACTTCCAATCAGATCACTAAATAGATATACTTGTCTGAGTTATTGATAATCTTAGAGTTCTATGCAAAGCAGTTTTATCATAACCCACTGCATCTCTGCGGTGGTATCTTTTGTTCACAATGAACTCCTGTGACATCATTAGTGCAGAACAGCCTCCAAAACACGGCCGACGCGCACGTTTCGCTCAGGGCTTCTACCCGGGCCAGGTTAGGAAGAGGGAGGAGGCGCTCCTTATATAGGTAAGTGGGCTCATTAGTTAACCCTTCCTTGCCTTTTTCAGACCACAGAATCGCAAATGGATCCACACTTAAGAGGGGGCAAAAAAGGGAGAGAATAAGAAGAGAAGAGGAGAGACAGGCAGAGAAAGACTATCAAATATTATTTGTAAGCTGATATCAAAATGCTGCCGAACATGTTTCAATTCATTTAAGTGGCATATTAATAAATCATGCTGTAACCTTTCTATAAATATATCTGTTCTTTAAATAAAAAACATAGGACACAGCATGGGCGTGATTATTGTATCTATTATCCTTACAATTACATTTCTCAATCACAACTTTATATATACAATATTAATCATTAATCATGATGATCTGTAAGCATATAAACTAATGTACTGACCTATCTATAGCTCAAATATCTATATGTCACTTATAACTTCCACAAGCAAATAGTACCATCGCCAATTTACATATCCAAAATCCCATAGGGTAATAGGCAAAAAGGATTGCCATATATATATTTTGTAAACTGATATCAAATCATATGTACAGTGCTGCCAATCATATTCCTATTAGTTAAAGTAACATGCTAATAATTCAAATATTGCTGCAGCAATTCTATAGACATGTCTGATTTACCAATAGAACAAAAACAACACTGCATAGGAATAATTATTGTATCTATTACTTATAGAATGATATTTCTCAATGACCGATTTAGGTATAGATTATTTGCCATTACTCATGATAATCTGTAAGTATATATATATTTACATGTTGACCTATATATGGCTCAGATATTCATATATCACTTATAGTTTCCACAAGCAAATAGTTCCATCGCCAATCTACATATCCACTGATTCATAATATAATGCCCACATCATATAGCATATAATTTCCATAAAAAATTAGGTATACGAAAAAGTTGTATCACATACAGGCATGTAATTTCATTTTTATATTATAACATGAAGAGTCTCCCAAGATCTCTTATCCAATAGTCAGCACATCTCATATTTAAACAACTGTATTCAATCTCTACTAGTCTAAATATATGTCATATATATATATATCAATTCATATGCCACATCTCTATTAAACGGATAGTATCATTATAGATGAACACTATCTTCCTTTCAATATAGTAATGGATTCATATCCACTCTTAAATACCAGCAAGTGAATCTAACAGGAATATAGATTTACCTTCCTGTTTATGGGCATATCTGTAATCATTATAAAAATGCACTAAAGTTTTTATATTCCTATTCAGTCCATGTGGCATGATTGCATTTAGCAAGACAATCCATCTACTCTCTGCTTTTAATAGTTCATTTTCAAGGTTACCTCCTATGATCCCCAAGTTAACCTTTTGCAAACAGTGCATTTAATGTTGGGTTTCGAATCATGTTTTAACAAAAAATGTTTGGCTATGATGGTCAAGGTCCTTTTTTAGTCTTGATCCTTTTTGCTGTTCCTAATATTGCAAAATGCTACCACAGGCATCTCTTGATCTCCCTTGAAGTCATCCCAATGTATTTGAGGTTACATGGACATTGTAGGCAGTAGATCACTTCTCTTGTGCTGCAGTTAAAGAAACCCTGAATCTGAAACAATCTGCCAGTTCTGTCAGAGATCTCATTAATTCTAGTCATATGTACGCAGTATTTTCAGTGTCAACACATAAAAGTAACATCCGGTATATAAACAATTGTCCATGTACTTATTAAGTTTTGTATCCAGTTTCAAAACATGGACATACAGTATCTGTTAAGTATCTGATTAATTTCATGCCACTGTTGATTATATGTAGTAACAAATCTGGGATTTCACCACTTGCTTAGGTGTCAACAAAGTTTCCTAATAACTGTACCACTGTATCTTCATTCTTTCAATTGAAATTTGAGTTCCTCTGAGCATTTCTTGAACAGTTGTAAGTCAGAGCAGTTCCTTCGGATTCTGAGGAACTCACCTACCAGTGTGGCCCTCTAGATAGCTGAAAGATGTGAGCTGTTAAAGTGAAGGGTACTGTTTGTTAAAATTGTCTTTCTGTATAACTCGGTACAAGGTTTCCCCTTCTTCTAATCCTGATCTTAAAATATTAACACACTTGGAAATTAAATGGCTTTTATCGGGGGATATAATTAAGTTTTCAAGAGGCTTCTCTATTGAGTTAATATTTAGATTTTTATTATTTGATGTCAGAAACATTTTAATTTTGATATAGTCTAACCAAAACTTTTGGCAGTCCATATTTTATAGATAGTGCTTCAAAAGAAGCTAAAACTTCGCCTAAATACAAATCTTTTAAATATAATATACCCCACTTGTTCCATTGTCTAAAAGTTGTAGTTTTAGGGTCTTTAATAACACAATCGAGAGGTATATTTGGGCTGGGGAAAGCCATTGAGTCATATTTGTTATTAAGTTTATGCCATAATTGCAACTAATCCAAGATAACCAAAGCTCCGAAGGTCGCTTTTCCGAGGATTGATTAGAATTAATTTCTTGAGGTTCTGATCTAAGTACAGACAATAGGGAATAATTTCCAATAAAATGACAACTTTTATTTAATATAGGGAACATGACGAATAAAAACTAATAAAATTTACAATCTAAAAACAAAAGCAATGATTTGCTCCTTTGGAAAAAAAATTATTGCCGTTTAATTCCTTTACCACATATAGTCTGGGTTAATCAGCCTCTTATTAATTTCAAACTTTCTTAATATGAGTACACATATTTGGGCATGTACAGGATAAACTGCATTACTGGGGACAAAAGTCAATACACAACCCCACTTCCTGATTCCTTACACTAGGAATTAGGTGGGTCTTTACTTGTCTTTATGTACCACTATAGATTACTGAGACAAAAAGTAGCTATCATTGCTCTCAACCTGGAACAGACAAACAAAATCTAATATATCTCTAGATCTTGTTACTTGAATACTAGAGAGTTTAAGAGGTAGTCATGAGAAAGTATGCCACAAACGTTTCCTAGTGGCCAGTCTATGGCTTCTTTAAGGGTATAGAACTTAGTGCATATTCAGTCTATCTCCGTTTATCAAACGTTATAAAACTTCTCTATAGACTGCAGTCTAACAGAATGTCTTTAGACCCACTCAGAATGCATTAATATCTGTCCAGAATGGCCTATTTCATGTTCTCTGCAATGCTCAGGACGTTACTTTCCCTGTCTCAGCTCCACTTCCTGATTCGCTCTCATGTGACTCAAGCGTGCGCCTTACGTAATGACGCACGTTCTAACCTATTCCTGGCACGTTTTGACGTCCTTTAACATTTCTTCAGGAGCATCCCCTGTCTCTTTGATTTCATCATACATTTTTTTCAACAGAGTTATAATTACAGGAAGGCAGATTTTTTAAAAGCGGTTACTGAAATCGTCTGGACCTTAGGCTGTATATAGTCGAGAAGCCTTAATTGCCACAGAAACCTCTTCATTTGATATAGGCTGATTTCATGCTTCTAGTTGAGTTTCAGAAATTCTGGCTAAGTTTGTTTTCTCTAAAAAGCTATCAATGACACAAACTGAGGGACGAACCACTACCCCTTACTGATTCAAATTATACAGATTTTCATAATATTCTGCAAAAATGTTAGCTATCTTACTAGGGGCAGAGATTACTTTTTGGCCCTGTCTAATGATAGATATTCTTTTAATATTTTTCCTACACCTAATTTTATTTGATAAAGTTTTGCCTATTTTATTACCCTGATGAAAGTAGTTTTGTTGTAGTCGCCATAATTTAATATACAAATCTCTCAAGGAGAGACCTCTCTTCTTCTTTTTTATATTGTTCCGATTAATAAGATAGCCTCTAATACATGATTTTAATGCTGTCCACAAAGTCACCCTAGACCCTACTGAATTTTCATTGATCTCTATAAAATATTCCCTCTCTTTTTTTATTTTTTTATTTTATTATAAAAACATACAAAACATATACATACAAATCTTCCCTTGTTATAACCAACTTATGTATAAACTTTTAATGATCAATATTGAAAGGACAAAGAAAAGGAATAATATCTTTTAAAAATAGAGGAATTCTCCCAAAACATTTATACCCCTATATATTTATCCTTAAATTTATCCCAAATGTTCCAATTAATAGAACTCTTTCCTCTAAGGCCACATATATTGTCAGTATTCATCAACTCTCTATTGTAATTAATTTTATTTACAACTTCTCTCCATGATGGAATTATAGGTTTATTCCATTGTTTCACTAGTACATATTTAAAAATTAATAATATATGATAAATGGAATAAGATTAATGCAGGAGTACAAGGACATTCTATTCCTAACATATCAGTTAGTTAAGAACAACATTCTTTCCAGAATTTCTCAATTCTAGTACATACCCACCACATATGGGATGCTGAGCCTACTTTTCCACAGGCTTTCCAACATAATGGAGAAATCTGGTAATCAAACGTATTCATAATAGCAGGGACTAGATACCACTTTTGGGTTAATTTAAAGTATAACTCCCTGTGTGGATTATTTATATAGGATGTTTTTATTAATCTTAAAGCTCTTCCCCAATCTTGATCTTCATATTCCAAATTAAATGTATATTCGTATTATTTTACACTTGTTGATTTTGTATATTTCAAGGCATTTATTCTGATTTTACTAATCTTTGAGATAAGATGTGATACAGAACCTTTGATCAAAATAACTTCTAATTAATACTTTTTATCCGTATTTAGGGGTATATAACCTTTTGATTTTATTTTTTCAATCAGTGTTCTATAATTTAGCCAAGATATTTTTTTCCAGGCCATAAACATTCTGGAAATCTGTATAGTTTATTAAAGAATTTAAGCGATATAGATCAGATATACCAGCTTTCTTCATAAGGTCACATTCTTTTTTATTTAAATCATCCTCCAAAATATCTATAGAGGCTGATAAAGAGGGAAAACGAAATAACTCCAGCTTAGCTTTATTTTTACTCCAAAATGTTATCAGGGATCTTATACCTTTTGGTAATCTACTCCATATTCCATCATCCTCATTAAATCTGCTTAATAATGATCTACTTGAGAGTGATCCAATAAGATCATCCTCAATACTTTTCCAACATGTATTCCTATATTGTATATTCATATTAATTACATGGGTTATTGCAATATTTTCACAAATTTCTTTTTTATCTGGTATTCCAATACCACCTAATTAAAAAAATGTATTAGCTATTATTTTTTTCACTCTCACTTTTTTATCCAAATAAATAAATTTAATAATATAAAAGTGTCCTGTTTCTGGAACACATCTAAATAAATACGTTAGCTTAGGGATAATACTCATTTTAACAACGGTTATCCAAGCTGACCAAGAGAATCTTATTGTGAGGAATTGACTCTGCTGAGTTTTGAACCCTGGTCCCCAGGCTGCTATACCTCTTCCCTACCACTGCGCCAGCCTGCCTTTTGTGAATTTCATTGAGATCTGATAAGCTTGACTCTGCTAGCAATAGTATCAGTACCTAAGTCTCTTCAGCTGTGTCTGGTCAGGTGTCTGGTCCTTGGCCTATATAAGGCACTTCCTGTCAAATGTACCTTGCCAGATTATTGTGTGGTTCCTGATCACTTCAATAAAGCTTGTTCCTGTTTCACCTACAAATTGCTGAACTGGATTATTGCTGACCTTGGCTGCAGGTCTCCACAACCTTTTGATTCCATATCATTACACTTATATTTCGCCATTCATAAAGTAGCAGTCTAACTTCTTTTAATATTTCTGAAATATTATCCACTATTATTTTCTCACTGAAAAAATTGAATCTTATGCCCAAATGGGAGATATTTTTAGAATACCAATTAAATGTATAAGAGTTCTTTAATACATTTAAAGTTTCTAGATTTATACCTCTATAGATTGTGTCCGACTTTAAAAAAAAGAAACTTTACTAAATTCAGCCAAAAGATATAACAGGTTTTTACAAGATTCTACTGGATCTGTTAAAGTTACTATAATATAGTCGGCGAATAACATAATCTTATAATCAACATTACCAACTTTGATGCCTTTAATCGTTTTAGAGTTTCTTATTATTGAAGCTAATGGCTCCATACAAAGTAGGAACAACAATGGGGAAAGGGGACATCCTTGGCGGGTCCCGTTGGTAATTCTAAATTTCTCTGATTCTAAATTTGGGCCTGCTATGTGCGCTGATGATTTATTATATAAAGCCTTAATTGTTTTAGACGCAAATTCGGCAAATCCAAATTTTTGCATCACTACTTCCAGGAACTCCCAACTGACCCTGTCAAATGCCTTCTCTGCATCTAAGTACAGGATCAGTGTGGGAGCTCCTCCTTTTTTTGCCTGAAACATCAAATCCATTAAACGTCTGGTGTTGTCTGAGGCTTGACGGCCTCGGACAAAACCAGACTGATCCAAATGTATTAATTTAGGTATTATTCTGTTGAGCCTATTAGCTAGAATTTTTGCATATGTTTTTAGGTCAATATTAATGAGGGAAATAGGTCGATAACTTGTAACTTCCTCTGGATTTTTCCCAGGTTTTAAAATATTTACGATTTTAGCCTCCACTAATTCTAGTTTCATTTCCCCTGAATTTTTTCATTTTTTTCAATTTACCAACATACTTAATGAACATTCATGGTGCTATTATTTACATTTCAATTAAATTTTAAGATTGCTTTAGCTCTATATATTTATTCGTTTACCTCAAGACTAAATATTTTTAAGTGCTTTCTATCAAATTTACCTGTATGATTGGGTTTACTTTCAAGTAAATCTTCATAATAATTAGTGAAATAGCCAAGCAGGTTCAGTACAGCTTGACGTGAGTTTTATTTAAAGGACTAGCGACTTGCCTTTCAAAAAATTACGGCAATACAATTTGAAGCCATGGTAATGCTGTTTGCCACCGAATGTGAGGTTATGGCCCCTCTGAGTAGCTTCATCACTCATCGCCTTTGGCGCTCATCGCGTGACTCACAATAAGCGCTCATTGCAAGCCACAACTTATTAACCTTTGGCGCTTATTTCGAACACCACGATAAGCATCTTTGGAGCTCATCGCATGGCTTGCAATGAGTGCCTTCGGAGCTCATTGCAAGCCTCCCCCCTGTGTTACAGCCTTAGATGAAGTGTTACTACCTTGTATTAAGTCTTAGTGTTTAGCATTAAGTCTTAGTGCTTAGGGCTGGTATTTACGTCCTTCAGCCACCTTTTCTGTCCTTCAGGTGCGTTTTACATCCTTTGGTCTCATTTTTGGTTTGTTAAATTTTTTTTGGCCACCATTTCTTTTCTCGCTTCAGCGATTTTCAATAGAAAAAAAAAGACAAAATATGCCTGAGCTGTGTGCTAGTGTATAAGTAAATTTAATGCATATTTGTGTGTTTTTGCAGTTTGGCAGTTCGGCCTTTTAATTGCATATTTTTGCGTGCGTCGCTAAGTTGCGGTGAGCGCCATCTGCGCTCTTTTTATCTAAGTTCCCAGTGTCTCAGGATGAGCAGCTGTGGTGCTCATCCCCATCAGCGCAATGAGCACCTTCAGCGGTCATTGCCTAAGTCCCGCTGGTCACAGGGATGAGAGCTCATCTCCACCAGCACAATGAGCGCTGAGGCCCGCTTTGTGAGGGCCGCAGACGTGGCGGGCCATGGCGTTACCAACAACTTTTAGCAAGCCCGCACTACTCATAACTATATATGTGATAGACTGTATGTCTATCAAAGTGAATTATTATTGTGTAATAAGAAACAAACAAAAACCCTACTGTGATAAATTTAACACATTACATATACATTTTATCTTAGGTAGTAGTAATATCCTGTCTCTTTACTGAGGGACTCCTATCCACCTCACACTCCCCCCTCTCTCCCATCTTCCCACCCCTCCCTCCCATTCTCCCTCCGTCTATCCAACACATTCCCCCAAGAACTCAAGTTCCACTCTTTTAAAGTTATCCTTTCCTCCAGATTAACAATTACATGTCTATTCTCTCTATATGTTATTAGTAACTTGGTTGGAAAACCCCAATGGTACATTATTGAATTATCCCTCAAATTTTTTTTTACAGGTATAAATTCTTTTTTTTTTTATTATAGTGTCTGCTGATTAAATGGGAGAATATCTGGAGATGTTCATAAGGTTGGGAGAATGTTTGTTTTCTTTTGGTATGCCGTTCTCAAAATGAAGTCCTTTATAGCATAATTGTGAATTCTAACTATGACTTCTCCAGGTATATCCCTATTCGTTAGAGAGAGGACTTTGGTGAACTCTTTCAGGGTCTCTTCGATACTTTTCCCTTCTCCAATTAAGTCTTTAAGGAAATTATTAACATAAACAAATTAATCTTTACTAGTAATGTCCTCAGATATGCCTCTAATACGGATATTAGTCCGTCTTGATTGATCTTTCATTTTAATGGATTTTTGTTTTAAGTACGGTAGTTGAAAAAAGTACTCCTTTAAAATGTGTCCTCAAATCCTCCCATATGCCTCACACATGTGTATTTATCCTCTAAATACATTTCTTAAAATGCTTAATTGTAATGATCCTTATCAGTTGGGAAAAATATGAAAAGAGTTTATTGAGGTGTTTATTAAGGTGCTTTCACAGTGTTGTTTAAAAACCCAAGTGAATAAAACATTCTCAAATAAATTCAGTCTCAGCGTCTGTTCATCAAATGTTTTATGTAAAAGGTTTTACAAGAAATATTTTAAATTAAAGAGTAATGTTTTAATATATTTACTCTCCCTTGGAAGATTAGGTAAATAGGCCTGCCCTGTTTAAAGGGATTCTTTTCTCTTGAACCAATCCTATAGTTGCAAACTTTAACCGTTGGAGTACCCTATTACACTTCTGTTCTAAGGAAAAACACCTGGAGCCATCAAATAAAAAAACATATGGTTTGGGATAAAGAACAACCCTGTCTATTCCCACTTTGTTGCAGAAATCTCTCAGATCTTATTCCATTTATAACTACAGATGCTGAAGGTCTAGAATATATAAATTTGATAGCATCAGCATTCCTTCAAACCAAAATGAAATCATAGCGCTGAAGAAGTGGTCCCAGCCCAGCTGATAGAATGTTTTTTTTTTGTGTCAGTACTTAATTGGAGGGCCAGAATCATCTGTCCACCATCAGCATCTCCTAAAACATAACTATTCTAATATCACTGTATAACCATCAGAGATGTCCTAATATTATTAATTAAAAATCTACCTTTAATAAACCATGTTTGCTCTTTACTGATTAACTTTTGTAAAATAGACTGGAGTCTCCACTTTAATATATATTTTTAAATCTATATTAATTAGGCCTGTATGACTTTATGTCCTCTTTCTCGCTGGTAAGAGGTCCTTTGCCCCGTCTCCCCAGTCTGCAAAAATTTGGCCCTAGTAGTACCATAGTCATTTGGTGTTGCATTGGTAGTCCAAGAAGGGCTCAGCTGTTGGGGAGGAGGACAGCATGTCCTACATTCCCACTCCAGGGGTTGAGTCCTGGTTTTTCTCTATGCCTTAAAATTCCGGTTGCAAAACAGAGTGCATGCTTTTCATCCTGGGGTACCTCACCAAGGAGACTCCCTGGCACAATCTCAGTCTATTAGGAAGAAATTCCACTTGCCTCATTTCCTTCCAATTTTATCTTGGGGAGGATTAATGCCAACCACAATACCTCCTAAAATGGAAATTAACTTCTACTGTGGGGACTCCACTTTCTCCATGTGATCCCTATTAAATAGCTAAAAATCCTTCTGTTGTGAAGGGACTTCCCATACCTCACTTTCTTTCTGCTGCTGGGGAGAACTAGTGCTAACCGCACTGCCTCCCTTTTACAGCTGGGGAGCACTGGCATCCTCCATGTCACATTCCAAGAATTCATGTTGCCTCTGGACAGTGTCTGACTCACACAGGCCACCTACCACTTGCTTTTGGTGAAGGTTGACAATAACCACGCCACTTCCCTCTTCTTGTTGTGGAGCATCTGATGAAAGCCTGCTGCTGATGGGAAGGGCCTAACTCACCTAGGCCACCTTCCATCTGCTGCAGAGGAGAACTGGCATCCTCCATCCTTACTCCATCTGCCGTTCTTGAGTGCCATCATTTGGCATGCCCCCTCCCATGAAATCTTGTGGCAACTATGCAGTGATAATGTCCATTACTTTTTCATTCAATTGTTTCCATTACTCTTAGCTGTGAATGTAATATGTGTTTATTTTCTTGTAAATAAACAATAAAGTATGTTAATTTAGTAAATGATTGAGAAAACAGAAACCTCTATATCAACCTTAATGCAGTCTAAAGCTGGCACATGTTCAGAGATTATTATATTTTCTATTTTGCATTTTTCCAATATCAAACATGCAAATAACAAGAATAGATCAATCTGTGAAAAACATAAACGTGTTTTTGAAAAACATAATCTTGTGTGGAGGGATTCAGTATGTGCCATACATCAACTACATCTTATAAATGGGAAAATCTATCTATGATCTGTGTCTCCCACTTATTAATTTTAAAGGCTGCTCTTTGGAGGATAAGGAGTTTCCGGATTTCTAAATCTATCAAATAAATCTTGGGATGCCAAACTGAAATTTCCTCAAACAATGACAGGTACATTTAGGAAGGACATCAGCTCACCAGCAATTTGTTTAAAAAAAAGAATAGGTGTTCTTATTATTGGCATAGATGTCACATAATACTACCTTCAAATTTTCAGATTGAACTTTTAAAATTATAAATCATTCTTCTTTATCATAAGTAGTTCCAATAATATCAAAAGAAATACCCTTTTTAAAGAGAATTAAAACACTCCTTTTTTATTATATGATGAATATATAATTTATCCTGAACCAGTCATCTACAAAGTTTTGTATGTTCTATTGCATCAAGGTGGGTTTCCTTTAATAATGCAACATCTGCTCCAACTTACTGTTACACTTTTATCCACTAAATACCTGTAATATAACTGAAGTCGAGCAGATCTCTGGCTGAAGTTTAGCTGCTTTATCCTTTGTCTTGTGTAATAAATAATTGTCTAGCTGTTGAACAAATACAAACATTATATAACTTGAAAAAGAATAAGAACAAAATGAGAGAAATAATATTTTCTCTTCTACTAATACTTCATCTGGTGTATTAACATCACTGTCCCTTTCCCTGTATCCAGGTGTTGCCTAGAATGATAAAGGAGAGTAAATTGTCTGTACTCTCTATATGGCTAACAGCAAGAAACCTCTGCAGAGCAATCATTAAATAACTTCAAATTTGATCCATCTTAGGAGATTCTGTCTAATTTTCTAAATGAGTGTTACACTAGCCCACCCCATGGGGGTCCATAGGAACCCACATCGTACCTATGTCAACAAATACACAAAAAAGCATTACATTAAAAATATACTTACCTACCGTGTTACAATCCATAAATTATGATTGGCTAGACAACTGCGAATGTATAAATGAACAGGGTTACGTCCACTACTTGATTCTGACTGACTAAAATATAGTTGACACATATTTCAGAGAATCAGAAGCCACAAAAAAATCTATTTCATTAAGGAAAGCACACCAAAAAAAATGTATTTTTATAGTGCGGCAGGATTTTTAGGAAGAGACCATTTGCAACAACCCTGAATTTGAGGATCTGAGTCTACCATTAACATGAATAGCCTGCTTATCCAGGGCAGTATATTGAGGACCAGGGCATCTTTTTTTAACCCCTTACAGGTTTCTTAAATTTGTATGTAATTCATTTTATTTTTTTAATGTAATACATATTTTTAATTGTACATTATGATTTTTTATTTTTATGTAATGTTTTCTTGTGTATTTGTTCACATAGTTACTATGGGGGTCCTTATGGACCAGGAGATAATAGGTACAGGGGTGCCTCACCATAAGTGCTCTTCATGGTGTGAAAGAGCACAAGATTTTATGTTAAAATATCTGTTTTTTCTTTAATGACACTTATAACCGTTTAAAAAACGAAAGTTGTAGGTCTGATTACAAACACACTTACTTTTCCATGATTAATGACATATGTCGACACCGGCCAGTGAAGCTCCCCATGCAGAGAAAGATATATATGTTTTTCTTTGCATTCCGGGATCATACAGCCCAGCTGTTACCCACAATTAACTTATTTAAGAGATTATAACACTCTTTTCTATTAAAATATTAATTTATAAATAGTTAACTACAGTTTTCCTTTGCTCTCTGCACAGAAGAGATTTAATTAATAATTATCTCAATGAAAAAAGCACAGATTTTAAAGGTTTGACGCTTGTATGCTTCTCAGAGGCATTTTTTTGAGAGTAGGATTTTTGAACAATCTAAGGATTTACAGTCACTCATAATTATTTTTAATTTTTGCACAATTTATGGGCAGTTCTCACAGGGCTGATTTCTGATGTGAGTAATCATCAAAGTGCTAAATAAATCAAAAATATTAAATTGCTAGTATGATTCAAATATGAAGCTCTAGTAGAGAGAAAAATGCTTAAATTACCCCACAATAAACTAGTAATTTAAATTAATTATAAAATAATACAATTAAAAATCTTAATTTATTGACAAAAATAAAACTATTTTACAAAAATAAAAAACTATTACTTACAAAGAATAACAAAACCTAAATAATAAAAAATTTAAAAAAAACTTGAATTACAGAAAATAAAAAACTTAAAATTGCAAGAAATAATGAAGCCTTAAAAAAAATAAAAAAAGAATTACAATATAAAATAAAATTAAATTGAATTACAACAGAAATAAAAAACAGTTATAAAAATTAAAAATACATTACATCTGTAAAATAAAACTATTTAGTAATACTTACCTACCCCAAATGATGATCCATCGATGATTATCAATGCCCTGGTACTTTTAGTACACCCGCGGCATGGGTAATGATGTAGATGCTTTATGACCCACAGCAAGGGTTATTTTTTTAGGTGCTGGGGAGCTATGATGGACCCCCTCAGCATAGGGGTTAATATTAGGTGCCAGGGGGTCCGATTTGGTCTCCCACTACAAGGGTTAATTATTTAGGGGCCACAGATGTCCAATCGTGACCCCTACAGCAAGGGTTAAGTTTTTAGGTGCAAGGGGGGAATTTTGTAGTAATTTGAGGCATTGGCTTACACAGCTATTTTCCTGCGATGGGTGATAGGTAGATTTGCCCACTTGGGTTTGTAAAGCTGCTTGTAAATCTTTGAGTGAGGGAATAAATAGTTGACTACGGACAGACTGTTTTGCTAAGACCAAACCCACCACTTACTATATTGTTCCCCAGTAATTAAAGTAGGTCATTTTGGTAAGGCCACTCCTACTGACATCTTGGAAAGTCCAAAGACAAACCGAGCTTGTAGCCATGGTCATTGTTTATAAATTCATTTAATAAATGTTTCATTTTTCTTTTTAGCATTTTTTTTATATAGAACATATTTTTGATCATTTATGGATTTAACACATTTAAGTTCCTAGAAACCTAATTAAAATGTAATTTAAAATGTAAAGTTTGGTTTTATTGAACACATGCATTTTTAAACAGAATTATCGTATACATAAAAACAGATTGAGTTTCAGTGCAATTAACTTTGTGTTTTGTTTTTTGCTTCATTTTTCCACTTGCTGTAGTAGAAATCAGTATTATAAGAATATAAATACAAGCCAAGTCTTATATCATCACTATTGTAAGTAAAGACTAAATTTTACAAGTCTCCTGGGCAAAAGATACTTCTCTCCAAGGTCCTTAAGATTGTTTAAAAGGAGCTCTTGAATATAATCATATTTATGTTTTGCATAGAACCTTATTATAAAAAAAGCAGACATACTTTGGCTAATAGTTAAGCCTACTTTATGTACTATTAGAATACTGTATTACAAATAGATTTTTCCAAGCAATACAGGAATTAATTCTGTGGATTGATTCTTGGAAGGTTAGTATACTATTTGAATATATTTCATTATGTGTTTAAATATTAGAATATTAGGGTTGGAACCTTTTGAGATGTTTATGTACATACAGAGATGCACAACTTTAAAAAAATAAGCACATAATCATACCTTCATTGGCACACAGGTTAATGTTACATATACATGCATTTGTGTCATTATACAACTCAACCATATGTATTTGTATTAATATTTGCATTTAGGATATCTTAGGCAAATCAAGGTATCAGAGTCATCGATGTAGCATATCCTAAAAATGTGTACAAGCCTGCAATGTATCTTCAAATTATATATCATCTAATGATATATCAAACATTTTTACAGGAAAAAATTAAAAGAAACAATGATTTGGTGACATTTGCAACTCTTTCTCCGAACAAACTATTTTCTTCAGTACAAAAAATGCCACTGTAGTACTATTAGGATATCTTTCCTCAAGGTACTTTTTGATTTGAAATATATGATATTAGTGATGTAGTTACACCACTACCAGTGTTTATGTGTAGTCATCAAAATTATGTACAGTTCTAAAAACAAAATTGCCATTTTTTGTTTTATTGTTTGTCCTCAGCACCACTTATTTCATCCAACTCTAGCTTGTAAGCAATATTAATGGTCCAGTGCACATAGTCATCACTTTTCAGCTCACTCGTAGGGTATAACAAATCCAGGGAAAGCGAGCACCTGAGTGATTTGCTAAATAAACATGGACAAATTCTAATACTCCTTATACTGAAATTTGGTAGTCATTCATGGGAACTATACAAATTGGTTTATTTTTAATCTAATCAAAAAGGTGCTCAGTAAAAATATGAAATGCAGGTTATTCTTGATCTGCATATAGTTCAAAGTGGGGCAACAGTTTAAAAATCAGATTTTTTTCAATGACTAAAGTTTGGGTCATACATTTTTATTTAGTGAAACTATAAAAATGCAGTTGTATTTTTATTTTTAATGTCCATAAATGATAAGCAGAACTATGCATTGCTTTATTTTATTATTATTATTATTATTATTATTATTATTATTATTATTTAAAAAGCTCAGTACTATTTCTAAATACATGAAATACATGTAAAGATTCTACTCCGATTTGAGAACCGTGATTAAATTAGCACCCAGCATGTTTGTAGCAACACTTCATTCCCAAACCAATCTCGTCAATTGTTTCACTAATATGAATGTATATTTGTTATGCAAGTCTTTATCTGAAAGTAATTTTCCATTTGCTGTCACATATAGATGAACCTTTTTGAATAATACTAATAATATAGCCTTCAATAAAAAAAAATAAAGATTCACTTGTTATGCAATAATAGCTGTAAAGTTGTAGGAACACAGGGAATATACATTACCCATGTGATTTGTATTATAATGCAAAGCATATACTTGTCTAATATGTTCATTGCTACCATTAGCCACATGCTTAAAAATGCTTAATTTAATTTAGTGCATTAAGGCCTAGATCTTGATTTCCATCTTGCATCGTAGGGCCTGTATATTTCTCTTAAAGGGATTTACTGAATGCAACCCTCCACTTTTTCTTACCACATTATGTAATCACAACAGAAACTCCTTCCCAACAGTGCATATAAAATCTTTGAGGAATCTGCAACATCGACACCTTTGCCATATATATTCACAAACTGAAAGCTAACATTTCCAAAAAGACTACACCATACTGATGAGGTGAATAGCAGGATTTTGATTTCCAGTGTATTTAATGAATTAGTTTTGGTGGAACTTGAGATTCTCTTGTGAGAGCTTGAAATGTCATCTGATTGTGCCGCAAAAGATCTTCACAAATAGCTCTGAAGTGCTAGTTAATCTCTGTGCTCTATTATCCTCTGAAATGTTATCAAGATGTCTTCCCACGATGGAGAATAAAAGTAAACTTTTCTTTGCAATATCAAATAATAACTTTTTATTGGACGACCAATCTATATTAAGGAGCAAGCTTATGAAAAGAGGGACCTTGAACAATAATGAATTATTTAGTGAAATATACAAGTTTGATCCTCCGAAATTGACACATTCAAAGCAAGAAATAACATTAACTTTCATTTATTTTTCACTTTCAAACTGTTTTTAATAGTGTAAGCCCAAAAAAAGAAAAAAAAACCACAAGCTATACTTTACAATCCTCGTTCATCCCACATTAATCATCACCTCTATCTTGTTTTATAAATCCATTAACTCCAATGCTTTTCATTTACAATGTTTTCTATATGCAGGTTATTGAATTGATGACACTGGAAAATCAAACCATAAGTTATTTTATCCTTTTAGGATTTTCAGAGGGGCGTCCTTTGCTTTCTTTTCTGATGGCAGTGACATACACAGTGATTCTGATGGGAAATCTGGTCATCTTTGGCATTATTACATATGACTGCAATCTGCAAACACCTATGTATTTTTTCCTAAGCTATTTATCGGTTATAGATATCTGCTATTCTTCAGTCACATTTCCTGCTATGTTGTTTAGCAATATAACAGGTAACAGAAGAATCTCTTTCAACAGATGCATGGCACAGCTTTATTTTTTCATGTCACTTGCAGGAGCTGAAGGTCTTCTGCTTGTTGTCATGGCTTTTGACCGGTATGTGGCAATATGCAACCCACTACAATATCACATCATCATGAACAAGACGGTATGCTGCATCCTGGTTGTAGCATGCTGGATTTCTGGGTTCTTGAACTCTGCCCTTCACACCACAATGACAGCTAAACTCTCCTTCTGCGGCACAGGACAAGTCAATATTTTTTTCTGTGATGTACCACCATTGTTAAGAGTTTCTTGCTCAGATACACATAGCAATCAGATAGTATTGTATGTTGTGAGTGTTTTTATGGGGATAAGTACTTTTGCATTCGTGATCACCTCTTATATACGTATAATTTCTTGTATATTGAAAATTAATTCAGCTGCAGGAAGGAGGAAAGCTTTCTCCACTTGTTCTTCTCATCTGATGGTTGTTTCAGTGTTTTTTCTGACTGCGAATTTTAACTACATTGGTCCCCCTCCAGGAGATTTATTTGACTTTGAGCAATTATGCTCTATTTTATATAGTTTCCTGACCCCTTTGTGTAACCCTATAATCTACTGCTTAAAAAATAAAGATGTAAGGCAAGCCTTGAAAAAAATGTTGTTTGCAAAAGGTAATTTATCAATATGATTTCTCTTTTTTATAATGTACATTTGTAGCATAACCTAACAGTTTATGTTGGTGTTCAACAAGTATGAATGACATTTTAAAACATTTTACTGTAGTATACAGTACCTGTCCATTTGATAATCCCAACGGATAACCAGCAAATACAGTATAATGTTACATTAATCTTCCTCTATCCTACCAGCAGTCAGTGGTATCTCACAGTAGATTACACCCTTTTACATATTCCACAAGTGTGAAATATATATAGCAAAGAAGGCACTACATGAATTGATGGATTTTTCCATTTATTATTTTATTCTATATGTTCCACATTTTTACGCTAAGAGAAACAATACTGCACACTGCAATACACAGCTCATAATCTACAGGTATATCATTTAGCACACAGCTGTATGTTTTTATTCATACACACCAGAAATAAACATTTTTTTCAGCTTACACTCATTACAGTTTCTTTATTGAGTGTTTGACACAGAGTGAAGCTTTAAATCCTGCTTGCCATTATATTGCCATTACAGCAATCTTTCAAAACACTTGAAATTGGTTGTTGTAAAATATTATAAAATATTAATTAAATCCTGAAAATACTATTAATATTTGTATAGATGTTTTATATATTATTGTGTCTTTCGATCAAAATAAACTTGTATTTAGTATATATAACATTAAAACAGGTTTGGTATATTATTTTATATATAAAGTGACACTGTGGACTATAAGGGCACAGCAGCCTCCTCCAGTAACCTATCTATATATTTTTCAAACACTTGTATCAATGTATTTTTATATGCCATAAAACATATATCCAAAAGCTATATTATGTTCAGTTGAGGAGATAGTAAAATTAACTAATTTTGCACTTATCCTCCCCTCATCGATCTTCAATCCCTCTGTTTCTTTTATATTTCCCATCCTTGTTTTATTTTCCTATGTTACAATCCAGGCTGGGTTTAAATCTGAAGTACTTCTTGTCAAAGACTCATCATGTGCCCCTAAATACACATATGTATTTTAATATTAACGTTTATATAAATTAGTCTAGGAATGCTAAATAATAACTGTAAGCAAGCTAGGTACATGAAATGAAATGCATATTTGTATATAATTATATACCTATTTGCATATCGGCACTCAGAATTCCAGGAGTGTTAAGGAAATATTTTATTTGCTTATATTCTGTTTTGTCTTAGATATAAAGAAGTAAACATAAATGTACATAGTGATGTGTTTCTGCCTAGGCTTACTAGGCCTAGGGCAGCAAGTAGTAATTTTGGCATGGCGTACAAAAATCTGAATGAGCTTAGCACATCATAACCTAAATAAATCCCAAAACATATCTAACTATACATATGAAACATGCATGTAATGTTATGTGGGATGTTTTCCTTAAATGTGATACCTTTCTCCAATATTAAACTGATAGCGCTCTTTAAAAGTGTCTGCTCGTTTACAGAATAATATTGCTTGTTATATTAGCTAGTTATCCCATTACACAATCTTTCTGCCAAATTGTTTATATATGATACCATTGTGTATCATATGTAAGTAGTAGTAGTGACTGTATAAAAAGCATTTATGTAAACAGTGAGACAAAGTGGACACTTAAAGGAGTACTGTACTGTACTGTAGTTAATAAAAACTACTAAAACTTCTCATGCTTTTGAAATAGCATATTAGCACCTCTGCTAGATTGGAACATAAAATACATTTGAAAGAAAAACATATATTTACCTGACCCTGCTTATGTCCAGTGGGAATCTATCTTAGTCTAGTAGTCTCCATGTAAGTTGTGGGGGATGGTTATCCTATGGTGGCCTACTCTTCCATAGAGATTGTCAAGTGTGCTTTCTAAAGAGCACTTTTCAACAGAACTCAATAGATGGCTTATCTGACCCCACATAATCTCAACTCATCCCATGCATCTAATCATTTTAGGAAGAAAGACAAAATGTCTGTCATCATTTGGTGGCCTCAGCAGAATTCTGGTTGCTCTTTTGCTTGTATGTTCATTTGTTTGATATGAAGACACACTCTATCTCCCAACATGCTTTGTGTAGAAGGGAAGTGCATCAACTAGAAGTAGAGTTGAACCAATCAGAGAAAAGTTTTTCTAACTACTTCCAAATGTGTTCTAAATAGATTGCAAAGCATTTTTTTCAGTGAAAAAATGACACCCTTTGTAAGAAATCTGTTTAATGGTAAGTCTAGCCTTGTAACCAGGAACTATTGATCATGGTCAAACCTTGCCTTGGAAGCTCCAAGGCAGGGCTAGATGCGTGCTAGATGTTTGTCTTGTTGTGTGTTTTACATTACCCTGAAAAGGGGAAATTATATCTATAAAACTATTTGAAAAAATGAACATGCTTCCTCCATATGCTTCTTATCAAGGAACAGACGTCTCTTCCTGCTACCTTCATGGTTAGCTCTCCCTCTTCCTTCATCCATGCTAACTCAGTCTTTTTTAAATGTATGCCCTTCTTGTAGAGTTGTCCTGACTTACAGCTCAACCTGTAAAACTGTAGACCGTAACGGAGCCAGCAAGAAATTATTAAATATAGACATATTGCTGCTATAATTGAAATGTCTTTCTTATTATTTTATATTGTATTAGGGTTACATGTTGTCATTTGTCTTACTTTTGGAGTAGATGTTTAAGCACTCATGACAATGCAAAGTTCTATAAAAACCAATTGAATTAATTCCAATTGTTTTCATTTAAATTAATATTTAGCTCAATTAAATGGTATTCAAAATTGATTCCTATTCCACTCAGTTTTATTAAGCTTAATTCAATTTAAACAGCCTCCAACGTGAAGCACGTAACGGCTGCAGGGTTGAAATTTTGCCTACTTACGTTGCTATTAAATTAGAAAGGGCTGTGAGTTATGAGTGAGAGAGGCTATTTTGTAAACCAGTTCTCAGCCATCGGAGTAGCAAACAATTAAGCAATTAAATAGTTACGAGTTCAGATGAAGCCAAAGGAAAAAGAGATTATTAGCGTTACATCACAGAAAAAGAGGAGGGTAGATTTCAAAGTTCAACGTGCTTCACATACAGTGCCTTGCAAAAGTATTCACCCCCTTGGCATTTTACGTGTTTTGTTGCCTCATAACCTGGAATTAACATGGATTGTTTGAGGATTTGCATCATTTAATTTGCAGAACATGCCCAGAACTTTGAAGATGATTTTTTTATTATTGTGAAGCAAATAACAAATAGGACAAAATAACAGAAAAGTCAATGTGCATAACTATTCACCCCCCTAAAGTCAATACTTTGTAGAGCCACCTTTTGCGGCAATCACAGCTCCAAGTCGCTTTGGATAAGTCTCTATGAGCTTGCCGCATCTTAACACTGGAATTTTTGCCCATTCCTCCTTGCAAAACTGCTCCAGCTCCTTCAAGTTGGATGGCTTGCACTTGTGAACAGCAATCTTTAAGTCTGACCACAGATTTTATATTAGAATTAGGTCTAGGCTTTGACTAGTCCATTCCAACACATTTACATGTTTCCCCTTAAACCACTCAAGTGTTGATTTAGCAGTGTGTTTGGGGTCATTGTCCTGCTGGAAGGTGAACCTCCATCTTAGCCTCAAATTACACAGAGTGGTACAGGTTTTGCTCAAGAATATCCATGTGTTTAGCACCATCCATCTTTCCCTCAACTCTGACCAGTTTCCCAGTCCCAGCTGCTGAAAAACATCCCCACAGCATGATGCTGCCACCACCATGTTTCATTATGGGGATCTGTTTCTGAAAGTAAGAGATCCCTGGCCTGCTGCCTGAGAAATCATACAATCACATCCTTGGGGGCCTCAGATTTTCTCGCACCTCTAAGAGTTCTGTGAGCTTGTTCGATCTCGTGCACCACTTCTGCCTGGTCAGGGAGTATTGCTGTAAAGGTCTCCTTCAGATATGCCATCAAATCCTGAACGGCCCTTGGCACTCCTCGTATTCTGACGTTGTGGCAGCGAGACCGATTTTCCATTTTTGTCTGTCAGCCCCATGATGTTATAAGTGTTTTGGTCTATGGCAGACCGATCATGTTGCTGCGCCTCTCCAATTTGATCAACTATCTCTTCCAATATTTGGGTCCTTTGCCCCAGCTCCTTCAGATCAATCCGCAGAGGCTCTATCGCTTTAGTTAAGAGCTGCTCGATAGTTGCTATGGATCTGGGAGAGAGATCAATATGTTGCCTTGCTTTTTTAGAGGCGTCTTACTGGTCTGATGAATCTGAGCAATCAGAAACAGAGTCTATTGGAGACGTAGGCTTGGTTACCTTGGGCGAGAAATGCTCCCGGATGCCTTTGGCTGAGGGGCCCTTCTTACTTTTTTTCGTGTTGCAGAGTTAAGCTTCACATGCTCCAGAGAACTTATGGATTCCTCCTCCTATCCCCCTTGTGTGCGAACAACTCAGAAATGTATAGTTAAAGATGTTGCATCACACCTAGCAGGTAGAATCAATAGTTGTGCTCAAGTAGAGGATTAATAATGACTGCCATGCTAGTCAAAACCTCCTGTTGGGCAGCCTTTACATCTCGTGGTTCAATAGTTCTTGATTGCAGAGAGACATTTCCACAATTTCCAAGCCCTGTTGGATTTTAGAAAGTCCCGGTAGACAAGGCTCAGGCAGTCTTTAATGCACAATCTTGTTCCCCTAATAGGGGTATAGATAACTAATAAAAAGCCAATCTTTCAGTGTCTTGATGTTACTTGGCAGCCTTTACCATAAGCAGGTATATAAAATTCAGCCAGCAAGGCTCTTACTTTTGCCCGTCAGTTGTAGTTTTGTTAAAACGCCACAGGGTGGCGGCGTGGAGCTTCAGCTGCCTGTAGCAGGCACCACTCAATTAGCTTTGTAGAGTATTCAATTGCAGAGATAGCTGAGTTTCTTGTATCAGGGAGAGGTGAATTCAAAGTTTTGTGTCAACAAGTCTGCCAGATTTTCAGGGCTAATTAAAGTTGCAATGTCTCTGGCCAAAATGAACCCACAGCCCCTGGGCCTGATGTTGTCAAAATCAAAGTAGTGGTAGGGGTTGAAGAGGATGCAGGGTTTTGGCAGGGCAGTCCCTTACCCCGTTTCCAAGGGCCTCTGGCCCAGAGTAGACTAGTAAAGGGCTTCTTTCAGCCCTACTGAGTTGGCAGTTTGCAGGGGTTTAGGTAGGATAAAGGCACCGTAGGCCCAGTTCAGACTGCCAGGACTTAGCAGCTCCTCTTCCTATTAGTGCTCTTTAGTGGTCTGCAGTGGTGATATGGGTGGCTTTGTCCGACGCCCAGGCCTCAGGCCCGCCTCGTGTAGCCGCAAAATGGCTAAAAATTACGCGCCCTCCAGCTCTCTACAGCCCAGAGCCACAGGCCTTGCAGGGCTCTATAGGGCCCTCTGGTCTTCCCTTTATTGTAGGCCTGTCTGCCTGTGCGTCCGGGGGTCTTACTGGTGGTATCAGGTCCCAGCCGCCGTCCTCAGATAATGACGTCCTCCTCCTCTCCTCGGGCCCCGCCTTCACCTCTCTCACCTCTTCTGCTGGAAGACCGGGCGTCTGGGGCCTCCAGATCCGTGACTGGGTCCCCTGCTTCCAGCACCTCCACTGGTGCTGCACAAGACATGAGGTCTTCTTCCAACGGCGCAGCTCCCCGTTCAGAAGTGCAGGTGACTTCTTCTCCTTTGCCTCCTTGGATTCGGGGTGTCCCATGGTCAGGTCGGCTACCCCAGTTGTACCCTGATGTTGCTGGGAAGATTTCTGGGCTTTTAAGATGAAATGGGCCCAAATTAACCGCCAGATTCGCGGAGCTCTCACCAAACATGTCCAGCAGCTTTGGACGCTAGCTCCACCCCCCCTAAAGAAATCTATTTGACCACAGTGGTACTCGAAGACTAATCACAAATAATAACACATAATTGTATATGTTTTTACATAATGTGAAAGCCAAGAGGAGAAGCAGCTACACCTATCACAAGAGAAATTGAAACACTCCATAATGATAAACTGGGGAAGCTCAGTGAAAACTCCCATCACATATATAGTTCTCAGCAGCGCAGGCTTGGCATAAAACGTTGGTAATGCAATGTTAATACTGACCCCATACGACTTCACAATGCGAGACCCGTAGCAGTTTGAAAAAATCCCCTGCAAAAATTACTGGCCATAACACTTTGGAAAAAAAAGCAGGACTTAGAAAAAAAAAAGTACAACTCGTGGGACTTAAAAAAAAAAACAGGTGGAAAAAATACAAAGTTACCAGCCGAACCGCGCACATCGAAAAAAACACACACACAAAAAAAACATACAAAACATACAAAAAACATCACACAGCACGGGGAGGACAGCCAGGTAGTCTGAGACTGAGGTTGCACGCAAATTTAAGTCGAATTTGCCGAGTTTCGGCGGACAAAAAAACGAAAACAAGGCTACAAGACCCCGAAGCGCGCAAAACACTGCCAAGGATGTACGACTTTGACAAACAACAATTACGAGGTCTTAGAAACAAAAAGAAAGACCTGCGGGACTTACTAAAAAATAATATGAGGTTGCAAAAATACAATGTTAACAGCCAAACCGCGCACATCAAAAACCACAAAAAAAAAAAAATTTTAATAAACATCACACACAGCACGGGAGGTACAGCCAGGACATCTGGAAGTGAGGTTGCACGCCAATTTAAATCTCATTTAAGCAGTTTGGGAACTTGAAAATCGTCTAAGCGAGAAGAAAAATGGCAGACGAAAAAAATGAAAACAAGGCTAAATGAGACAGAGCCCCGAAAATCACCGCCAGGCACGTATGAGTTAGCCAGGAAAGTAGGAGATACAAAATATACCATTACAACGGCAAGGAAATTCTGCGGAGCCAAGTAACACATAGAAAAAAGCCGCCATTTTACAACACTAACTTGCAACTAATAACATTAGGATTCTAAAATGCAGCATTACCCGCCTAAACAAACGGTGTGGCCTAACGCACGCAGCCTATTTACACTGCACACTTGCCCCATTGCTGACACTTTCTCCTCAGCTGATCAACAGTCCATCTGTACATTTTCAGATGCAGGAAAATCCAAAGAGATTGTTAGCTCTTCAGGATATTGATTGCTGCATATTAAATATAAATAGGTAAAGTATATTATTTTTTTAAATTCTTATTACTTTATTAATTCTCTGTACTCATATTTTTTGATATTGTACACTGTACTTATATATCTGTCTTCACAATGAGCGCCAAAGGTGATCGTTGCAAACCAGAACACTTGAAGTACATGAGGGGAGAGGCTCATGCGCAGGGCTAGCAATGAACGCCGAAGGAGAGGAGCAAATGCCTTACATTGTGTGACAAACAGCATTGCCATGGCTTCAAATTTTATTGCTAGTTAATTTTTTTAACTCTCTAGTTAATGCTATATAGGCTCAGTGGATGAGCCAGTACTGCTTATAAAGCCATTCCTTAGGAACTCTCTGAGGATTACCAGGATGTGATGATCTTATGGGTCGCTACGCTATGTCCGCTGAGACATACAGAAAACAGTTCCAAACCCTATCAAAAACTATGGGGAACTGCTTGTGAGGGATGGTGGAATCGGAAGGCCGTTCAAACCCTGGAGAAGGATTAACTGGCAATCCTGTGTGAGCATCTCTAGTCCTTATGCCCTGTATCCATTAAGGAGTGGATCTTGCATAATCACCTCACTACCATTAAAGGCATATTAAAGTGAGGTGGGTTATGAATGCATCCTTTAGAGGAGCGTCATAACCCACCTAGCAAAAATGTTTGCATGAGAAGATTCAAACCATTTTTGCATTAAAAATAAACTGTTGCAGGTGATGTTTACACCCTCAGGATTGAGCTAGACTTCTCAGGGTATGCATTTGTAAAACTGTACCCAGTCCATGTGACCATGCTCAGATATGCAGCCAATCAGCAATGCTGAATGCAGAAATTGTTCTATGGATCCTATTTAGGAATCCTTAAACAACCAACCAAGGTTGTACAGAAACACCTTTTATGCAGCCTTTATTTTAATTATTATTGCCACATACTAATTTTAAAAAAATCAATCTTTATTTATACATTTAAAATATTGTTAAAAATGCAACAATTAAAAAATTCATGTTAAACCCAAGGTTTTTAATCCTTTGGGTTTTTTGATGGCCAGCAAATTATTAAAGGTTTGTTTAGGTTTTTTTTGTTTTTATCATATTCTTTGCTTTGATCACAGCTTTTTTATTTACTTTATTATGCTCCAGTTAATAAAAGATTTCGTTTTTTATTTCAACTGTATTTGTGTTTTATTTCTGGTTATTTTTCCATGATCAAATCCTTATCAGGTACCCTGATTTTTTATTTACCCCATGATGAGTAAGAAACTGATAGAGCCTCACGAAACTCGAGTAGGGAGATTGTGACGTCATCAGTAAGCGCAATCACAGTGCAGACCACGCTATGTTGGCGTAGTTTTTAGAACCAGCAAACTCTTTTATTAAAACATTTAGGTGGACTAATCACCTTAGTATCAGTTGTTATTTGTACATGTGATCTTGATGTCGCATATACATGTCATGATCTTGACGAAAATAATGTACATGTACTAATTGTGCATAAGCAAGACAAAATAAACGCACATCCTTTTTAAAGCTGTGAAGCTGTAATAAAGTTTTTCTAATATTTTTCAAAGCAGATGTCAGTTACCTCCCCCTGCAAATTATTCATAAATTATTGAAACCCAATGGCATGGAGTGCAATAAAGTTTGCAGGCTCTGATCAGACAGTGGCTTTGTTTTGGTTTTCTTTGACTCTGTTATGCACCCTTTGCATATTGGAGCACTACAAATTTGCAAATTAATTTTTTTACTGCTCCAAGACTATAAAATGTGCAATACATGTCCTATATATCCCTTAGCTCAAGGAATTCCTTATTATTAGCACTTTAGAGATCTTATAATCACTTTGGCACTATATATCACTGGCCACTTTATTATTATAGCACCTTGTAGGATTTAGATCCAAGTGCTACTCTCTATATATTTTTTTTTGCAACTAGCACTTTTACCATTAGCACAGAAGATTGTCTTTAGCTTTGGGATAAATAAGAGCAGCTCCCTAAATATTTATTCCATTATAATCAATTTGACCAACACTTTTTATTCAAAGCATTTTTAATTAATTTTATTAATGTTATTATTAAAGGTTATGACTTAAACAATATTACTTTTCTTAGGGAGATCAGTCTTATGAGTGTGCACCATATACAAGGGTCCTTTTCTGTTCATTCACTTTCCTAGGAACCCAATTCAAATTTAATTCAAAATTGGAGTTTAGTTTTATTAAAAACTTCCATTTTTACAGAGAATTATGGTATATATTAAAATAGACTGGTTTAGTTGTAATGCAGTTAACTTTTTTTGTTTTGTTTTTGGCTTCACTTTTTCTGTAGTAGAAATCATTATTATAAGAATAGAAATACAAACCAAGTCATATATCATCACTATTGTATTTAAAGGCTACATTTTGCAAGTCTCCTGGGTAAAAGATTAATCTCTCTGTGGTCTTTAAGACTGTTTAAAAGGAGCTCTTGAATTTAATTATATTTATGTTTTGCATAAGACCTTATTATAACAAAAGCAGACAAAATTTGACTAGTAGTTAAGCCTACTTTTATATACTATTAGAATACTGTATAACAAAGAGTTTTTTTTTCCCAAGCAGAACAGTAATGAATACTGTGGATTGATTCTTTGAAGGTTAGTATACTATTTGAATATGTTTCAATATGTACATTATGTGTTAAAATATGCAATTATCAAGGCTGTAACCATTTGGAATGTGTGTGTAAATACAGAGATGCAAATCCTTAAAAAAATAAAAAAAAGCAAATAATCATACCATTATTGGCACGCAAGTTAATGTTACATATACATGCATTTGTTTCATTATACAACTCAACCATATGTATTTATATTGACATTTGCATTTGGAAATCTTGGATATATAGTCATCGATGTAGCATATCCTAAACATGTGGCCCTGGGAGCTAGAGCTATACAAGCCTGCAATGTATCTACAAATTATATATCTAATGATATATCATACATTTCTTACAGTAAAAATGAAAAAGAAACAATGACTTCGGCGACATATGTAACTCTTTCTTCAACCAAACTATTTTCTTCAGTACAAAATATTCCACTGTATTACTAATTTTATATCTTGACTCAAGGTACTTTTAATTTTAAAAGTATCTTAAAAGATATAATATTAGTAATGTAGTTACTCAACTACCAGTCTTGATGGGGTAGTTAGTCAGGGAAACTTTTTACAGTCAAGTTCTAAAAACAAAATTGCTATTTTATTTTTAATGTTTCTCCTTATTTTATCCAACTCTAGCTTGTAAGCAATTCTAATGGTCCAGTGCACATGGTTATCACTTTTCAGCTCACTCGTAGGCTATAGCAAATCCAGGGAAGCAAAGTAACCGATGAAGGCGTGCTGTACTCCAGAAATAAACATGGGAAAATTATAATACTCATACTGAAATGTAAGTTTTTTCCTGGTTTGGTACTCTGTCAATTATTCTCTAGCTCTTCTAGGTAGTCTAGTTTATTTTTAATCCACTCATAGATGTGCTCCGAAAAATATGAAATGCAGGTTATTCTTGATCTGTATATAGTTCAAAGTGGGGCTACTATTTAGAATATACGTTATTTTCAATTACTAAAGTTTGGGTCACAATTTATTACTTACTGAAACTATAAAAATGCAGATGTATTTTTATTTTCACTATCCATAAATAATAAGCAGAACTATATATTCCTTTATTATATTATTAGAAATATTTTCAAAACTACACCACAGGTAGAAATCAAATCTGTTCGTTTTGATATTAGTAGTTTGAAATTAAATGTATTTTAAATAGTAAAATAGCTCCTTGCAAAGAATCCACCCAGATTTGAGAACGGTGATTAAAATAACACCCAATTTGTTAATAGAAATAATTCAGTACACTTCATTACCGCACCAATCTCATCAGTTGTTTCACCAATATGACTAATGTATGATATATATCAATACTCCACTGGCATATAGATTTGTTATGCAAGTCTTTATCTGAAATTAGTTTGCTATTTGCTCTCAGATAGCATAGATGAACCATTTTGATTAGTATGAATAGTATAGCCTTCATTACAAAAAAGGTTAATTTGTTATGCAATAATGGCTTTAAGGGTGTACAGGCACATGGAATGTGCACTATTCTTGTTATTTGTTTTATAATATAAAGCATATATTTGTCTAATATTTTCATTGCTGGAATTAGCCCCATGATGAAAAATATTTCTCTAACTTTAGTGCATGAAGTCCTAGATCTTGATTCCCAACTTGATTAAATGGTGGGCACTTTAGGGCCAAAATCTTTCTCTTAAAGGGATGTGTAAGTGAGCTGGATTATGAATGCATCTGATAGAGGAGAGTTAGCAGTGTATGAAAAAAAATGATTGCATGAAAATATCCCAAAATAAACATGAATTAGCTTACCTTAAATTAGCAAAATGTCCTGTTTTATTGACATTTGCATGTGTACACCCCTAGAAAATCCCCCCTGAATTAGCATAACAATTCAGAATCATGCTAATACATTGTATCATTCTTCACATCAGTGGTTTCTGGCATGCTCAGCACAAGAACTGAAACAGTTACTTCCTGTGCTCTGTACCAAAAAAGGTCAAAATATGTACCCTGCTGTATTTCCTGTGTGTACCCAGCTTATGTAAGCGTCCTGTGGGTGTGAGCAGCTGGATTTGACTTTTGTGCAAATAACTTTGTAAGTAAACTGAACTTTATAACACACATTTTCATACACTACTCATTCTTCCCTATCAGATGCATTCATAATCCAGCTCACTTACATATCCCTTTAAAGGGATTTACTGAATGCAACCCTCCACTTTTTCTTACCACATTATGTAATAACAACTGATACTACCTGCAACATTGGGGGAATCTGCAACATTGACACCTTAGTGCAAATATATTCACAAACTAAAAGCTAAAATGTTCAAAAAGATTAGATGATAGTGACAGCTCTTTGCGTGTATACTTTTCTGATTACACAAATGCTTACTCAAAACAACACCATACTGATAAAGTGAATTACATAATTTTAAAGTTCAGTGTATTTAAATATTTTTTTTTTTGGTGCTACCTGAGATTCTCTTGTGTGGTCTTGAAAGGTCATCTGATTTTTCTGCAAAAGGGCTTCACAAATATCTCTGACGTGCTAGTTAAACTCTGTGCTCTATTTTCTGTGAATATTATCAAGATGTTTTGCACAAATGGAGAGTGAAAGTACTGTAAACTTTTCTTTGCAATATCAAATAATACCTTCTTATTGAACCTTTTTATTAGACTACCAATCCATATTAAGAAACTACCTTATAGAAATAGGCATATTGTGCTTTAATTAACTATTTAGTGGAATCTACACATTTGAACCTCTGCAATTAGACTTTTTTTAACAAAGAGAAAAGAGTCTACATTTTTTTTTATCTTTCCTACCTTCACACTGTGCTAAGTTGTGTAGTTTTATTACCTTGTGCCCATGTCTTCACCATGCTCTGTATAACATTATTCTGTTTTTTCAACTTTGTTAAAAAAAATCTAATTGCTGAGGATTTACATTCTATATTCCACAAAATAATTTAGTATTGCTCCAGACCTGAAGAAGAAAAAGTCATTCTTTTTGAAAAGTCTGTCTTTTAATTTAGATTTTAACCACTATCCTATTCTATAACCCCTTTCTACTCTCTTAAAAAGCGCAGTCTAATTTCATACTGAAGAACATAAGAACATGCATCAGTGGTGTACATATGTCCACTATGCAATAATAATGCAAAGTGCTTTATTGTATGTATCAGATTATGCAGATGACTATCTCACATTATATAGAAAAACCATGGTGCAGATTTAATAAATGTGATGTGGTGTTGCTGGGTTAAGGGGGCATAGTCAGCTCTGCCTGGGTGATGGATGATCAAGGAGCTTGTAAGCAAGCTGGGCTATGATGTACCTTGACCCTGCCTGGTGACATCATTAGTTCTGCCTCCACTATATACACAGAAGTAAAAGCTATATTATAACATGCTTGCAGCTGCCCCATAGGTCCCACCCACTGAAAAAATGCATGTGCCATCATAGCCCCACCCTTTTTTTTGCGCATGATCATTATTATTATTATCCTTTACTTGTAAGAAGTCTGAAACAGAGTCTGACTGGTCAGACTTTTGTAGTCCAGCTTCCAGGCAGACCTGATCGAACCACCTGATAGGCACAGGTAGAAGGAGATAAGCAGATCTGTTTGAGAGAGAAATTGACACATTCAAAAGCAAGAAAAAAAATTAACTTTTATTTAGTTATTTATTTTAAATTTTCAAGTTATACTGTTTTTAATACTCAATGTCCCCTCCCCGAAAAATACATGAGCTTGTATTTGTAAATGCATTACAATCCTCTTGTAACCCACATTAATGTTTATCATCTACTATATCTTGTTTTATAAATTCTTTATTCATTTCAATGCTTTCTATTTACAATGTTTTCTATATGCAGGTTATTGAATTGATGACACTGGAAAACCAAACCATAAGTTATTTTATCCTTTTAGGATTTTCAGAGGGGCGTCCTTTGCTTTCTTTTCTGATGGCAGTGACATACACAGTGATTCTAATGGGAAATCTGGTCATCTTTGGCATTATTACATATGACTGCAATCTGCAAACACCTATGTATTTTTTCCTAAGCTATTTATCGGTTATAGATATCTGCTATTCTTCAGTCACATTTCCTGCTATGTTGTTTAGCAATATAACAGGTAACAGAAGAATCTCTTTCAACAGATGCATGGCACAGCTTTATTTTTTCATGTCACTTGCAGGAGCTGAAGGTCTTCTGCTTGTTGTCATGGCTTATGACCGGTATGTGGCAATATGCAACCCACTACAATATCACATCATCATGAACAAGACGGTATGCTGCATCCTGGTTGTAGCATGCTGGATTTCTGGGTTCTTGAACTCTGCCCTTCACACCACAATGACAGCTAAACTCTCCTTCTGCGGCACAGGACAAGTCAATATTTTTTTCTGTGATGTACCACCATTGTTAAGAGTTTCTTGCTCAGATACACATAGCAATCAGATAGTATTGTATGTTGTGAGTGTTTTCATGGGGATAAGTACTTTTGCATTTGTGATCACCTCTTATATACCTATCATTTGTAGTATCTTGAAAATTAATTCAGCTGCAGGAAGGAGGAAAGCTTTCTCCACTTGTTCTTCTCATCTTATGGTTGTTACAGTGTTTTTTCTGACGGCTAATTTTAACTATATTGGTCCCCCTCCAGGAGATTTATTTGACTTTGAGCAATTATGCTCTATTTTATATAGTTTTCTGACACCTTTGTGTAACCCTATAATATACTGTTTAAGAAATAAAGATGTAAGGCAAGCCTTGAAAAAAATGTTGTTTGCAAAAAGATGATTTATAAATATGATTTCTCTTTCTTATAATGTACATTTGTAGCATAACCTAACAGTTTATGTTGGTGTTAAACAAGTACAGATGCAATTTTAAAACAATTTGCTGTAGTATACAGTCCATGTCTATTTGATAATCTCAACGGATAACCAGCAAATACAGTATAATGTTACATTAATCTTCCTCTATCCTACCAGCAACCTGTGGTATTTTGCTCTCACAGTAGATTATACCCTTTTTCATACAGCACAAGTGTGAAAAGTATATAGCAAAGAAGGCACTCCATGAATTCATGGACCTTTCCATTTATTATTTTATTTATATGTTCCACATTTTTACACTAAGAGAAACAATACTGCACACTACAATACACCGCTCATAATGTACAGTTATATCATTAAAGGTATATTCAAGTGAGGTGGGGTATGAATGCATCCTGTAGAATGCATCATAACCCACCTAGCAAAAAAATGTTTGCATGAAAAAATGCAAACATTTTTTGCAAAAAAAAACAAAAATGTGCTGGGTGTGATGTAGACACACCCAGCAATGGCACTACGCATATCGGGTACTTCATTAAAAAAAATTACCCAATATAAAAGTTGCTGATTGGCTAAAGGAAAGGAAAGTGTCTGAAATCATGTGACTTCCCACAGAAGGAAAGACTTCAAGTGCTAACTGAGCATGCCTGCACAATCCCCAGGCCAAAACTATACAATGTATTACTGATGCTAATATTCCCTGGAAATTTCACGGGGTGTCAACATTGAGAGAAAAACTGTTTGCAAAAGCAAGAAATTCAGCAAACTTCATGCTAACGGTTTAACTGTTTACTTTGGAAATTTTTCATGCAAACAATTTTTTTCAGACACTATAAATTCTCCTCTATCAGATGCATTCATAACTCAGCTCACTTGCATATGCCTTTAAGCACACATCTGTATGTTTTTATTCATACACATCAGAAATAAAGTATTTATTTAGCTTACACTCATTACAGTTTCTTTATTGAGTGGTTGACACGTGTGAAGATTTAGAGCCTGCTTGCCATTGTGTTGCCATTACAGCAGTTTCAGCAATCTTTCGAAACATTTGACATTGATTGTTTATGTGAAATATTATAAAATATTAATTAAATCCAGTAAATGCAATGTACTTTTATTAATATTTTTATAGATGTTTGTATTCAGCATATATAACATTAAAACAGAATTGGATATAATTTTTTACTAGGATCTTGCCCGTCAAAAATGACAGGAGTAAAAATTGTAGCCTGGAAATGCTGTTTGCCACCCAATGCAAGTCTCTACCCCTTCTTACCTTGTTTTCTTTTTGGTTTTATTATTTATTGTTTTTCAATGTAATAATACGTATGTATTAAAAAGGACAACAATCAATTGTTTTAGTACATAATGTGGTTATTGTTACCATATGCAACTTGTATAGTTATATCTGTCACCGACTGTGAAACAATGTTTTTTAAGTTTGAATTTTTTTTTTATTGTAAAGTCAACATCAATATTATAAGACAGTTGATTTTTTTTAAACCATATCTATATTGTAAAATATAACATTTTATTTAACACATATGTATTTTTTTGTATTGAATCCAGAGGAAGGCAAACAGAAAAAAAAACAAGTGAAATATAGCCAGTTGTCTCAAATGGGGAAAAAAATCCTCCCTGACCCCAGATAATGGGGATCAGATTACTCCCTGGATCAATAGTCTGTCTGTAATTATACATGAAAACTTCAAAACCCCTAAAATGAAATACAATCCAAGAACCTCATAACTAAATACAATGCAAGTGTTAATGAAACTCAATATTATTACACCATGTAAACTTTGTTTTAAACCATATGTTTATGTAAAGCATTAGATATTATTCAATACATTCCTAACTGTTTATATTGAATCCAGAGGAAGGCAAACAGAAAAAAAACAATTGTAATGTATGTAATTGATTGAATTGGGAAAAAAATGAATTCCTTCCTGACCCCAGATACTGACGAATGAACTACTCCCCGGATCAATACCCTGTCTGTATTTATACATGAAGACGTCAAAATCCCAAAATACATACAATAAACCTCCTAACTAAATACAATTAAAGTGATAATTCAATTGCATTAAACTGGGAACAACAGGAACAGAAAAGTGCAAGTATATGCATGAAAAGTGGTAAGTACATACAATGAAAGTAGTAACCTTATTCAATGAAACCAATACATATATTCAATGTGTTGAGTGTTTTGTTGACTTTTGTGAAGGTCTGTTACATAGAGTTGTCTATGGGAAATAGTGGTTCTCTAAAAAGAGCCCAAGTGACATTCAAGTTGGTCCTCCAGATAAAACCACTTTTCTGTATTTTTTTAGCAGTTGTTGAGAATGGTACATGGAGTTTTCTATGTGAAATAGTGGTCCTCTAAAAAGAGCCCAAGTGACATAAAATGTCATCCTTGAGATAAAACCACAGTTTTTTTTTTTTTTTTTTTTACAGTTGTTGAGAATGGCACATAGAGTTGTCTATTTGAAATAGTGGTCCTCTATACAGAGCCAAAGTGACATATAAGTTCGTCTTCAAGAAAAAAAAACACTGTTCTTGATGTTTTTTGCAGTTCTTGAGAATGGCAGATAGCGTTGTGTATGTTAAATAGTGGTCCTCTAAAAAGAGCCCAACAGATTTTTATTTTTTTCTTTGTAATGTACTTGTTATTTTTTTTTTTTTTGCTATTGACAGACAATGTTTTTGGGGGGGGGGGTTTGTATAGAATTTACAACACCTCGTAGTAGACGATATTTTTTAGTTAATACTCATCCATCATCTAATAATTCACCCTTGCTTTCATTTTCTTTTATGTAAACTTTCATTTCTTCTTGTTTTTTTAATCTTAAAAATGCCACATAGAGTTGTCCATGGGTTAAATGTTTGTGATTGGGATTTATTAATTGTCATTGCAAATGCCATGATAATGGGAAATTGTCTCCTTTGATGTACAAAAGGCAAGCTAGTCTCACTTGGCGCCAAATCTATTCTTGGTATGAAAACTGGTTCACCTTTATGGGTCCCATTTAGAATTTCTGCATGTATGAAATGATCTCTTAAATCCTGAACAATTAATCTGGTCCCATTACAAAGTCCTTTTTTGGAGTTCATATTTCTCAGTAACACGACAATTGCTCCTTTATTGAGCTGCAAAACATACGGTGGAATTCCAGAGGGAGTTCATTCATTTATAAATTCAGATTGGAAATTAGATTCTCTCGGTTTGTCATCAGCTAGAACAGAATCAGCACTGTGATCATTTTTTTGTGTACCATCAATTAATTTAAAAATGTTGTTATTCAGATCCAAAGCATCTTTATTTTTGGATGTTAATATTACTTTCTGTGCAATCTCTGATGAATGTTCAGGGGTTATTCCATTAGGAAATATTGCTGATATGAGTAATTCTTTGCAAATAATTTCTGCTAGTATTTCGACAGTATCCTCCGTTAAATTGGTTACTATGTCGGTTTTTCCTTCGCTAGTTTTAATTAGCCAATCATTGAATTCATTTTGGCCTTCAGATCTCATATTTCTAATCTAAGGTGTGTAAATTCTTTCCATAGTGGACTTGACTTTATACATGTTTCCACAATGTCTGTGCGATTTCCACGTACAACCACAGGTAAAATTTGTCCGAAATCTCCACCTAATAACATGACTTTACCACCAAAAGGCAAATCATTACCCATGACTTCACGCAATAAAGGATCAATACATTGCAGAGAATGGCGCGACATCATAGTGGCCTCATCTATGATAATTAATTTAGATTTTTTTAAACTTACTGGCTTGAGATGATCTCATTCTAATATCAGACACTGATGTTTCCACAATTGGAACTGGAAGCTTAAATTCACTATGTACTGTTCTACCACCTTCTAACAATAGTGCAGCAATTCCAGTCGTTGCAAAGAGAAGTGCAATTTCAACTTTACCTCGAATTGAACTCATTAACAAATTATAGAGATAAGTTTTTCCAGGTCCACCTGGTCCATCTAGATAAAAATAACGCTCTTTGAGCAAGTCATCATCTACTGCTTGTTGTATTGCATTGAAAGCGTTCAATTGCAAATCATTTAAAGTTGCAATTTTTTCTTCTGTTTTTTTGTTTCTTAACATCAGCGTCATAGTCGTCCAAGTTGATATCATCTAGAATTCCTGGATCTGGGAGATTAAAAGTTGCACAACTTAATCTATGACATAGAAACACTTGTTGATTTTCCATGAATGCTTTTAATTTGGCTATGGAGTCGTTGTACCTTTTCAAAAAATCTTCATACATATGTATTTTAAATGTTTCCCACAAAGCTAATGCATTTGGAACATTGCAAAATATGCAGATGTATGCAAACTGTTCCCTCATCTGGCATGGCATTTTAGATAGAGCTGCTTCTTCTAAATATCTCTCCCATTCTGTGTCATCAGCAAGGAAGTTTTTATGTCGTGCAGCTAATTGAAAGGTGTCATAAACTGTATCATTGACAGTTCTGAAGTCTTCAAAACTTTGTGCACCAGGAACATTTTAAAGTAGTAAACATAAGCAGAAATGTTCAATGTCTTGGGGGCTTACTGTATACATTCTGATAATAATTTTATTACCACCCTTTTGTCTAAGTTTCCATAAGCCATTAATGAAAACATAATGATATGGAATCTCATTGTATAAGTATTCCCTTGCCTCAATATTGTTTGAATTTAGGATAAACCAAGCAGTAAGTGTAGTTTGTCTATGTTCATTTTGTACCAGAGCATGTTCTTCATTGCCAGTATGAAATTAAACTAATTGTCTTTGTGGCAAATGTACAGCTAATCGATATACTGCATGTGATCGATCATGCATTTCAAATTTGAGAAGCTGCCCCATTGCTTCTGGCGCACTGATATAGATGCCAGTTCATCATGCAGTAACTCATTTTCTTGTTCATTTGGTCCACTTTTTATCACAACAGTTGCAGCATCATATCCTTTATATATATTTGTAGACATTTTTTATTGATTTATTAGAAGTGCAAGCTTCCACATTTATGTGTGCATTATACTTCATTAAGAGATGTGGATTATATAGCACCACATACGTGCTATCTACATCTTTTCCTCTAATAATTGCCTTTGTACCTTTTCTTCGTCTATACAATGAATAGCCATCACAATTTGCTAAAGTTTGATCTCTAAATTCTTTTGGGAAATCTTTTGTGCATTTTGGATTTTCCACACAGTGATTGTGGATTTAGCGCTCCGCATGGCCCATGAATCATACGATGTGTTACAATTTCATATAGTGCGGCATGTTTTTGTGGATGTGGTAGTTCTGCAGTAATTACTAAATCCACTTTGTCAGCAGTATTCATCTTATGATTTTCGTCAAGTATTATCAGAATATGTGCATGTGGAAGGCCCCTTTTCTGAAATTCAATAGTATAAACATAAGCCAAACACTTAAGTTAGTGCTGGTTATGTAATGCATTAAGGCTGATCATTTTATTTTGAAGACTCGAGCCATTAAGTCTGGTCTATCAGAAGCATTTTGACCATGTTTGAAATTATCAACAATTTCAGGCCATTGAGGATTACATGTAAATGTAATAAATAAATCTGGTTTGCTAAATTTAGTTACAATAGCCATATAATCATTGTATCTTTCTTGCATATTGCAAGGATATCCTTGGAAGGAAGATGGTAAAATGATGGCTCAGCCAGCTGTTAAATTTTGGTTTGTAGCTGCTTCAGCAACATAATCCATGAGGCCACAATATGGTTCAACACAGAGTTTATGCTGTTGGTATTTGATGAAATTTTAATGATTGGCTTCTACTTGCAGGCAGGAATCAATGATCCATTGTTGTGTCAGTTTTCCAGCACTTAGGGATGAATTTAATCCCATCTTAATTGCAGTTTGCCACTTTAAATTTCAGCATGGAAATATTACTTCTGACACGTTGTTTAGTGTTGGGATAACTTGGAAGTATTCATTTTGGTTGCCAACCTGCCTCTCCATTGGGATACAAAATTGGATACGTCATTGGATCTAAATTGGTACTTAATATATTGATGTTAATGAAAGGTTGCTCTTCATTTCTTGGATATATTCTAATATCCCTTTAAAAAAGTGGTTCACCCTCATCATTTTGAAAGACCATTGCAATTTCATTAGCTGTTGGTAAGTTATAACGTCTTTTATCAGAATGTCGATCTCTTTTAGAACCATATTGACTCTTGGTATAGGCAACTGCTTCTGTTCTGCATAAATACGTTGTTGTTGTTCAACTTCTGCTAGTTTTTTATAAGCTTGACTATGTGAATTGTTTCCCATAATCTTATCAAGTTCATGAAAAACAGCGGGTAAGCATTTTGTACTTTTATGAAGCTGCATACATTGTTCAACATCTTCGTTTGTATCTAGTACATATAGTTGAGGAAATTTTCTTTGCTCTCCCTCCTCAGGATGGAAATGTGATGTACCGTGGTAAATTTGGCCTTGAACGTTAAAGCAGTAAGGGCCATGTCCTTCCACATTTCCAGCTAATGTTGCACCCATAGATGCAAAAGAAATGGCATGATTATAAGATCGTATATTTTGTTTAAAATTTTAGAAATTTGGGAAAGTTGGGTCACTCATTACATAATGGATTTTCCTGTGAATTCAGATGAACATTAGAATCAATATCTACATTATTACCATTACCATATTCTTCACATGTTTGTGGCACAATATTTTTTAGTTTTCTTTCTCTCTTATGCAGACTTTTGGGAGAAACTTGGACATTCTTTGACGGGCTTCTTTGCATAGTTTTTTTCTTACTGTCCTTCGATTGTTTCTGTCTCCATATTTTTTTGGGGGGAGAAGTGGGTGAAGACACACAGGTGGGGGGACAGGAACTAGAAAAGACACAGGGGAGGGGGGTGGGGGAGAGGAGGTGGAACAGAAGAGGGAGGAGTGGAGTAAGGGGAAGAGATAGAGGGGAGGGAGTGTTGAAGAAATAGAGGGGAGGGAGAGAGGAGGACAAATAGACACAGTGCAGGGAGATGGGGGTGGGTAGAGACACAGGGAAGGTAAAGGGGGTAGAGAAATAGGGTATTGGGAGGGGGGAGAGACATATGGGAGGGAGAGGGTGTGGATGAAACACAGAGTAGGGGGTGTAAGATACACAGGGCAGGGAGAGGTGTGGCAAGAGACACAGGGGTGGGAGAGTGATGAAAAAAGACACAGAGTAGTGAGAGGGTGGGGGGAAGAAACACAGGGGAGGGTGGGCCAAGAGACACAGGGAAGGGGAGAAGGAGGGCAGTGATTTGCGTAATGTTTTCATTACTGCTGTTAAAATAAATAATATCTGCCTTATGAGTTTGTTGTGTACGCATATGAAATATATTGTACCTGCTAGTTATAAGGAACGTCTCTGTCCAGAAACTGCAGCAATATTCTGTGTCCCAGTTAATTTGACGGACACCTGCAAAGTATTAAAGAAGATTATAAGTATATAGTATACTATTTAAATGAAGTAATTAATGACTATGTTTACAATGTATTAAATTACATTGAACTAACATATATATATTTTTATTGTAAGAAATCACTGACTAAAATAATGATTACTAAGGGCCTCATTCAAATGCGAAGTTTTTAGTTAGTGAAGACCTTGCTTTTGGATAGAAGTTCACTAACTAAAAACTTCTGTAAAAAAAATATGCTATGTGCTTATATAGAGGCCTATTCAATTGGCCAAATTGCATTTGAATGAGGCCCTAAGTGTTTACCTCTTATCTTTCTATGTATTTAGAAAAAATCATAAAGAGTTAGGTAAGCATTTGTGTGTACATGATCCTAAAACTTAGTATTTTAATTTTTTTGGTAATTTTAATGAAATCAATTATTGATTTTACATTTGAACGTAATATAATATGTCAGAAATATAAAAACAATGAATTTCATGTAACATACTTTAAATCATCCTTATGATTTGCTGTGTTTTACTTCATGACCATGTGTGAGTCTGTTAATAAACAGCCAGTGGCAGCAAATTGTGTGCCAGTGTGAAATAGATATACAGCTGCAAAAATATGAATTCATATTTCTATAATGATTATATGTTATACAATACAAATATATACAGCGTACAATGTGTTAAGTAATTTAATGGAAAAAATTATATATTTTTATTGTTTTTTTTTCCAGTTACTAAATCAATTAATCAATTAATGACTAATAAGGCTTTAACTGTTATCTTTCTATGTTTGTCTTAAAAATCATATAGGTAATTTAGCATGTGTCTCCAGCCTGCTATCATCCACTCACCTTACTACCTGTCCTCTAGATCCTATTCCATCTCATCTTATCCCTCCCCTCTCAACCACACTAATCCCAGCTCTCATACACCTCTTCAACCTTTCCCTAAATACTGGCACATTTCTATCTTCTCTAAAACATGCCATAATTACACCTATTCTCAAAACACCCTCATCTGACTCTGACGTCGCATCTAACTACAGACCTATCTATATAACTGCTTCACCTTGCTTCCAAACTGCTGGAGCAGCTCGTCTATAACCGCCTTAACAGCTTGATTTCCTCTAACTCCATTCTTGACACCCTCCAACATTCCTCGGAGACAGCTTTCAGTAAAGTCACTAATGACTTGCTCTCCACCAAGTCAAAAGGTCACTTTTCCATTCTACTTCTTCTAGATCTCTCTGCTGCCTTTGACACAGTCGACCATCCACTTCTACTCCCTATCCTCTCCTCCCTCGGTATTCAAGACACTGCTCTCTCGTGGTTCTCATCATACCTACAAAATCGATCATTCAGTGTCTCCTTCTCTGACACCTCTTCTTCTACCTACCCCCTGACCGATGGCATACCCAAGGTTAAGTCCTAGCCCCCCTCCTCTTCTCCATCTACACATCCTCACTTGGTACCCTAATAAACTCTTTTGGGCTTCAGTATCATCTCTATGCAGATGACACTCAAATCTACCTCTCATCACAATGACATCATCACTCCCATCTCCCAAGCCCATTGCCTTGGGGTTCTACTGGACACCGCCCTGTCTTTCATCCCTTACATACAGTCACTAACAAAATCTTGCCTTCTCCATCTAAAAAAACATCTCCAGAATTTGCCACTATCTAACAAAAGACACAACTAAAATCCTAATACACTCTCTCATCATCACTCGACTTGACTACTGTAATAATGAACGCCTCTGCTAGACCCATCTTCCATACACAACGTTCAGTGTCAGCATCACCTCTCTGTCAATCACTCCCCTGGCTTCCCTTAGTCTCCAGAATAACATTTAAAATCATGACCCTAACTTACAAAGCCCTCAACAATAGCGCACCCCGTACATCTCTCATGTCCAAATATTCCACCCAACCACCCTCTTCGTTCTGCTAATGATCTTTTTCTTTCAACAACTCTTGTCACCTCCTCTCACTCTCACCTTCAGGACTTTTTTTGTGCTGCCCCTATTCTCTGTAACTTCTTGCCTCGCTCCACCAGATTGTCCTCCTGCCTCAAAACATTCAAAACCACACTAAAAACGCATCTCTTTAAAGAAGCGTATCACCTTCCACCATAACACGCCTCTCCCTCCTTTACTACACACCTTTAGGTTGTAATTCTGCGAGTTTCAATCCTGCAGGGTGCTTTGGGGAAAGAACCATGGACACTGGATGTGAGGCTCAAAGACAGGGCCCACCTTGCTTTGCTATGTTTGATTTGTATTTACCTTTGCCTGGAACTTATCTTATGTACAGTGCTACAGAATATGTCGGCACGTTATAAATAAATAATAATAATAATAATAATAATTAGCATGTGTTTAATGACGTAATTGTACAATGTACTATTTTAAAAAAAATATTCAATTTATCAATTAATAAATTATTAAATATTAATACTTTACCTATTATCTTGCCATCTATTTGTTGAAAATCATTAAGAGGTAACAATCACATATATAGTTGTGAGCATACGAGCCGTTGCTCACTTTGCGGGCTCGCGCAGCCAGCCTGTAAGAACTGCGTCCCTTGCAAAGCAAGGGATGCAGTTCCCCGCAAATGTGGGTACTCGCGAAGCGAGGGGCCACATTTGCGGTGGTGGAGCATCCCTACGTCCCCAACAAATGCGGATCCTTGCGAAGCGAGGGTCTGCATTTGTGGAGGTGGAGGCTCCAACGTCGGCTGTGTTAACACACACACGACTTTTTAAAAAAAAAATCTCAAAGGCGCCTCACACCCGGTTACACACACACCGCGGGCGAGGGCCTCAGTTGTGGCATGGAGCACCAAAGGCGCTCCATGCCAGCAACTGAGGCCCTCGCTTCCGCAAATGCGGGTCCTCGCGAAGGGAGGGGCCGCATTTGAGGTGGTGGAGCATCCCAACGTCTCCGCAAATGCGGGTCCTCGCAAAGCACTTAGGGAATGAGGCAATGAGGGCTGCAGGCACTCATTGCTGGCGAGCCGTTAAACCCACCTCGGAACCAACCTTAACGTAACAAACACCCACACGCACTAAGAATCCGACTATAACGGCCGACCCGCGCGCAACTAAAAACAGTGAAAACACACCAAATACTCACACAAACTACATAAAAAGCTTACCCATAGCAAAGGGGGGGGGGGGCACCCAGGACCTCTGAAAGTGAAGTTACACCTCCATTTAAGTCCAAATTCCCGAGTTCAGACACACGAAAATCCCCTAAGCGAGAGAAAAAATGGCCGCTGAAAAAAATGAAAATGAGGCTCAAAGACCCAGGACCTCCCAGCCACCTACAACTTACCCAAGAAGGGATCCGAGATATGCTCGGAAACCCGCATTAACAGCAGGGGATCCGAGATAAGCTCCGAGCCCTGCATTAACCCCACATTAACCATCGCAGTGGGGGGTCCCGATTGCACGCGATCGGGGACCCCCGCTGCAATCAAACTTCCCGCGTTACAGGTCCTTAAAGGACACATTGTAAAAGAAAACAAATATACACTGTCACCCTGTCAATCATGGGGGTCAATACAGACCCCCATAAAACCCTCATTAACCCTGTCACTCATGGGGGTCAATACAGACCCCCATAAGCCCTTCATTAACCCTGTCACTCATGGGGGTCAATACAGATCCCCATAAGCCTCTATTTAACACCATCAGTCCCATAAGGGTATATTAACACCATTATGGGCCTGTTACAACACTACATTAACCAAGACCTCAAGGACCATCATGACACTAAGTTTAAACACTTTACTGCACTATACCACCCCCAATAAAACATTAAAGATCAACTAAACACCCTCTACACTAACCTATTAACATCTACTCTACCTACCCCCTATTAAACCCCACCACTCTACATTACATGAAATAAAAAACCTAACTCACAAAAAAAAATAAACTACATTACACAAAATAAAAAAAAATGTCACAAAAAATAAAAAAAGGAACATTACAGAAAATAAAAAAAAAACATTACAACCCCCCCTCACTACAGAGATAAAAAAAAAAAACACACCTGAAAAGGAAATACATATAATACAAATACATACAATTACAATCAAATACACCCCTATCTAATATACATCACACAATCTATCTAAATAAATAGCATCATCTAATATACATGCTATCTATATAGTAATACATCCCCAATCTATCTAAATAAATACCATAATCTAATATACATGCTATCTATATAATAATACATCCCCAATCTATCTAAATAAATACCACAATCTATCTACAATACATCCTATGCTATCTATATAAAACGCATACCCCTAGCTAACATACAATAAATGCTATCTATATATTAACTAATCTAAGTCTAAACTAAAATAAAATAATTAAGACCACTTACCTTTGCAGATGTCCATTGGGATCAGCCACCTACGAAAAAAAAAAAAAAAAATTAGTGCAACACGTTTACAGTTCTAAAATAAACATTCTATACATTTTATACATTATAAATATTCTACTCACCTTTCCGGCATGTCCCGTCCTTATTATTTGAATCTTTCTCCGGCGCGGCACCTGTTAAAAAAAACACAACATTAATACACATACATCAAAATAAAATAAACATAATCTACATTCTACTTACCTCCCCGCGATGTCTCAGGCCTCCTCCGGATCCTCTTCTGCCACGCCCTGTAAAAAAAATAAAATAAAAAAATATATATACTTACATCCGCACTCCCGGACATCCCTGACGCTAATGAGGCTCCAGGAGACTTTTCCGGAAGAAAATAAGCAATGGCGCCTTCTGATTGGTTGAAAATGCTGTCTATCAAATTCACCCAATCAGGAGGCGCCAATGTGTAAACCAATCACAAACGGATACACCTTAAAATCCCACTCTGATTGGATAATGCACCTGTAAATCTTTATTTAAACCAATCAAGGCGCAGATGCCTTCAGACAATCACAATGGAATACACCCCCACAGGGTGATTGGTTGGAGCCTCTGCGCATTCTGATTGGTTGCACTGACAATAGCCAATCACAATGGAATACACCCTCACGTACTGATTGGTGAAGGATTTGCGCATTCTCATTGGCTACTGTTAATATCAATCAATATTACAGCCAATGGGAAGGCGCAGATGTCTTCACCAATCAGTACATGGGGGTATTTTCCATTGTGATTGGCTGATTGCAATAAAGCCTTAGGATTGGTTCAAATAAAGATTGACAGGTGTGTTATCCAATCAGCGTTGTATTTTGGGGTGTATATTTTTTTCATTGGTTCACAAATGGGGTCTTCTCATTGGCTGAATTTAATATACAGCCTTTCCAGCCAATCAGAAGCCGCCATTGCCAATTTTATTCTGGAACACTCCATAGGAAGGTCATTAGCATCGGAGACATCCGCCAGGGCGTATGTGTGTCGCTTTTTTTTTTTTTTCATGCGCGGATGCTTCCGGAGAAGACGAGGAGGCTGGAGACATTGCGGAAAGGTAAATATAATGTAGATTGTGTTTATTTAACTTTGGTTTATGTTTACAAATGTAATGTTTTTTTTTACAGGAGTAGCGCCGGACAAGAGGCAAAGATGGACGACGGAACAGGGAGGACGTGACATGCTGGAACGGGACATGCTGGAAAGGTGAGTATAATATTTAGAATATTTAGAATGTTTCGAATGTTTAGTTATTTCATGTAAACGTGTTGTATTAATTTTTTTTCTCTTTTTTACCGTAGGTTGCTGATCTGAAGAAACATCTTAAAGGTAAGTGGTCTTAATTATTTTATTGTAGCTTACAATTAGGGTAGCTATATATATATATATATATATATAGATAGCATGTATTGTATATTAAATAGATAGATAGGGGGATGCATTATTAGATAGTATTGTATATTACATTATATAGTGGCATGTATATTAGATAGTGGTGTATTGTATTTAATTGAATTGTGTTGTATTGTATTTTATTTAATTGTATTGTATTGTATTTTATTTAATTGTGTTGTATTGTATTATATGTATGTATTATATGTATTTCATTTTCAGGTGTGTTATTTTTTTTAAAATGTTGTAGTGAGGGGGGGTTTTAATGTATTTTGTTATTTTCTGTAATATACCTTTTTTTTTTTTTGTTCTGTAATGTACATTTATTATTTTTGGTGATTTTAGTTTTTCTTATCTTATGTAATGTAGATTTCTGCTTTTTGAGGAATTTAGTTACTTGAGGCACACATTGTGTGACAAACAGCATTTCAACACTTTCTTTTATTGACCGTAATTTTTTGACGGGCAAGTCGCTAGTCTCTTAATAAAATGTGTCCTCTGATAACGTGCAGCCACACAGTTAAGTATCTGAGGAGAAAGTGAGAAATTTCTGTTAGGTTTGCTGCATTTATAGAGTGCAAGCGCGAGGACAAACGTGCACATGCGCAGTTTACTGCTTTTCTGCCATTTCATGGTGTGCATTTTTATGGAGTTAAGCGCTTGGTTATTAGAAAATGGACGATATTACATGCCTCGCAATGATCGGATCCATGTTTTGCGTTGCAGCCTAAGTTCTGCGTGCTTAGTTTTGGTGAGCCTCACTTTCACCCTGTTTCAGAATTTTTTCGGCGGCCATTTTTTCCCCTCGCTTAGCTGATTTTGGAGTGGCGAAAAACTGCAAATATGGCTCCAATTTGTGTGCAATTTCACTTCCAGGCTTCCTGGCTCTCCCCCTGTGCTGTGTGTGTTTTTTTTTTTTTTTATTATTATTATTTTTTTCTGTGTTTTGGAGTTACGCGTTTGAACCTCATTTGAACCAACTGCTATGCCTTGAGGTCATTGTAGCCTAAGTCCCGCGTGCTTCAACTGCTCGCTTCACTTCACACAGGTTGCAGTGCAATGAGCACCTTCGGCACTCATTGCAGCCTAAGTCCTGCATGCTTCAACTGCTCGCCTCGTTTTGCGCGGCTCACAGTGCAATGAGCACCTTCGGCGCTCATTGAAGCCTAAGTCCTGCATGCTTCAACTGCTCACTTTGCGAGGCTCACAGTGCAATGAGCACCTTCGGCGCTCATTGAAGCCTAAGTCCCGCGTGCTTCAACTGCTCGCTTTGCGAGGCTCACAGTTGACTGCTCGCCTTGCTTTGCAAGTGCGTTACCCAGCCTTGTTTTTTTTCCTATGTTACTATTCAGGCTGGATTTACATCAGAGGTACTCCTTATCAAAGACTCCTCATGTGCCCTCCAAATACACATATGTATTTTAATATTAAAGTGTATATAAATTAGTCTAGAAAGGCTACATAATAGCTGTAAGAAAGCAGTAAATGATAATGCATATTTTGCAAATGAAATGCAAAGGAAACATTTTATTTACTTATATTCTGTTTTGTGTTAGAGTAAACATAAATGTACATAGTGATGTGTTTCTGCCTAGGCCAATGGGAGCAAGTAGTAACTGCGGCATGGAGGTGCAAAAATGTAAATGGCTTAGAACAGCATAATCTAAATAAGCCGCTATACACATCTAACTATACATATTAAACATGCATGTAATGTTATGTGGGATTTTGTCCTGAAATGTGAAACCTTTCTCCAATATTACATTTAAAAGTGTTCTCTTTAACAACGTCTGCTCTTTTACAGAATGTGCTTGTTATATTACCTGGTTATCACCTCACACAAACTTTCTGCCAAACTATCAGAATAATCAATCATTGCTGTATTTATATATATATACATATACTCGATACCAATGTATATATATGCTACCAATATATATATTTATACATATACACATACACAAATGCTTTGTTCTTCAATCCATGACCATTTTAAACATGGCCTCCTTTAAGCTTATGGATTGAAGAAGGAAGCATTTGTGGGCACATTTGCATGTCCCTGCTCAGCTTCCCAGAATGCAGTGTAATAACTGTATTTCTTGGGATTCTGAGCAGGAAGCAAGTTTTTAACTTGTTTTAGACATTCAAATGTGAACACAGATGTACTATTTATTTACTGTACTACTGTACGGTGGAGGGCTTCTTTTGCTCTTTTGCCCACCATATATTAAATGATTATATATACAGTATATATATATATATATATATATATATATATATATGTAGCGGAACCCATCCCTGTTTTACCCTGTTTTATGATTATTTAATTCTTGGTTAAAATATGATCCTACAATATGTTTGCTGTTTGATGCTCTGCAGAATATTAGCCAGACTTTTGCAGACCTAGGCTAATAGATAATCCTATTACAGAGATTCAAGAGATAAGAAAGTTGTAAAGGATCCTTGCATTTGACAAAGTGTTTTAATTCTCTGATAAGAACAAAGAGGTGTAATTGAATCAATGTCTGATTGTATCAAAGTTGCCAGGGAGGTGTGACCCACCTATTGTTCTCTTTATGGGTATTGTGCAGCCAAATATGGGGGATGTGGATTGCCTGTGGGAAGAGATGTATAAATATTTCTGCAATAACAAAATAAAGTCAGTATTCATTTGACTCCCAAATTGTGTGTCGTCCAATATGGGAGGTCGGGAATGGTGAAACTGTAGTGCCTCGTGGGTATTTTATCGTATACCAGCGGAGATTTTGGACTGCGTGTCCCAGCTCCGTTACATTTGTTGGCAAGTGGTGGAATTGTTCCCACGGTCAGAAGGACAGCTACAGGAGACACCATTCCGTGGAGTACATATTGAGGGCAACGCTAGTATCCGTACAGCGCCCCTGGCTACAGCAGGATGGAACCGGCTAGTTTTTGGACAGCGTTCCATGATGAGGATGAGAAGGAGGCCGCAGACTACAGGGAGACAGACAGAATGGAACTCTGGTATGATGCCCTGCAAGATGCCCAATGGCGGCGAGGTGAGAGTCTCCCCAGTGATGAGCAGCGGCTACAGAAGCGTGTGGCGATGCGGATGTATCTATTGGGAGAGCAGCCCCTGGATCAGTGGGTGACAAGACTAGAGACCCTGGTATGGCGAGAGATCTGGCTAGACAACGCATACCAGGCCCTCTGGTGGTATACCGTTCGACTTACCCCCTGGACGGCTGAACACGACTTACCGGAGGGGGATGATTATGATGGCCCGGGTTTATTATGGGATGCCTTGGAGGACGATATTGATCTTGGCAGCACGGAGGGGTCTAGGTTTTGGGACATCTACGACTACCGGATGGGCATGTATGTCTGGGATGACGAAGGCGAGGTGAGCAAAGACATGACCCACCTGGTAACGAGAGAGTGGGAGCTGGAGCAGGACTACCAACACCTGCTCAGCCTTGTGCAGCCCCAACCTACTCGACAAGCAGAACCAGACTTCATTGACTGGTCCTGGGATGACCTCCAGATGGCAGGTAGAGATGGGACCGAGGTCTCTCTACCGGCCCTCCAGGGGGCAGAAGGTGTCGTCCTTTCCCCCCAGCGGCAGTGTGAACCCCAGGGGGCAGAAGGTGTCGTCCTTCCCCCTCAGCGGCAGTGTGAACCCCAGGGGGCAGAAGGTGCCGTCCTTTCCCCCCAGCGGCAGTGTGAACCCCAGGGGGCAGAAGGTGTCGTCCTTCCCCCTCAGCGGCAGTGTGAACCCCAGGGGGCAGAAGGTGTCGTCCTTTCCCCCCAGCGGCAGTGTGAACCCCAGGGGGCAGAAGGTGTCGTCCTTTCCCCCCAGCGGCAGTGTGAACCCCAGGGGGCAGAAGGTGTCGTCCTTCCCCCCCAGCGGCAGTGTGAACCCCAGGGGGCAGAAGGTGTCGTCCTTTCCCCCCAGCGGCAGTGTGTACCCCAGGGAGCAGAAGGTGTCGACCTTCCTCCACAGCGGCAGTGTGAACCCCAGGGGGCAGAAGGTGTCGTCCTTCCCCCTCAGCGGCAGTGTGAACCCCAGGGGGCAGAAGGTGTCGTCCTTCCCCCCCAGCGGCAGTGTGTACCCCAGGGAGCAGAAGGTGTCGACCTTCCTCCACAGCGTCAGTGGGTACTCCAGGGGGCCAAAGGTGTCGTCCTTCCCCCCCAGTGGCAGTGTGAAACACAGGGGGCAGAAGGTGTCATCCTTCCCCCCCAGCGACAGTTTACCCTAACCAGGGGAGACACCAATCTCCCAGACGGCGCAGATGGGACCGTGGTCTCTGCGCCCACAGCTTGTCCAGATCCCCAACTACCGTCACTGGGACAACCGGAGGAGGGGGTAAGTACAAACTCCCCTCCCCAGCTAACTTCTAATGTGGCCCCAGGGTTAACAGAGGAAATGTTAACCCCCACTGACCCCCACGTTTCCCTGGCTACTGAGCCGGAATATGTCCCAAGTACCCCAGCAGAAGAGCTGACAGCGGGGCAGAGTGCAGTCGGCCTCTGCCCTCCCTTTGTCGCTTGTACAGAGCAGGATGTCCTGCAGGTTATACCAGCAGAAGAGCTGGCATCAGGGCAGAGTGCCGCTGGCCTCTGCCCCTCAAGTCCCCTCAGCGTGTTGCCCCATCACCCCAGCAAAATATCCAGGTACCTGGTTAGACTTCCCCCCAAAAGAGAGATGTGTGACGAAGTGCCCTTCGCCACCTTGGCTTGGAGAGGACTGTTTGCCAGCCTCCTGCCCTGCGACTATGGCCCTGGTACATATTGCCCTTTGGAACCAGTGTTCGGCCGTACCAGAGTGTAAGTCACTCATTCTGGCCCTTTACATACAGGGGGGTCATTCTGTACTTGCCCTGTGGGAGCGGTGATACCCCAGATAGCTATGCCATGGAGCCCATTCATATGATGAAAGACTATGGGAAAGACTTTAGCTACATGGCAATTGAACTGTGTGAAGAGGATCTGAGCGCTATTCGGTGGTTTTGTGCGCTCAGATCCCAGCTATCTGGGGATATGGGAAATGTGAATAAATGTGAATTGCAGTAATGCTGATGGGTTGTCAAACTAGAGAATTGACCAACAAATACTTTTGTCCGGACATCCCCAGGCCGATCCGTTGGGATCAGACCGTGTATGCCGGCTTATGGTCACGGGGGAGGTGTGTAGCGGAACCCATCCCTGTTTTACCCTGTTTTATGATTATTTAATTCTTGGTTAAAATATGATCCTACAATATGTTTGCTGTTTGATGCTCTGCAGAATATTAGCCAGACTTTTGCAGACCTAGGCTAATAGATAATCCTATTACAGAGATTCAAGAGATAAGAAAGTTGTAAAGGATCCTTGCATTTGACAAAGTGTTTTAATTCTCTGATAAGAACAAAGAGGTGTAATTGAATCAATGTCTGATTGTATCAAAGTTGCCAGGGAGGTGTGACCCACCTATTGTTCTCTTTATGGGTATTGTGCAGCCAAATATGGGGGATGTGGATTGCCTGTGGGAAGAGATGTATAAATATTTCTGCAATAACAAAATAAAGTCAGTATTCATTTGACTCCCAAATTGTGTGTCGTCCAATATGGGAGGTCGGGAATGGTGAAACTGTAGTGCCTCGTGGGTATTTTATCGTATACCAGCGGAGATTTTGGACTGCGTGTCCCAGCTCCGTTACAATATATATATATATATATATACTGTATATTGCCAATACATACGTAGTAGTGACTATAAAAAGCATTTACAGAAACAGCGAGGGATATTAGTTAATAAAAACTTCTAAAACTTTTCAAGCTTGTAAAATATGTAACATACTGACTATTAGCCCCATTCAATTGCAAGCTCGCAACTCACTTGCCAACGCACTAATGTCAGCAAGTGAGTTGCGAGCTGCGGTTCTGTTCCATTTCCGAGGCTATTCAAATAGCCAAGGCCGAGATTCGCTGCCCAAGATCCAAAATCGGAAACCCAGGTTTCCGACGTAAGCAAAGCTGGGCTTGTGAGTGCAAGCCCGTAGCTACTGCTTACTGTCAGCCAATAGGAGTGGAGGTCATCATGAACTGCATGAAACCTGCGAGTGCTCCCGCAGGCTCCGCACATGACCCCCATGATGCGGGGGTTCCGATTTGGACCCCATCAGTGTCCCCACATTAGCCCTGTATGCTGCGTGGGTCTCCATCTGGACCTCCGGAGGGTCCCCACATTAACCCTTGCAGCGAGGGACGTCCGCTGCATTTAAACATTTCAAATGTCCGCCGCAGGTCTTTAAAGGGCTCCGGCACACCAATGCACATCCCGGCCGCGGGGGTACTGTAAGTACCCCCACGGCACCTAACATTAACCGCCCCTAATGCTGGGTCCCTACATTAACCCTTGAAGCGGGGGACCCAAACGGGACCACCACTGCATTTGAAATTCAAATTTTCCTTAAAGGATCCGCACTACAAAATTAACCCTATCAGCCCCATGAGCCCCTATTTAACCCCCTTAGTCCCATAAGGGTCTATACAGACCCTTATGTGACATTACTTAACCCCATACCCTGTTATCCCCCCTCTACCCTGTTAACTACTACACTACCGACCTAACACCCTAATAAAAAAAAATTTACACCACTAATTACCCCCCAAAAAAATAGAATTACAGAAAATAAAAAAAACACCTAATTACAGTGTAACGGAACCCATCACTGTTTTACCCTGTTTTATGGTTATTTAATTATTATGGTTAAAACATGATCCTACTGTTATACTGTATGTATGTTGGTTTATGCTCTGCAGAATATTAGCCCAGACTATGGCAGACCTTGGCATAATAGATAATCCTATTACAGAGACTCCTCATAAGATAAGGAAGTCTATTGTATAAAGTGTTTTCATTATCAGACATAAGAACAAAGAAGTATAATCTGATCAATGTCTGATTGTATCAAAGTAGCCAGGTAGCCTCAGGGAGGTGTGACCACACCTATTGTCCCTCTATGTGTATTGTGTGGCCAACTATGGGGGATGTGTATTGCCTGTGGGAACAGATGTGTATATATATTTCTGCACAACAAAATAAAGACAGTATTCTTTGACTCCCAATTGAGTGTTGTCCAATATGGGAGGTTGGGGATGGTGAGACTGTAGTGCTTCTTAAATATTTTACCGTATACCAGCGGAGATATTGGATTTGTGTTCCAACTCCGTTACATACAGAAAATAAAAAACCCACCTAATTACACAAAATAAAAAAAGGACATTACTAAAAATTATTAAAAAACATTACCAAAAATTGAAAAAACTACATTACTGAACAATAAAAAACCTACATTACAGAAAAATAAAAAAAAAACTACATTACAGGAAAATAAAAAAAAACTACATTACTGAACAAAATAAAACCTACATTTCAGAAAAAAACTACATTGCTGAAAAATTAAAAAACTACATTACTGAACAATAAAATAACCTACATTAGAGAAAAATAAAATAAAAAAACTACAGTACAGAAAAAAACATACATGACATGCAATAAAACATATCAATTACAGTAACATCCCTAACTACATACAATTAAACCCCTAACTACCTACAATAATACCCCTAACTACCTACAATGAAACCCCTAACTACCTACAATAATACCCCTAATAACCTACAATAATACCCCTAACTACATACAATGAAACCCCTAACAACCTACAATAATACCCCTAACTTATACATTAATCTCCTATGTACATACATTAATACCCTATACATTAATCCCTAATCTACATACATTATTCCCCTATCTACATACATTAATCCCCTATCTACATACATTAATACCCCTAACTACACAGATTAATACCCCTAGCTACATACAGTAAAACCCCTAAATACATACAAAAAAAATCCCTCAATCTGACCTAAAACAACCCCCCTCACTAAACCTACAATAGGGTAAATAAGCCCACTAACCTTGCTATAATACCCTATATCCCATTCTGATTGGCCGATGGACCTGCCAGTCATTTGTAATCCGAAGGTGCTATTGCCTTCAGCCAATCAGAATGGGATACAACCTTGATTCTGATTGGCTCCAAGCATCTGCGTCTTCTGATTGGCTGATGTAACTGTCAATCAGATTGCAGCCAATCAGAAGTCGCAGATGCTTGGAGCCAATCAGAATCAAGGGTGTATCCCATTCTGATTGTCTCCCACCTTTGCACCTTCTGATTGCCTGTAACATGATTGACAGCGTTTTCAGCTAATCAGTAGGCGCCATTTCCAAATTTTTATCGGAACAAGCGATACAAGCCTCATTTGCAATGGGAGCTCCTCCAGGGAGGAGCCCGTTAGATTTTTAGATTTTTTAGATTTTTGGGGGCAACAGGTTTTTTTCCATAGGCCCTGTCAGAGAAGAATAGAGAAGGAGGATGGGGGCATCGTGGAAAGGTAAGTGTGAATGTCTTGTTTTATATGCTGTGTTTATTTGTTTTATTAATTGAAATGTTAATTTTTCTTGTAGTGGTGCCTGACCTGCGGCCATGAAGGAAGGACCCTTATGCTAGGGACAAAGCCCAGAAAACTGTTGTCACTGGAAAGGCGTTTTATTATTAACCCTATTGTAGGCTTAGTGAGGGAGGTTGTTTAGGTCAGATTGAGGGATTTTTTATTCTTTGTATTTAGGGGTTTTACTGTATGTAGTTAAGGGTATTAATCTGTGTAGTTAGGGGTATTAATGTATGTAGACAGGGGATTACTGTATGTAGATAGGGGAATCCTGTATGTAGTTAGGGGTATTATTGTAGGTAGTTAGGGGGTTAAATGAATGTAGTTAGGGATAATATTGTTAGTAGTTAGGGGTATTTTTGTAGGTAGTTAGGGGTTTAATTGTACGTAGTTAGGGGTGTTACTGTATGTATTTATATGTTTTATTGCATGTCATGTATGTTTTTTTTCTATACTGTAATTTTTTAAAAATTTTCAGTAATGTAGTTTCTTTTTTTCTACTTTTCAGTAATATAGTGGTTTCTTTCCTATAATGTAGGCTATTTATTTTCCTGTAATGTAGGTTTTTTTTTTCAGTAATGTTGTTTTTTTTTTTTGCTAATGTTCTTTTATTATTTTCAGTAATGTTCTTTTATATTTTCTGTAATTAGTTTTTTTTTTCTGTAATTCTAGTAATTCTAGGGGTAATTAGTGGGGTAATAAGGATTTTATTAGGGTGTTAGGTGGGTAGTGTAGGAGTTAACAGGGTAGAGGGGGTTAACAGGGTAGAGGGGGGCTGATGGGGTAGAGGGGGGTTAATAGAGTAGTGTTTAGACTTTGTGTCATGAGGGTCTTGGAGGACTCTCATGGCACTTATAGTGTTATTCTAGGGGTTAATAGTGTAGAGGGGGGTTAATAGTGTAGAGCGCGGTTAATAGGGTGGAGGGGGATTGATAGGGTAGAGAGGGATTAATAGTGTAGTGTTTGTTTCATGAGGGTCCTGGAGGAACCTCATAACACTTATAGTGTTATTCTAGGGTTATTAGTGTAGAGGGGGGTTAATAGTGTAGAGGGGGTTGATAGGGTAGAGGGGGTTAATAGTGTAGTGTTTGGACTTTGTGTCATGAGGTTCCTGGAGGACCCTCATGGCACTTATAGTGTTAATTTTGGGTTTAATAGTGTCCTATAGGGGTCTAAATAGACCCCAATTGGACTGATGGGGTTAATTATTGTCCCATACGGGTCTGTATAGACCCTTATGGGACTTATGGGGGGTTAATTAGTGTCCCATAAGGGTCTGTAAAGACCCTTATGGGACTTATGGGGGGATTAAGTAACTGGGTCCCCTGCTGCAAGGGTTAATGTAGGGACCTTCTGGGGCTCCCGATGGGGACCCCAGCATTTGGGGGGGTTATTTTAGGTGCCGATGGGGTACTTACAGTACCCCAGCGGCTGGCCTTAACAATTATTGTGCCGCAGGCCCTTTAAGGACCCACAGCGGGGAATTTGATATTTTTAAATATTAGCAGCTATGCTTTTTTTTTTAAGAAAGACATATATGTAGCTGACCCTGCTTATGTCAGGAGGGATTCTATCTTAAACTACTAGTCTCCCTTCAACTTGTGGGGGGTGATTAACCTATGGTGGCTTACTCTTCCATAGAGCTTGATTGTAAAGTGTGCTATCTTGAGAGCCCTTTTCAATAGAACTCAATAGATATATTATCTGAACCTACAGATCCTCAACTCCTCCCAGGCATCTAATCATTTTAGGAAGAAAGCCAAAATGTCTGTCATCACATATATAGTTGTGAGCGTACGAGTTGTTGCTAACGCTGCGGGCTCGCGTAGCGAGTCGCGGGCCTCGCGAAGCGAGGGCCGCGACTCGGGCAGCGAGTCGCGGGCCTCGCGTAGCGAGGGCCGCGGCTCGCGCAGCGAGTCGCGGGCCGCGCGTAGCGAGGGCACTGTGCCAGGTTCTCAGTTGCTGGCATGGAGCGCCGCAGGCGCTCCTTGCCAGCAACTGAGGACCCTCGCGAAGCCGCAGGCGCTCCATGCCAGCACCTGAGGACCTCGCAAAGCGAGGTCTTCAGTTGCAGCAACTGCGACCCTTGCAAAAAAAAATTTACGTCGCAACACATTACGACACTCGCAAACAACATACGACACACGTTCACACACATTACGACACTCGCAAACAACATACAACACACGTTCACACACATTACGGCCTCGCAACACTCGGACGCAACTCGCGAACATTACAAAATTACAAACACAATACATACACACAGCACATACATACAACTTACAACTTAATTGCACTCAAAATAAAAGAGTTTAGACACTAAATACTTTCTTAAGCGACACAAAAAATGGCCGACGAATAAAACGAAAACGAGGCTACACACGCAAACACCATACGAGACACGTTACTACACATTACGACTTCGCAAACATCGGACGCAACACGCCGACATACAAACATTTAAAACTTAACAAAGACACACAACAAACACATAAAAAGCTTACCTACAGCAAGAGGAACCAGCCAGCACCTCAAAAAAACAAGTTACACCTACATTTAAATCAAAATAAACACTTTAGACACTAATACCATCGCTAAGCGAGAGAAAAAATGGCCGACGAACAAAACGAAAACGAGGCTTCAGACGTAACTACACTACACTTACTCGCAATAATGAAACACATACTATGCGGAACGTATCACAATCATATTAAACACCATTTTGAACAGTAATACGCCTAAAATGGCGGATGGAACGCAAATTGTAAGCTGGAACGCAAATAGCGCATGCGTATTGCGTTCTAACGGTCTCACTTTCCAGAACTTTCTACAAGTTTATAAATACTGCCTATTTCCAACTAAAAAATACATTTCTCCTCAGGTGATCAACGGAGTGACTTCTGCTTTTACTTGAGAAGACAATTCTTTACTAATTTACTACTTTACATTGTGCAAATTACAACTGACAGGTAAGCTATAATATATTACATTTTATTATCAGGTCAGGTCAAACAAATAAAAAAATAAACTAGGATTTATGTAGTCATCATGTATTGCACATTTATGTGTATAGGCTCACAAAAAAAATTAAACTGAGCTTTATGTATAGTGACCTCTGACACGCACATATATGTCTATAATGTATAGTCACATGTGACACGCACATATATGTCTATAATGTATAGTGACATCTGACACGCACATTTCTGTGTATTGCCCCTTCATAGTGACATGTGACACGCACGTATATGTCTATAATGTATAGTGACATCTGACACGCACATTTCTGTGTATTGCCCCTTCATAGTGACATGTGACACGCACGTATATGTGTATAATGTATAGTGACATGTGAGACGCACATATATGTCTATAATGTATAGTGACATCTGACACGCACATTTCTGTGTATTGCCCCTTCATAGTGACATCTGACACCGACATATATGTCTATAATGTATAGTGACATGTGACACGCACATTTATGTGTATTGCCAATGCAACAAAATTAGCTTACAACAAAATCAGTAAACAACTACATTTAAATGACATTATATCTCATGTATACTGATATGTCACACGCACATATATGTGTATCATCTATAGTTACATCTCACACACACACATTTATGTGTGTTAGAAAAAAATAAAAAATAAGGTTAATTTAACCATTTAAATTTGACTCATGTATACTGATATGTCACACGTACACTTCATGTATGTGACATATGTGTGTAGACACCAACAAAAAATAAGGTTAATTGAATTCATTTACTGCAATTCAATAGATCATATAAAGCTGAATCTTTCTATTTCTTTTAATATTCAAACAGACTCTGCATCAACAGCGTCTCTCAACAATTTGCACCGTGCACTGTGAAGCACAATCCCTTTTAAAGAACACCAACAAATTTGAAGAGGTAAGATACAACAAGACATTACATGCTCAAAAGGCCATGCTTTGCTAGATGAAAAATTATAAATATACAAATAACTATTTCACTTTCTTTTTCAAACAGACACTACAAGAAGACCGGCGGATTAAGATTGCCAGGAAGGCACCGTCTGTCATTCAAAACTTCTATCAAGGTAAAGTATTAAGTATAAACAAGAAATAACCATGAGCCTTATTCAATTGCAACTTTCTCAATTGAATAGAGCTCTATATAAGCACATAATATTTTTTTATACAGAACTTTTTAGTTACTGAACTTCTAACCACAATCAAGGTTTTCAATAACTAAAAAGTTTGCTGTAGAAATATGTTATGTGATTATATAGAGCCCTCTTCAATTGGCAAAATTGCAATTCAATGAGGACCTATATATCTTTAATGGCCAAGGGCCTCACTCAAATGTGATTTGCCCATTTCAATAGGGCTCTATATAAGCACAGAGCATATTTTTTAAAGGAAATTTTTCTTTTGTGAACACGTTCCTTTTGGATACAAGTTCACTAAATACAAAATTCCGTAAAAAAATATGCTCTGTGCTGATATTGAGCTCTATTCCATTGGTCAAAACACAATTGAATGAGGAGCTCACAAAATAACAAATGCAGTAACCAAAGGCCCTCGTTCAATTGCTATTTTGGACAATTAAATATGCCTATAAATAAGAACTTTTAGGCCCTTACTCTATTTTAACAAATATATGTCATGTGCTTATTTACAACCCTATTCAAATTTATACATTGCAATTCAATTACGGCCTTAGAGTACTATTACATTGTAAAATATGCAATTGAATGAGGGCCAAACTATGCAACATATGGTACACACAAAGGCCCTCATTCAATTGCAATTTGCCCAATTGAATAGGGCTCTAAATAACAACATAACAATTGCTTAAAACTAAGGTTTTAGTTAATAAAAAAATATCAAAAATACAGTTTTTCAATGACTACAAAATTATTTTAAATAATATGCTATGTGCTTATTTACGGCACAATTCAATTAGCCAAATCGCAATTCAATAACACACAAACTGCTACACACAAAACAGAATTTCTTATTAAATGTTTAACAACCTATAAGCCTTACAAAGAAGAAAAAATAAGAATAACAAAAGTGTTGTGCACCTAATAGCATTGTATAAAAAAGCACACAAACTCATAGCAAACTATATTAACATTCTTCTTTAATGTTTAACAACCTATAACCTGTACAATCAAGAAGAAATAAGTTTTGCACAAGTGATGCCCACCAAACAGGATTGTCAAAAACTAACACAAACACATAGCAAACTACATTAATTATATTATTTCATGTTTCACTAACTATAACCATCCCAATAAAGGTTAAATAAGTATACCACAAGTGGTGCGCACAAAACAGGATTGTACAAAAACTAACATAAACACATAGCAAAATAAATTCATATTCTTATTTAATATATCACAACCCACAAGCCTTACTAAGAACCTTAAATAAGAATAACAAAAGTCGTGGGATTGTACAGAAAGTTAAAAAAAAAATTTTTGAAAAAAATAACCATAAATGATACAATACAGCCTAATTCATACATTTTTTACTTATTTAAAAGACATTTCACTCAAACAACATTTTCTATTTTACATTACAACAGATACTGCGTGAAGACAATCGGACGAGGACTTTTTCCACAGGACCGGACCATCGGACGAGGACTCGGACCAGACCAGCAGACGAGAAATTTCAACACAGGACCAGACCAGCAGACGAGGAATTTCAACACAGGACCAGACCATCGGACGAGGACTTTCACCAACGGACCACAACATCGGACGAGGGATATCGCCACAGGACCACAATATCGGACGGGGGCTATCGCCACAGGACCACACCATCGGGCGAGGACTTCCAACAGAGGACCACACCATTGGACAACGATTTTGAAACGAGGACCAACAAACATTCGGATTTAAATCACACTTCAACCAAGGTAAACTATAATAAGTACTAAAGTATAAAACTAAAGAAACTGCTTTCAGTTGCATCCGTGTCAACAGAAAAATAAAATAATTAATTTACTATCTCCCTTATTTTATTTCAATTGCTACTATGCAATACATAGCTCAATAACCACATCACTTTTTTTTTCAGCAAAGAAGTTTTGCAGTCGTAAATATGTATCCACAAACAAAGTTTTTAATAAATAAAACCATTATTTTAAATAAATATGTTACATGCTTATTTACAGCAGTATTCCATTGCCCAAATTCTGAGCCACTGAAGACAGGAATTATAAATTTCACTAAATATCAATGATACATTCATGATTTGCCTTTTATTTCAACAATTGTGCACAATAATCTTTAACAGGAATTACAAATTTAAATATACACAATTACATTTATTTGTTTCCGTTTACAGATTAATATGGCTGATAACGAGACCAAAGAAGAGAAGAAAAGACGTCAAACTAGAGAAAGACAAGAGAGATGGGCCGCCCAGCAGACACCGGAGGAGAAAGAAATTCGAAGAGAAAAAGAACGCAAAAGACTTGCAAATAAAAGAATATCAGCTGCAAAAATGAAAGATACAACCAAAAAAAATAAAAAAATAATAAAGCATTTACAAACTGTTCCTAAAACATCAGATGACATTTTACAACATACCAGTCAAGACAGACCAAAAAAAACAACTACAAAAAAAAAACATTTACAAACTCTTACTAAAAACTTACAGGAAATTTCAACCGAACAAGTCCAACATATACCAAGAAAAGCTACGAAAAAAACTAAACATTTAGAACCTGTTGTTGAAACATTTCATGACTTTTCATCTGATGAATATCAAAGTCAACATCCAATATGCGTTGCAAATTGTCCTTTACTGAAGTCTTTAGCAGTAGAGGTTCATAGTTGTGGGGACATGACTACTCAATGTCAATTTTGTGAGGCTTATTATTTTAAACAGGAGAGACCTCGAGATGGACAATTTATTAGTTGTTGTCAAAAAGGAAAGTTCAAACTTCCACAAAGGAAACAATTTCCAACCTATTTACTAAATATTATGACTCAACCTACTTTTCCAAATTACAACAATTTTAAGACAAACATAAGATCCTACAATAGTGCCATATCATTTGCATCTATGGGGGCAACATTGGCTGCTAATGTACCAGGACATGGTCCTTACTGTTTTAAAGTCCAAGGACAAATTTATCATCGGACTTCACATTTACATCCAGAGGAAGGAGAGCAAAGAAAATTCGCTCAACTATATGTCCTAGATACAATGGAAGCTGTTGACCAACGTATGCAGATGGAAGAAAATAAAAAATGCTTACCCAGTGTTTTTATAGAGCTAAATAACATTATGGACAACAATCCCTACAGTAAAGCTTACAAAAAATTGGCAGAAGTAGAAAATGAACAACTACTTCATGCACAAAGACATCAATTACCCATGCCAAAGGTTAATATGGTGCTTAAAAGAGACAGACATACTGATAAACGTCGTTATAACTTGCCAACATCAAATGAGGTTGCAATGGTCTTTCACAATGATGAAGGAGAACCACCATTTCAAAGAGACATTAGAGTATATCCCAGAAATGAGGACCAACCATTTATTAATATTAATATCTTAAGTCCAAATTTAGATCCAATGACATATCCCATCTTTTTCCCACACGGAGAAGCAGGTTGGCAACCAAAATTAACCCTTCCCAGTTACCCAAATGCTAAAGCCAGAATCCGAAATAATGTTTCTATGCTTGAATTTAAAGTTGCTCAAATTGCCATTAGAGATGATTTTAATCCCATTTTATGTGGTGGAAAACTAACACAACAATGGATTATTGATTCATATTTGCAAGTTGAGGCAAATAATTTAAACTTTATAAAATATCAACAAGATAAACTACGTGTAGAACAATATTGTGGACTCATGGACTATGTTGCTGACGTGGCTACAAGCAGAGACATGACAGCTGGCAAAGCCATCATTTTACCATCTTCCTTTCAAGGATCTCCTCGAAATATGAGAGAAAGATACAATGATGCTATGGCTATTGTGACAAAATTTGGAAAACCAGATTTATTTGTGACATTTACATGTAATCCACAATGGCCAGAAATTCATCAAAATCTACTTCTTGGACAAAGTGCTTCAGATCGACCAGATTTAGTAGCCAGAGTTTTTAAGATAAAATTAAATGAATTAATACGTGACTTTACTATAAATCAGTTATTTGGCAAATGTCTTGCTTATGTATATACCATTGAATTTCAAAAAAGAGGCCTTCCACATGCACATCTTCTCATAATACTTCAAGAGAAAGATAAATTACATACTTCGGACAAAGTGGATGCAGTCATAGTTGCTGAACTACCGGATCCAGAACTATATGGTAGACTATATGAGATTGTTACTCATCGCATGATTCATGGACCCTGTGGAGACCTTAATCCACAATCACCATGTATGGAAAATAATCAATGTTCAAAAGATTTTCCAAAAGATTATAGAGAGAAAACATATGCCAATTGTGATGGATATCCACTTTATAAAAGAAGAGAAGGAGATAGTGCCATTATTCGTGGAAAAAAAGTGGACAATAGATATGTAGTACCCTACAATCCACATTTACTCATGAAGTACAACGCCCACATCAACGTAGAAGCCTGCACTTCCATCAAATCCATTAAATATGTCTACAAATATATTTACAAAGGTTACGATGCAGCTACTGTAGTCGTCAAAAGTGCAGACAACCCTGAAAGTAGTGAGTTAGTACATGATGAACTTGCATCTCATGTAGATGCTCGCTATGTCAGTGCGCCAGAAGCTATGTGGCGGCTTTTAAAATTTGAAATGCATGATAGATCACATGCAGTATATAGGTTAGCAGTACATTTGCCACAACGACATTTAGTCTATTTCCATTCTGGAAATGAAATGAATGCATTGGCCCAAAGTGAAGATCGTCACACTACACTAACTGCATGGTTTGCATTAAATTCCACTGATGCTCAAGCAACACAATACTTATATATTGAAATTCCATATCACTATGTTTTTGTGAATGGATTATGGAGAGCAAGAAAAACCAGAGGCAATAAAATAATTCCACGAATTTACACAGTCAGTCCAAGAGATGTTGAACGATTTTGCTTACGGATATTACTTTTAAATGTTCCAGGAGCACAAAGTTTTGAACAATTAAGAACTGTTAATGACATTGTATATGAATCCTTCCATTTAGCTGCAAGAAATAGAAACTTACTCGCTGATGATACAGAGTGGGAAAGATGTTTAGAAGAAGCAGCACAATGTCAAATGCCACGACAGATGAGAGAACAATTTGCTTTTATTTGTATCTTCTCAAATGCTCCAAATGCATTAGCTTTGTGGGAGACTTTTAAAAGTAATATGGCTGAAGACTTTATGCGACGATACAATGAACCCATTGCACACTTAAAAGCCTTAATGGAAATTCAAGAAGTCTTTTTAACTCATGGATTAAGTTGTGCAAGTTTTAATTTGCCTGATCCAGGTCTAATAGATGACATTAACTTTGAAGACTATGACATTCAACTACAAGCAGAAAGAACACAAGAAAGACTTGCAACTTTAAATACACTACAATTGCAAGCATTTCATGCCATTAAAAATGCTATAGATGATGACATGGTGACAGAGCGTTATTTCTATCTTGATGGACCTGGCGGATCAGGGAAAACATATTTGTACAATTTATTAATGAGTTCAGTACGAGCACAAGGACAAATAGCAATGGCGTTTGCCACTACTGGAATTGCTGCACTTTTATTAGAAGGTGGAAGAACTGTTCATAGTGGATTCAAACTGCCAGTGCCTATTTTGGAAAATTCAGTGTCAGATATTCGCATGACATCCTTACAAGCAAAGAAATTGAAGAAATGTAAATTAATTATAATAGATGAGGCCACAATGATGTCATGCTATGCCCTCCAATGTATTGACCGTTTGCTTCGTGAAGTCATGGATAATATTTTTCCATTTGGTGGAAAGGTAATTTTGTTGGGTGGCGATTTTAGACAAACATTACCTGTCGTTGTACATGGAAATCGAACAGACATTATTGAAACATGTATAAAGTCAAGTACAGTATGGAAACATTTTACCCATCTTCAACTGCAACAAAATATGAGATCAGAAGGCCAAACTGATTTCAATGATTGGCTTATTAAAATTGGAGAAGGAAGAACAGAAAAAATACTACATTTACCTGACGACACTGTAGAGATCCCACCTCATATGATTTGTCAACAAGATATTATATCGGCTATATTTGAAGGGAGCATAAATAACGAAGAATATTCTGAGCTTGCCAACCAAGTCATACTGACGTGTAAAAATAAAGATGCATTAATACTCAATAATGAAATCTTAAAAAAAATTAATGCACCACAAAGAAATTATCACAGTGCTGATTCTGTACTTGCTGATGACAATGAAAGTCAGGCAAACTTTTCAACTGAATTCATTAACTCTTTAACTCCTTCTGGAATGCCACCACATATTTTGCAGCTAAAGAAAGGTGCAATTATCATGTTACTGCGAAATATGAACCCCAAAAAAGGCCTATGCAATGGCACAAGATTAATTGTTCAACAATTAAAGGACCATTTTATAGATGCTGAAATTTTAACTGGGACCCATAAAGGAGAGAGAGTTTTCATACCAAGAATAGATTTAGCACCAAGTGAAAGTAGTCTCCCTTTTATACTTCAAAGAAGACAATTTCCCATTATTATGGCATTTGCCATGACCATTAATAAATCACAAGGTCAGACTTTCAAATCTGTGGGTATTTACTTGGAAGAACCAGTTTTTGCACATGGTCAATTGTACGTTGCGTTGTCACGGTGCAAAAATCCACAGGCTATTAAAGTTTACATTGAAAACAATGAAAGTCAAGGTGATTTATTAGAAGATGGACGTATTTTTACTAAAAACATTGTCTACTATGAAGTACTATAACTTTGCAGGATACAAACTAAAGCCATGCAAACATTTTGGAAAAACATTCAAAAATACAAAACAATTGGTTGTTTAATTCAGTCATAATTAATGGAAGTCATGTTTATGGATAATTCGCCTCACAAAATACTTGCCTTGCATTTCTATGAAAAATTATGTTAAAATGTTAAGTCACTATGTTAATGTTTCATTCATGTTTATCGCCAGTTTATGTGCTCAGTAATGAATTACTTTAATTACGTACGGTTTAAGGAGAGTTTTTACTGTATGCCTTCCTCTACATTCAATGTATATTAAACTTAACAATTATTCTGATATAAATTGCATGTTAATACTGATTAATTTAAAGTTAAACTGTTTTTACATTCAAATGTTAATACTTTTAATTCAAAATTATGTTACAAAATGTATTTACTATGTTCCTGTTTATAATGTTCAAAATTACACAAATGTTTTGCAAAAATTCCAAAGTTACATAAAAAATAAAGTTCAATTTTAAAAATATATACTTTCAAGGTTATTCCTTACATATATTTTAAACTTCATGTTAAAATTCGGCACGTTGCAAAAAGTCTTTTTACTTTTTACTTTCCTCTGGATTCTATGTATATTAAAGTGAACAATTCTTCAGATACAAAATTCATTTTTAAAAACCATTACATCAACGTTTTACAAAAATACATGTTCATATCACAATACTTACAAGGGTCAAAAATATATTTAAATAACTAAACAACTTCACAAACATATACATCACATTGCCGTCATTTTTTGACGGGCAAGTCGCTAGTCATTAAAATAAAATTGAATACAACTGTTAAACATTAAGGCTTTTTAAAAGAGATTACTATAAATATGACACATCCGTGACCCTTTAAATGAGTAAAATACAATTGCAGAAACACTATAATGTAGATATTGTTTGCAGGATAGAAGAATGTTTAATCACATTTAGTCTCATAATGTCACTGTCTCAAATTGAAATTTTAAATTTGGTACCCTCACCAGAATTCTGGATGTTCATTTGCTTGTATGTCCATATGTTTGATATGAAGAAAAACTCTATCTCCCAACATGCTTTGTGTAGAAGAGAAGAAGTGCACAGACTAGACCAATCAGAGATACGTTTTCTAACTACTTTCCAAAGCACTCTGACTAGATTTAAATGCATGTTTTGCAGTGAAAAAAATGACACCAATTTGCTTAATGGTCTAGTCTTGTAACCAGGAACTATTGATCATGGTCAAACCTTGTCTTGAAGCTTCAAGGCAGGGCTAGATGCATGCTAGATGTTTGTCTTGTGGGTTTTACATTACTCTGAAATCTATATGATATCTATAAAACTATTTGAGAAAAATAACATGCTTCCACCATCTGCTCCTTGTCAAGCAACATATGTCTCTTCCTGCATCCTCCATGGTAAGCTCTCCCTCTACATTCATCCATGCTAAGCACTCTGGATAACTTTTTGTATAGTATGCCCTTCCTGTGGAGTTGCCCTGGTTTAGTATTGCTGAAATCAAAGCTCTTTTTGGGTTTGAGTTGCAGGCAAAAGAAGACTGGTGGCAAGTTAATCAATGCAGTCTGCATGAGGCCCCTGCATTGTCTTTTAGTTTTTAGTGGCAGCACTAGGATGGAAGAGACGTGGTACTTGTATCACAATTCTTTCCCTCTGTATAGCATCAATAGTTTCCCCAGTTTATCATTATGGAGTGTCTTGTTTACTCTTGTGAGGGGTATAGCCTATTCTCCTTTTGGCTCTGTGGGATGCAATGTTTACCTAGAGCCCACATGACTCCAGCCTCGATTGCTTTCTACATTTCCTCATTGAAATTTTATTTGTATATAAAAATTGATTTCTCAAATGGCTACATTGACATACAGAGACTATTTCTTGCTTCTCAAGGAAGGGTAGAGAAATATATATGGAATATATAATTTGTTAGGTCCCTCAGACAAGTGTCATTTTCAGAGATTAAGTAAAGATTGTGTATTCTCCCTGGAGCTCTCAGCACCTGCAGCCAACTATGAGAGAGATATTCACCATTCCAAATGTGTGGCTCGTGAATGCCAGTTAGCTGCTGTGATGTGCTAATTAGTGACACACTGTTTTTGCAAACATATAAACAAACACAACCTACTGCACTGTTATTATACATGTATACTCCACAAATTCTTATCAAGCACATTGTGTCACACAGCACACGTGCACAGCTGCACATTAGCAAAATAGTAGTAGTAATCACGTATAAAAGTTGTCAAACTGCGAGTCGTCGTCACCCTTTGCAAGCTCTAAACTGCGTCTCTCTCGAAGTGAGGGATGCAGTTCGGGTCGCAAATGCAGACCCATGCGAAGTGAGGGACGCAGTTCTGGCCGCAAATAGGCACCCTCGCAAAGCGAGGGGCTACATTTGCGGAGTTGAAGGCTCTATACTGCCTCAATCCCGGTACAAAAAAACCCACAGAAAAGCGCGACTTTGAACAAAGAAACAACGCCGCAGGACTTAAAAAAAAAATATGACCCGCGGAACTTAGAAAAAAAACACTAACGTGTAAAGATGAAATATGGACTTACACAAAAAAAAATACGTCCCGCGAGGTCACAAAAATATGAACTTAACGGCCAAAACGCGTACATCAAAAAACACAAAAAACAATGAAAATTAACAAAAAAAAATTACACAAACATCACACACAGCACAAGGGAACAGACAGGACATCTGGGGGTGAGGTTGCACACGAATTAAAGTCAATTTTAAGCAGTTTCGTCACTTGAAAATCGGCTAAGCGAGAAAAAAAGTGGCAGCCGAAAAAAATGAAAACGAGGCTCCACAAATCAGGAGCGCAGAAAACACTGACAAGGACGTACAAGGTTTAATTACGACCCGCAGAACTTAGAAAATACAAATACGAGGTCGCAAAAATACGAACTTAACGGCTAAAATGCGTACATTCAAAAACAACAAAAACAATACAAAATCTAAAAGCTATATCAGCCAAGAGCTTAAAAGCATTTGTACAAAAAGTGGGATGGTTAGCCTCCTTAGGCTTACTCTAATCAGTACTACTGTCAAATGTGACTTTTTAATGGCAGTCATTCATCATAACTGAATAGATATTATCTGAACACATGGCTTCCATTCCTTCTCTGTGTCTATTGCTGTTAGAAATAAAGGCAACATGTCTGATAACATTAATCTATAACTGAAAATAATAGTTAAAAAGAGTTTGTAAGACTTTAATTATTTTAAGTTTCTAATAATATTTCCTTATTCTCAATTCATTTTTTATAAAAGCATATTTGGGTGTTCGGGTAACATCTGTAAATTCTGGCAGCCTTATTAAATTGCAATTCAGTAAATTTAAGTGGACTCTATTTAAGCACACAGCATATGATATTTACAGAAGTTTTTAGTTAGTGAAAACCTTGCTTTTGTTCACTAACTAAAAACTTTTGTAAAAAAAATATGCTGTGTGCTTAGATAGAGCCCTTTAAAATTTACAGTATTGCAATTTAATAAGGCAGCGGATTTTTACCTCACATTAGTTAGCTAAAATTGATTCCTATTCCACTGAGTTTGACTAAATGTAATTACATTTTAAGTCCGGGGTCTGATTATTCCTTATTTGTTTTTGAGTTTCAGTGCATTAAGCTATCTTGTACAAATGAAAAATTATGCTTATTTTTCGCTTTCTAAAATAATTTTTTACATTATCAAGCTTAGTTAATAAATATCTAAAGAAAAAAATATGATGACTACGCTACCAAAAGCCCAATAACATAGTCCAAATAATTGTATTTGTTTTTAAATAATGTGAAAACCAAGAGGAGAAGCAGCTACGCCTATCACAATAGAAATTGAAACACTCCATAATGATAAACTAGGGAAGCTCAGTAAAACCCTCTCATTAATGCCTATAGGCTCAGCGGATGAGCCAGCACTGCTTGTAAGCCATTCCTTAGGATCTCTCTGATGATTAACAGGATGTGATGATCTTATGGGTTGCTATACTATGCCAGCTGAGACATACAGGAGGCAGTTCAAGATCCTATCAAAGACTCTGCGGAACTGCTTGTGAGGGATGGTGGAATGGGCAGGCCATTCGCACCCTGGAGGAGGATAAACAGGCAATACTGCATGAGCAGTTCTACTCCTTATGCCCTGCATGATCTTGCATCAGCACCTCACCACCATTAAGACTGCCAGTTGGCTGGCAGAAGGTACATAGAAACTTGAGAGAATCCATGATCATTGTACCCTACAAACTCAACACATGAGGGGGACCGGTATGATCCACACCTTCTGGAGCAGATGGCACCCTGTTCCTCCCCAGGCTCTAGCTAGGTGCCTCAGATGGATTCTAAAGACCCAGATTGTAAAATCAGGGTCAGGGGATCATGACCTGGGCCCCATGAACATAGATCAGAATCTAGGTGCTTTGGTTGAAATCAGATCGGACATCTGAAATGAGATGGACTAACAGTACAATGATTTCACAACACCGGGGCAACTTTTACAATGATTCATCTGGATTTCATTAGCCTTACAGTTTTCTAATAAAAAAGATGGACATAGTGGTGGCTGGCGGCCAATAATGTTCTATCATGAAGAACATGGGGTACAGGGAAGGGGCTCAGGGAAGTAGTAGCTATGAAAGCACTCCCAGCTGACGTAGGCGTTATGGAATGTAGAATGTAGTATTATCACCCAGTGGCACAATCCCACATAAATAGATTAAAAACATATTAGAATAGAGAAGCTACAGTCATGGCTGTTAATGTGGTTACAGGTGGCTATGCAGGAGAAGAGCTGCTGCCTGACCTAGAAGCCATAGCCCCTCCAACCAGGCTGAATTTTTTTGTACCGCAATGAATCTCACGAACAATCAGCAAGGTCAGCTGCAATATCTACTATTCTGCTACCCAAAAGTGTTCACTATTTTGCCTGGCCGCAACACTGTATCCTCATATGATGTTCTACCAGTGACTGCCCTCCTATAGAGTTCTTGAGGCAGATTGGGACAATATTCATAAGGAGCTGCATGAAATACTCCAGCTAAAAGGTATTGAGCCATCCAGAGGGTCAACTTGACTCTGTTTGTACTGCAGGAAACTAAATGAGAGACCTCAAACAGATGCTTATTCTATTCCAAGAATGGATGAGTTGCTAGATAGGGTGGGATCAGCAACTTATCTGACCACTCTAGATGTCTCTAAGGACCCCTGGTAGAATCTGCTAAAGAGAAGTTTGCCTTCAATACCTCTTTTGGGCTACACCAATTTAATGCCCTTTGGTATAAGGATGGCCCTTCTAGTTTTCAGAGACTAGTAGTTTAGATATTGCAGGGTTATCCTACCTATCATACTTATGCCCAGGTCTACTTGGATGATTTAGTCATCTTTAGTCAATAGGAGGAACATCTAGACCACATTCATACTATTTTTAGTAAAATTAAGGATGCTGCACTGACGATACGGCCCGAAAGTGTCAGTAAGTTAAAGCTAAGGTGCAATACTTAGGACACTGGGTGGGGAGTGGGAGAATTATATCTGAGCCATCTAATATTCAGGGAATTGCTATCTGGCTTACCCACCAAACAAAAAATCAAGTAATGGCTTTCCTGGTCACGGCAGTGCAGTACCGGAAATGTTTCCTCTATTACAGTGTAATTGCCAAGCCCTTGACTAATTTCACAAGGAACAAGATGCCTCACACTATAGGTTGGATCCCAGACACTACAAACTGCCCTGACCTGTTCCCAGTCTTGGCCACCCCAGATTATCATTGACGCTTTATTTTCGGCACTGATGCCTCCACCTAAAGAAGCCGGTCTCCCCCCGGTAAATATCCAAGGAGAGAAGCATCCCATTGCTTACCTTAGCAGAAAACTTGTGGCTCCAGAAGTAGGCCCTGAAAAAACTGTAGTCTTATCTATATACGTGACACCCTTCACAGTACTTACCAATCATAATCCCCTGTGCTGGCTCAAGAGAGTACCACGGGATATTGGACAATTGCTCTGATGAAGTCTGGCTTTACAAACGATTGTTTTACCATTAAGCATCACAAGTAAGGTCAGCATATCAGGGATCATCTGGTGAGATCATCCCCTCTGCTTTTACTGGAAGGCCTTGTAAGTAACGCTGGATCCCCAATGCTGGCGGCACAGAAGAAGAGCTGCCGATAATACTACATTATCATAGCTTTAACCTCCAATTAAAAAACACTATACACTTGTTCAAGTTGTGAAGGGATTGCTATGTGTTTTACTGAATCCCTGGTCACTAAATTGATCAGAAGTTAAAAAACATTTACTAGATGACTGTCCATTTAATTGACCCTCCACCAGCTCCAGATTGCCCATGGCAGAAAGGGTCTCACCTTGTCATATTAAATTGCCCAGTCTCGATTTGACATGGCAAAGCTAGTGGCATCTGCCATAGAGCCATGTTATGTGTCAATTGATACAGGAACATAGTTAACCAAGTATAGCAAACTTTAAAGGCAGTTGATTGCATAAGAAAACAAAGATTAAGGGTATCAATTACTTGTAACTCAAATGCGATATAAAAGAAACAGAGGTCAAACATATTTTAGAATTATCTCTATAAGATTAATCATCACCATCAACAGTGCATTTTATATGTTCTCTCTATAAAATGATATGCATGGGTGTGGATTACGCATAAAAAGTGAGAATTACTAGGCTGCTTTCTGCTCCTTGTCATATGCGTTTGATATTATTTTAATTATGTCTGTCACTCACAATGAGTGGTCAGCATGACTCTCTTATCTAACCTAACTCAACCAATCATGCAGTAGGTCACTGGTCATGCCTGGGCGAACCTTGAGTCATTGGAGATCTGATATTGCCGACTCATATGTTTTATTGTAATAATCAGGTAGCAGGGGGTTAATGGGAATGGAGTGGTCCCTAGTATGAATGAGTCTAGCCAGGGTCGGCCATCTGACCATTATTGTCTGGGCTAAACTCTTTACTATCACCCTTGGACCTGGGATGTTTTCTTCTGTATTGGTTTGCAATGCACCATTCATAAAAGGTTAGGAAAGAACCCTGAGTGTGTGTGGTGTCTGTGCCCCACGATTGGCGTAGAACATGTGCAAATTTGTGGTTAATAGCAAACAAAGGCATTTCAATTTCACAGATCAAATTGGTATCAGTTACAAATGCTTCATATGCCTTAACCTTTGACTCCTTGAACAATGAATGGTCTTTAAAGTCTGCAACGTTTGGTTAACTTTGTTCCTGTATCAATTAACAGCGTCTAGATGGCAACACACGCTTTACATGGGTTGGGAAAAATAAAGATACAGGTATACTACCTCGTTTAGAGCTGATTCGCTATAGAGGTGTTTTTCCTGCCAGACCTATCTTAATGCTAAACCCTGTTAAAATGCTATTTTTTCCTGTCAGATCCCTTTTAACGCTCTGATTTTCTATAGCATTGACTCGCTATATTGCTTTATTTGCCTGCCGGACCCCTTTTAACGCTCTGATTTGCTATAAAACAGTTTTATTTTCTACAAAGAAAACAGAATCCAGGATGACCCAGAAGCTTCAACATCAATAATTTAGTTTATATTTGTGCTAATGTTCAGTTTTTGTTAGTGATATGTTTGCTGTTTGTTTGAAGTTCATATAAAACCAAAAAAGTTTAAACTTCTATTGAAATTGTGTGTTTTCTTCATCAGTCCCCCTATCCCTATCTTTTGGTTAAAGGTTATCTACTACCAATGAATACATCTAAAAATTGGTTTCTTTATTTACCCCAATTTTTATGTGACCTATTCTCCATTTTAATTTGCATATTTCTAGAATAATTCAAATGTTTCATGTGCTCTATGTTTTAAATCTGCCGCATTAAGTGTTAACCATGATAAACGTGAAGATAGAAAAATTCCAGTTTTTAAGTACCTGCCTATACAAATAATTATTATTTTCAGTACACTTTTCACAGTTAGTCTGTTTATTATGACAATTCCCATATCTCAACCCGCCTTCCCTCAGCAAAATAGGCACCTTAAGGGAAATATGGTCCACCTATGGATTTGCAGCCTTTGTACTGTGTGTATAAATATCTGATTGCAATGAGAATTATGAAATGAGATACTTAACACTGAATTGTGCAAACAACATTTTACATTGTGCAAATTGAATGGAATTTGACTCTTCTCCTTCCAAAAAATTCTAAGGATAAGAAAATGTATACGTTGATTGATAGTTTTTAAATTTCAATCAAGAGAATTGCAAACTTTTAAGGTCAGTTTTCATATATAATCAAATTTACTGAGCTTGTGATAAAAAAAGTTCTTGTTCATCTAACTTAGTTTTAGTTGGTAAGAACTAATTCAGGATATTTTTACCTAAATCATATAAATTATTTTTAATAGAATTAGAGCGCACCATTTGCATTGAAATAAATCAGATGCAAATATATGTTCAATGCACTATATAGCTGTCTATAAGTCAAACATGCTGAATATTGTTTTGCAAAGCAAGAACAAATCTGCTGCTTTCGTTTTACGTTAGTAATTTGTGATTTAGGACAGTTTTTTTTTTCAGAGCTTTGACATGTCAGCCATATCTATAGACCGATTGGAGGGTTCACATTTTACAGACAACCATGTTGATTTTTTTACAGAACAACAAAAACAATTTAAACAAGATTTGCAAAAAAATGTTTTAATATATTCTGCAGTTTTATTTTTAAATAAATTGTATGGATCCTATGTAGAAGTTATTATAATCTATTAGTTATAAGAAACAAATAAATACATAAAATAGTGATAGCAGGTAAAGATTAGTAAAGGTTTTGGCTGGCAAATGAACAGGGGTAGCAATAGGCGCTACTATAAGTCAAGGGTTCAGTATTTGTGAGAGGATATAAATTAAATGCTCATAGAGATATATATAATGTAAGGAATTAAATGGTCACTGAAAGCTTGTTTTTCTTTGTTGTATCTGAAAGAGGGTATGTGAAAATGTACCACTGTGTGCTTTTGTTTTTAAATTGAAGTTCTCAAAGCAGAAACAACTGATTCAAATGATCTGGAGGCTTGCCCGTATCAGCCAGTGAGCAGTAATGTAGCTATATGACCCATACTTGTCTACTGATGTACATATGCTCTGTGCTTTTCATGCCAAACACAACTTTGGTTTTGCTTAAATCATACTCTCTTAAATTCCAAAAACTGACTGCGGAGCTCGCAAAATTTACGTAGCTACGAAAGTAAAATACGAGACATGTTACGACCCATTACGACCTCGCAAAAATCGGCTGCAACCCGCGCACATCAAAACATGAAAAATACAATAAATACACACAACAAATACATAAAAAGCTTACCTACAGGAAGAGGGGGCATCCAGGACCTCGAAAACTGAAGTTACACCTCAATTTAACTCAAAATAAAAGAGTTTAGAGACTGAAAAATGGCCGCCGAAAAAAACAAAAACGAGGCTACAACAAGTCTAAAGACGCAAAACACCACCAAACACCTATGGAATTCCCGAAAAAGACATACGAGATTTGAAAAGGACGCAACCCACGCGACACTGAAAACATTAAAAACACAATAAATACACACAACAAACATATAAAAATCTTACCCACAGCAAAGGGGGGCACCCAGGACCTCTGCAAGTAAAGTTACACCTCGATTTAAGTACAAATTTCGGAGTTTAAACACCCGAAAATCACCTAAGCGAGAGAAAAAATGGCTGCCGAACCAAACGAAAACAAGGCTAAAGGACTCTAAACACGCAAAACACTACCATAAACACGCAAAACACCACCAAACAGCTACGGATATTCCGAAAAAGTCGGACGACATCCAAAACGAAGGATGTTAAATCAGCCACAGACGCATACCACACATTAGCTGCCATTTTAGAACAATAACTTATATAATGCTCGCACTCGCTTATCTCGCGCACGCACACTATTATACTCCACACATTCATCACGCTTACACAGCAGCTCCACACCACTAATGCTGCAGCAACATCAAAACAGATTGCCAGCTCTTTAACAGAATGCTTCCTGCATATATTACTTCAAAATAGGTAAAGTATATTACTTTATTAATCTATTATTTATTTTATTATACACCAAACAGCATTAGCTCACTTACAATTTCATTGCCATCATTTTTGGAAGGGCAATTCGCTAGTAATAATATAAACACTTTTGGGTACCTCAATGCCTAAAAAATAGAAGAGGAAATATTGGGGTTCCCAATATTAAATATATCAAAAGAGTCACAACTTCTAGTAAATAAAATAATTTTAGCTACAAGAAGCTTTTTAGCTAAGACATGGACATTAGCAAATCCCACAATAGCGGAAGTGAAAAGGAAAATCCAATACATACACACCATGTGTATGATGTCAGCAGTTTAAAACCAGAACTACAGTAAGTGAGCACCATGCTGGGGCATATGGATATTGAAAAAAGATTAGAATAGACAGAGAGATACACCCACAGGTTGATTTGTCTAGAAAAACTGTAATTCATTTTTACTTTTACTTGATTACTAGAAATCAAAATATGTGCATGTGAAAATGTTTATTTCACAGCATTTTGTTTCATTTAAATTAGACCTGATACCTTATATTTTCATTTATACCCATGTGTGGGAAAATTTATTTTGGGTGAACTTACATGCTTGTACCTCTACTATTTAGACTAGCGAAGCTACACCAATGTGGTACAAAATGTGCCTGTTACCTGTACTGCATCAGTATGCAAAGGTGATAGATTAGATTGTGGTTTCCAATAGTTGCAATGAAGTAGAGTGTAATTTATGAGGATATTAAACAGCATAGTTTGTTATGACAACATAAAGCATTAAATTAGGAAATAAATAATATGTTTTAATAAATATTTGATATGTTTTGCAATTACAATATTTTGTAGTTTACCATTGTATGTAATACATTTACGGTAATTTTATTCTCAGTTGAAATTATTTTATTTCACAGGTAAATGTCATTATCTCAGGTTTTTATATGAGGAACCACAGTACTGTTAAGGAGTTCATCTTACTTGGGTTTCCTGCAATTCCATCAGTGCAAATTACTTTATTTTACATGTTCTTTATATTTTATGTGTCAACTCTAATCGGTAACTTTCTCATCATATCTGCTACAATACTAGACTCTCGCCTTCATACTCCAATGTATTTTTTCCTCAGCAACCTGTCTTTTCTTGAAATTTTTTTCACTTCTGTAACTATTCCAAAAATGCTGCTCAACTATACACTTAAGCTCAGCACTATTTCTTTCAATGCATGTGCAGCCCAAATGTTTTTTTTCATAGCCCTTGGCAGTATAGAGTGCACTTTACTTGCTGTTATGGCTTATGATCATTATGTTGCTGTCTGCAATCCCCTGTACTATGTAATTTTGATGGAAACTGCAACCTGCATCAAACTAGTTGCTAGCTCTTGGATTAGCGGGTTTCTCAACTCAATGGTACATACCATCTTTACTTTCCAGCTCTCCTTCTGTTCCTCCAATAAGCTAAATCAGTTTTTCTGTGATATCCCACCCTTGCTGAATGTGGCCTGTGCCAATACTTCAGTTAATGAAATTGTGTTATTTATTGTTGGAGGCATATATGGCCTTGGATCCTTTCTACTAACTTTAATCTCTTACATCCACATTATTTCCACTATACTAAAAATCAAATCAAAAGAGAGACAGCAGAAATCCTTCTCTACTTGTGCATCCCACCTGATTGTTGTAACAATGTTTTTTGGAACCTCATTCTTCATGTACTTAAAGCCAACTTCCAAGTATTCAATGGAACAACAGAAACTTATCCCTGTGTTCTATGCTGTAGTTACACCAACACTCAACCCTATAATATATACACTAAGGAACAAGGAATTCAAAACTGCGCTGAGAAAAATTATAAATATAAACCGTATCGGCTAGAAAACAATCACAGTTTCACAATCACAAGTGTTGGTAATACAGTATAACTTTTTTTCTCACTTAGTATCATTCTAATGTTACAATGGGCCGGCTGACCCATTCATCATATGACTAAAACTGATACAGATGAACTGAATAACCTGAACTATCAAATAAGAATTATATTTACTGATCAATTATTTAAAATAGGCTGAAATTTACATTGATGCAAAGACGGCTGCCTGCTAATGGTATAATATGGTTTGTAACAAATTATTCTTTATTCAAATAAAAAGAATGCCTCATTTTAAAAAATATATATATTTCCCTAGAAGACACAATTATATTACATCACAATACATAACAGAATTAGACTGAGGAAGTAAATTGTTTGAATAAACTAAAGAGATATTTTCACAAGAGCAGCCTGTCACACATGGTATCGTTTATAGATTTACACTGTTACAAGTACTGATAATATTATCATCCTACATTATTCAGAAAGCCAGAGGTTTTGCTGAGTATGCATAATTTATTTTTCACTGGATGAAACATGGCCAATCAGCTTGTTATATGGGTCACCAACATAGGTAGATTGGGGAGGATAAGCCATCCTTGCATCAAGGTAATTTTTGAAATATATTTTTTGACTTTTACTGTACAGATTCTTCTTTATGTTTATGTGTTGGTTTGCTGAATAAAATGTAGTTGTGTGGAGCTTGCACTGGTCCTTTAAATGTTCTTGTAAGGCTCTATGAGTGCTGTAAATTTAAATTCTTAGATGAAAACTAACCTCCTGTAAGGGTAGAGAAAACCCTTAATGAGAATACTTACAAGACATTTAAGTAGCTACGAGCCTAAGGAAACATTTTTCAAGATGGAGATAGTGAGTGGAGGGCCATAGTGCAAAAAAACAAAAAACAAAAAAAAATATATATAGTAAATAAATAGTACATCTGTGTTCACCTTTCAATGTCTAAAACAAGTTTAAAAAAAAAAAAATGTTTCTAGTTCAGAATTCCGAGAAAAATAGTTGTTACACTGCATTCTGGGAAGCTGCACTGGGACATGCAAATGTGCCCACAAATGCCTAGCTCTTCAATCCATAGCTATTTTCAAACATGGCTTCCTTTAAGCTTATGCCTGCTGTATTACACAGCTTTAATGCAAAGCCAAGGCTGGATTTTGCAAGTTGAGAATCATATCCATGTACAGCTGTTTAAAGATTACTGGCTATCATCAGCATGAAGCGGGATCTCAGCTTGTGTTGTGGATCTTATGAGTAGGTAGTTCGCCAGAACAATAATTTAATATTTGGTGGGCAAAAGAGCGATAGAAGCCCTCCACCGTACCGTAGTACAGTAAATAAATAGTACATCCGTGTTCACATTTGAATGTCGAAAGCAAGTTTAAAAAACTGCTTCAAGTTCAGAATTCCAAGAAAAACTTTTATTACACTGCACTCTGGGAAGCTGAGCTGAGGCATGCAAATGTGCCCACAATATATATAAATTATATATATATATATATATATATATATATATATATATATATATATATATATACATAACAAAATGTGTCTCTATTCTCCCACAATTGTACATATGTATGTTATTTTCTGAAACTATAGGTGTTTGATCACTTGTGTGGTCCCAATACCTGTTGAATTTTCCAGATATGAGTTCTCTTGTAAGGGCATGGGGTATATTGTCACAGTCATTTTCATTTAGTGGTATTGTTTAATTGTTATTCAATAAAGTTGTCCTAAGTCCTTTTTTGTTGTTGTTTTCATTCAAATGTTTACTGAGCAATTATTAATTAACAAGAAGCTTGGTCACAAGAATTACAAGACCATGCAGAAATAGTATACAATCAGTGTGATGTAAACTGACCCCAGGGAGGCTGAAAAAAAAACAAAAACATAACAATCCAATCTAACACTTGGAAAATGCATAACAGTTACATATTGGTCATATCTGGTCAGTACAACAGAAAAAAAATATTTAGAGAATGAATTCACTGGAATCCCATTCATGTATACACAGCAAGTGTCATTGAAACATTTTAATATAGTATGATACAGCCCTAGCATACTCTGTGTGGGGCCAAAACAAAAAAGCATGAGGAGAAAAAAGATGTATACCTTCAGTTTAGTAATGTTTACATTTAATTGTTCCAATAAGAAGTTGATCTCCAAAGACAGCTCTCAATGCTTTATTATGTGTCAAACCATAAAATAATATATTACAACAGATATTGTTTATTACTGATCTGTCATCTCACAATAATGCATGTCACTGTAAAGAAGGGCACTTGATGTATACAAATCTCTAACTTGAATGTGCATTGGATATATATGTATACTTTTTTATTATCATGATACAGCTTTTATAAAAATATAGAGGCACCAATTTTAATTATACATTCTCATAATTAATAGGATGGTAATTATTAAAAAATACATTATCCATATGACTAGAGATATTAGAACATCTGGCCAGAAACCAAATATCCCCTTTGAAAATATATCTTTGTTTGTTTTTTGCCAAAAATAAAATATATATTTCATATTTTTTTATCAACTACATAATACAGATAATGCAACAAGATATAACCAAATTTAACCTAAAATATACATATCAGTATATTTGCATGTATCCTGATGTGTATGGCCATACTTATTTAAGTTGCAATCCTCTGGATATGATCTCAAAATATAAGCATGTAGAAGAAAGAACAAAGAATTTAAGACAAATAGTCTTTCTTCCGTGTATTTGTGGTTATCTCCTCCATGAGATGACTCCCCACAAGCAACATAGTTACATAGTTACATAGGGCCTCATTCAATTGCGATTTGGCCAATTGAATAGGGCTCTAAATAAGCACATAGCATATATTTTTTAAAGAAGTTTTTAGTTAATAAAGACCTTGTTTTTGGATAGAATTTCACTAACTAAAAACTTCTTTAAAAAATATTTGCTATGTGCTTATTTAGAGCCCTTTTCAATCGGCCAAATCACAATTGAATGAGGTCCATAGTATTTAAGGTTGAAAAAAGACTTTCAGTCCATCAAGTTCAACCTTTTAAGATCTCCTCTGATCTCCAATAAGCAGATTAACTATTAATTAATTAGTTATATTAAAAAAACAAAAAAACAATTCCCTCCTGATCCCAGACACTGGCAACCGGACTTCTCCCTGGATCAATACTGCCTCTCTAATTATCCATGATAACCCTGAATTCCCTTTTTAATTATAAATAAATCCAGTCCCCTTTTAAAGTTATCTATCGAATCCGCTGTCACCACCTCCTCTGGTAGAGAATTCCACAGATTAACCACCCTTACTGTGAAGAACCCTTTTCTTTCTTTAAGGTGGAATCTTTTTACTTCTAACCTCAATGGATGTCCTCTTGTCAGTTTAAAACCTCTTGGCACAAAAAGCTCCCTTGACAAATCTTTATACTGATCTATTTATATAAGGTAATCATATCTCCTCTTAGACGCCTTTTTTCTAGAGAAAATAAGTTTAATTTGGTTAGTCTTTGTTCATAACTTAGCCCCTCCATTCCCCTTATTAGTTTTGTTGCCCTCCTCTGTGCCTTTTCCAGCTTAATTTTCCTTTCTAGGTATAGTATGAAGAGGCCTCTTCATAATATTTTATCTGACATTGGCTAAATGTTGTCATGGCATATTGCAGTACTCACTGGGTATGCTATCCATGGAGCTCATGTAATTTATTTTGTTTTTGTGTAAGTTTGTTAAAAAATTGTATATATGGGTTGACCAGTGTTTAGCCAGGCAACATCTGATTTCCAAACAGATTTTCGTCATACGTTTTGTGGAAAGTTTTAATGAGGTTGAAAGGGCTAGTACACACATGTTTTACCAACACAGAAGGAATGTATGTGTGTTTCTCTTTATAAAATGTTATATGAAGACCCTGCTGTATTTAAAACATTTTCAAGAAATAAGAAACTATGAAGTTCATATAACAGGCCCATTGTACAATATATCATAGTTCAGATTTGCTCTGATTTTTTAAATTTAGTTATAATGGGAACACTTGCACCGAAAACTTCTGATTTTCCTCTTGGTCAAAATACAGCTCTTTCCATTTTTTATGGAGACCATTTTGTTGGCAGTAGATGGAGTGATAGAAGCGCTGTTGACTAATCGAAGATGGCTGTTACCATTAAAGGACCCCCACGAATAAAGAAAAAAAAAGTTTGAAAACATGTAGCCACATTAAATTACAAGCCCATAAGTGCAACTTGAGACCTCCAATGGCTGCAGGGTAGAAATTTGGCCGAGTTAAAGAGCTATTAAATTGAAGCAGGGCGTGAGTTACAGGCTTGAGACTCAAATCAATAAACAATTTCTCGAACATTGGATGAGCGGGCATGACAGTGATCAATTAGTCAAACCCGTAGTTACTGGTCTAGATAGAGCCAATGGCAACAGAGATCGTCAGAATGACGTCACTGAAAAATGGAGGTGGGATTTCAAATTCTTACGGGCTTCAATTATGAGTTTCGATCAGACCCACCTTCCAGAAATAATGCAATATTGATAAAGCCATAAATATGATATTCTATTTCATGGGAGTTCCATTATATGTATTAACACATTGATTGGCGGAATTGATATAACATGGAAATTAAACCGAAAATTAAATATTTTATATTGCAGATTTGTGAGCTTGAGAATGTTGTGCTATTAATTGTAATACCTAACATCACTTTACCTTTTATTATAAGTACAGTAGTGTCTGTATTTTTGCATTTAAAGTGCTACGGATAGGGCTTTAACCCACTAGCGGGTCCTCTCTAGTACTCGTAGGCTTTTTGGCTCCATTTGCGGGTTACAGGATTGAACGCCAGTGAATTTATTGGAATTTAATAGCGAAATTGGAACATAGCAGTTACAGGCTTGACAGAACAAAGCATTTGTGGGCGCAAAGTTCCACATTCCACGTCCCGTCTCATAACAGACCCAGGTATAATTCCTTGGATGAGCAGCAATTTTTATATTGATCAAAGTAGAAGCTGTGGTTAGTATGTTGGTCTTTGTTAATTTAGGTTAATTTTGTAATAATTGCTTCTGCTGACTATTAAAACAGAAAGAAACATAATTACAAATATTTTTGATTATTAATCATAACTAGTGACTTGCCGTCAAAAATCACGGCAATAAAATTTGAAGCCTGGCAATGTCACAGAATACGAGGCTCTCCCCCTTCTAACTCGCGGGCCTCACAATGAGCGCATATGGATTTCGAGTTACAGGCTTATAAAAAATGGCGGCCGTTAAACCCATAATTTTTTGGAAGCCTGCAACTCGCAAGCCGTTCGGGGCCTCTCGACCCCCCCCCATTGCGGGCCTTTGCAGCCTTGTCAAGCCAGTCACGTTTTGGCCTCCTGTAACTTTCGGACCTTGAGATGAGCGCCTTCGGCCTTTGGTGCTCATTGTGCATGGACAAGCACATACATTTGAACAGTGCGTGAAGACAACTCGCAATTACCACAACTATTATATGTGACTTTTATTTCAATACATTTCTTTCTAAACATATATTCACATTATTAAAAATGCATTCATTATTTTATTGCTACCCTTAATTTTGAAAACAAAAACGCAAACTTTGTGATTTCTTAATACAGAATAGTGTAGGAGATTTTATACTGTATATGTGGAAAAAATAATCCTTTCAATATTAAAAACTAAACCAGAAATTAAAACTATATTATGAGTTCACATGATACATGATAATAAAAACATGGCTTTGCAAAAATAAGATGAGTTAAAAAGTAAAATCTTAGGGCATTCTGTAAATCTCTGCAAAAGCATATATGAGTGCCGTTGGAGCACAGTACTGCTACAAGTGAATTGCACTACAAAGCCGAGAAGCAAGACAAAAATCTCCATTGATTTTTGCCCTGACAATAAGTTACGAGTTATTCCCTGACACCCAAACCCTATGCTAATAAGACTTTTCAGATCACTTGCAAATCAGGGCATGTAACTGCCAGAAGCAGAAGAAAGATTGACATGTACCAAAGACCACTCGCAAGTGGTTTTCAAACCCTTACTGAGTCCCCCCAGAAGCATTTATAGCATTTATATTTATAGTATAGGACAAAAGGCACCACAAAATGATGACATTTCAACATTATTTGATACGTAACAATCCTATATCAACATTTGTGCAATTGCTTACTAATGTTCAATGAACACTCAAGGTGTATAAATGCTGGTATTTAACATTGTGGCTGGAATGGGCCTGTCTAGTGGAAAGTGCATACTGCTGTTGTGGAATATCATTTATTTGTTTAAATGCACTGTAAAAGCTTAACAATTAGTTTTCTCATCAAACCGTACCTAACTATTCTCTAGATAGTACTTTATAAGACCACTAAAGTAGTCATTAAAGAAAGACTGGTTAGAATGCACTATTTATATGCAGGGGCGTCTGGTGCATAGGGGCAAAGGGGCAGACGCCCCCCAAAAATTATAAATCACTTTAGCATTGTATTTTAAATTTATATAGATAATACAATTTAATTATATCTGTATATTAGCTTTCATGTCTTCTTTCATATGATTTTGTTAAAAATATGTATCTATCACTTTAAATTAACCCTTTGTGTGCCTCTCCCCTTGCCTGGTGTCTCTCTCCCTAGCGCTGCTATATTACAGTGTGAGTGTCTGTGAGCATTGAGCTCTAATGCTCCACTTCAGTGTGTACAAAAGCAGTGTTCAATTAATTTTCCTGACTGGCAGCTTGCAGCTTCAACCAATCAGTGCAGTAGGCTGCCTGGTTGCTAAGAACATCCCCTCTGACCGTTCCCTCTGAGCGCCCACAAGTTTATGGAGTCTTAATGTTAGATATGATATCAGGAAGGCTATAAAAGTCCCATGATTACAAACCCTTCCCACTCTGTTCCCGCTTTTTTGCCTGACTGATCCTCCCTGACAGATCCTCCCTGGCTGATCCCTGATCTAACCAACCTCAAAGTAAGTTTGCCCAACACTACACTACCTAATAAATTAATAAACTCAGGGCCACTCACTACTGCCCTCATCTACCCCTCCTGCCCTCTGATGCCCTACACTGCCCCCATCTAGGGCCCGCTACCCCTTCCTGCCCTCCGATGCCCCCATCTACCCCCTCTTGCCCTACATTGCTCCCATCTAGGCCCCGCTACCCCCTCCTGCCCTCTGATGCCCCCATCTAGGCCCTGATGCCACTTCCTGCCCTACACTGCCCTACATGCCCCCCATATAGGCCCGTTACCCCCTCCTGCCCTACACTGCCCCCATTTAGGCCCTGCTACCCCTCCTGCCCTACATTGCCCCATCTAGGTCCTACTACCCCCTCCTCTCCTACACCACCCCCATCTAGGCTCCCGATTACCCCATCCTGCCCTACACTGCCCCCATCTAGGCCCCGCTACCACCTCCTGCCCTCTGATGCCCCATCTATGCCCTGCTGCCCTCTCCTGCCCTCTGATGCCCCAATCTAGGTCCTGATGCCCCCTCTTGCCCTACACTGTCCCCATCTAAGCCCTGCTACCCTGTCCTTGCCCTACACTGCCCCAATCTAAGCCATGCTACCCCCTCCTGCCCTCTGATGCCCCTATCTAGACCCTGATGCCCTTTCCTGTCCTGCACTGCCCCCATCTAGGCCGTGCTACCCCCTCCTGCCCTACACTGACCCCATCTAGGCCTGCACCCCCTCCTGCCCTACACTGCCCCCATCTAGGCCCCGCTACCCCCTCCTGACCTACACTGCCCACATCTAGGCCCGCTACCCCCTCTACTACACTCTACTCCCCATCTACTCTTCCTTCTCTCCCTCCCCTGTGTCTCTCCCCCCTCTTCCCCCCTTTCCCCCATTTCCCCCTTTATCTTCCTCCTCCTCCATTTTCCCTTATCCTCCTCCTCCTAGAGCGTTAGGGTTAGGGGGGTAGGGTTAGGGTTAGAGGGTTAGGGCATATTGGGTTAGGGCATAGAGGGTTAGAGAGTTAGGGTTAGAGAGTTAGGGGGTTTGGGTTAGAGGGTTAGGGGGTTAGAGTTAGGGTTAGAGGGTTACGGTTAGGGGGTTAGAGGGTTAGGGTTAGAGGGTTAAGGTTAGAGGGTTGGAGTTAGGGGGTTAAGGCATAGAGGGCTAGGGTTAGAGGGTTAGGGTTAGGGTTAAGGTGTTAGGATTAGAGGGTTAGGCTTAGGGGGTTAGGGTTAGAGGGTTGGGGTTAGGGGGTTAGGGGGTTAGGGTTAGGGCATAGAGGGATAGGGCTAGAGGGTTAGGGTTAGAGGGTTAGGGATTTAGGGCTCCATACATATATATATATATATATGCAACTGTATATATATACAGTTGCAAGCAAAAGTATGTGAACCCTTTGGATTTCTGCACAAATTGGTCATAAAATGTGATCTGATCTTCATCTAAGTCACAACAATAGACAATCACACTCTGCTTAAACTAATAACACACAAAGAATTAAATGTTACCATGTTGTTATTGAACACACCATGTAAAGATTCACAGTGCAGGTGGAAAAAGTATGTGAACCCCTAGACTAATGACATCTCCAAAATCTAATTGGAGTGAGGTGTCAGCCAACTGGAGTCCAATCAATGAGATGAGATTGGAGGTGTTGGTTACAGCTGCCCTGTCCTATAAAAAACACACACCAGTTCTGGGTTTGCTTTTCACAAGAAGCATTGCCTGATGTAAATGATGCCTCACACAAAAGAGCTCTCAGAAGACCTACGATTAAGAATTGTTGACTTGCATAAAGCTGGAAAGGGTTATAAAAGTATCTCCAAAAGCCTTGCTGTTCATCACTCCACGGTAAGACAAATTGTTTATAAATGGAGAAAGTTCAGCACTGCTGCTACTCTCCCTAGTAGTGGCCGTCCTGTAAAGATGACTGCAAGAGCACAGTGCAGACTGCTCAATGAGGTGAAGAAGAATCCTAGAGTGTCAGCTAAAGACTTACAAAAGTCTCTGGCATATGCTAACATCCCTGTTAGCGAATCTACGATATGTAAAACGCTAAACAAGAATGGATTTCATGGGAGGATACCACAGAGGAAGCCACTGCTATCCAAGCAAAACATTGCTGCACGTTTACAGTTTGCACAAGAGCACCTGGATGTTCCACAGCAGTACTGGCAAAATATTCTGTGGACAGATGAAACTAAAGTTGAGTTGTTTGGAAGAAACACACAACACTATGTGTGGAGAAAAAGAGGCACAGCACACCAACATCAAAACCTCATCCCAACTGTGAAGTACTGTGGTGGGGGCATCATGGTTTGGGGCTGCTTTGCTGCGTCAGGGCCTGGACGGATTGCTATCATCGAAGGAAAAATGAATTCCCAAGTTTATGAAGACATTTTGCAGGAGACCTTAAGGCCATCTGTCCACCAGCTGAAGCTCAACAGAAGATGGGTGTTACAACAGGACAACGACCCAAAGCATAGAAGTAAATCAACAAACAGAATGGGTTAAACAGAAGAAAATACGTCTTCTGAAGTGGCCCAGTCAGAGTCCTTACCTCAACCCGATTGAGATGTTGTGGCATGACCTCAAGAAAGCGATTCACACCAGACATCCCAAGAATATTGCTGAACTGAAACAGTTCTGTAAAGAGAAATGGTCAAGAATTACTCCTGACCGTTGTGCACATCTGATTTGCAACTACAGGAAACGTTTGGTTGTAGTTATTGCTGCCAAAGGAGGTTCAACCAGTTATTATATCCAAGGGTTCACATACTTTTTCCACCTGCATTGTGAATGTTTACATGGTGTGTTGAATAAAAACATGGCAACATTTAATACTTTGTGTGTTATTTGTTTAAGCAGACTGTGATTGTCTATTGTTGTGACTTAGATGAAGATCAGATCAAATTTTTTGACCAATTTGTGCAGAAATCCATATCATTCCAAAGGGTTCACATACTTTTGCTTGCAACTGTATACTATATATATATATATATATATATATATATATATATATATATATATATATATATATAAATGTATGTATACATAAATGTATGTATATATACACACACACACCCATGGCATGGTGGTGGCCTATATTGTTCCGCTGTGTATTTTAAGGTTTTTTAGGTACGGTTTGGGCCTATATAGTCCTGATTGGTGTAATGTGGGGTTTTAAGGTCCGGTTGTGGCCTATATAGTCCGGCTTGACATAATAGTTTTTTTTTTTGTTACGGTTGGGGCCTATATAGTCTTGCTCGGTTTCATAAGTGTTTTTAACTACGATTGGGGTCTTGCACTCTGATTTGTTTGCTTGTTTTATATTAGCCCCAGGTCCAAACACTGCAGACTATTTTTGACTACTACATTTGAAGACACCCCTGAGTCAACTGTTGGTGAGTGTCATTACATTCATGCAGAAGAGAAATGTTATTATTTGCCTGAATCCAAAGATTGTAGAATTTTGGAACAGTATTAAAAAATCAGTAGGTGGAGTCTATTTCAATAGGCGGAGCAAGTATAAAGTCACTGGGCGGTGCATATAAAGGTCAATTTGACATCAGGGGAGGAGTTTAAAATGGGTGGGGTCAATGTAAGGGGCGCCCCTCCAACTTGAAAGTTCATCACCCGCCACTGTTTATATGATAGGGTTTCATAGTATGTTACTGTTAAGTTAATTTTTACTTGTTCTCTTTTATTAATATCTCTATATTTCTTGGGTTAGGATTGACCAGGGGCAGATAAATAGTTTTTGACTACAAAACTCTTTTAACTGATTATTTAAGTGGTTTGTGAAAAAGCCATTTCCCATGAAAATGAATGCTGCATAATTATGATTTTTAAGATAAAATATAGAAGACTGTTCTGTGATGGAAGAAGTTTTTATTATAATGCTGCCATGACTATACAGAAAAAGAAGTTACTTACAGAAACAATGTGAAAAAAATAAATTAGTGCAGATTTTGCATAAATAACATTTTGCCACTTCTACATGAAACATGATATTTGTGTTTATTATTCCATATGTGATAACAAAGAAATGCATGACAGTTTAATGGCATCTTAAAATGCAAATGGTTCCTTTGCAAATTTTGTTGCAAATTTTCTGCTCAGAATTCTGGGAAATATGGGGCCTCATTAATTTGTCCAAATTGTAGTTACAGGAGCCCGTAATTTCACCCGCAAAAGTTACTGATATTAAATTGGTCTTTTCAGCTACCCGCAATCAATTTGCGAGCTACAGGCAAATTCTGTGCGGTTGTCAAAATCGTAACGCCGACCTATCTAAGACTTTGATCTTTCAAGCCTGCAAAAAGTTACAAATCGCAATTAAATTGCTACAATTCCCCAAGACCGCAATTGCTTTCAAACCCGTAAATGGCAAATGTAGCAAAAAATATTGTGGATTCCCAATAGGACTCGCAAGGGGGTTAAACACCTGTTTGTAACACTGTAAAAGCAAATATAAACATACCACTGTACTTTAAAATACAGGAAAAGCAATCTAAGGCTTTCTAATTAATTGCACAACAGTCTCAAGCTTGCAAATCTGTAGAAAAAAATATTTTTTGTTAAGTTTTATTTCCGTGTTATATTGATTCCCGCATGTCATGGAACCAGCATGCACTAGACCAGTAGATTTATTTATTTTTTATACATTTCAACATTTCTGGATTGCAAGTCTGATCACAAGTTGTACTTCTAAACACTAATAATTTGTGGTTTAAACGCCATGTTTTATTGACGTCATGCACGAATTGGAGCAGCTCATACCTACCCATCCTACAACTGGGACTTTCTACATGCTGCCCAAGATCCGCAACCCAGGGAGACCTACTTTTACAGGTATGGACACACTGACTGAACAGTTATCTGATCTTGTTGAAAACATGATGAAGCCACTAGTTAAAAACACCAGCGGCTATATACAAGACACCACTGACTTTCTTAACAATCTCAGTCAGATTAAGGACCTACCTACTAACACACTACTCGTAACCATGGATGTGGAATCTCTTTACAGCAACATCCCGCACAAAGATGGTACTGAGACATGCCTCAAATTCCTCTCAATACACACTCTGAACCGCAAATATAACCCAGATACCACAGCCAAAATAGGAGAATATATCCTGACCCACAATTACTTCACCTTCAACAAACATGTTTCCCTGCAAATAATGGGGACTGTAATGGGTACTAAAATGGCACCACAATATGCCAACTTATTTATGGCTGACCTTGAACAGAGATTACTGTCTACATATATCCACAAACCTTACAGATACTACCATTATATAGATGACCTGTTCATCATATGGACAGAGGGAGAAAAAAAGCTCAGAGACTTCCACATTGCCTTTAAAACCTTCCACCATCTATTACATTTAAAATAGATTACTCTGCAGAACAGGTGAACTTTCTGGACACCACCATATCCATCAACAATGGTAAACTTAACTCATCTGTATACAGGAAACCTACAAACAAATGCAGTTTTCATCCCTCACATATTAAAAAAGCGATTATCTATAGTCAAGCCATCAGATACCACCACATATGTGCTAACACTGATGACCGTGATAAACATTTAAAAACACTGTCTGACTCCTTCAGGAGAAAGGGTTACAAACCTAATGTCATAACACAGAAAGTAACCTCTGCCATTAAAACACCCCGGGAACACCTGCTGCAATACAAAATTAAACAAAATGATGTCACGTACACCTCTGGTAACCACATACCATCCGGATCTAGAATACGCAAAATATTTAAGGATCTACACCCACAGCTAAAAGAGGACGCAGAATTAAAACATATATTCCCCAAACCCCCCATTCTTGCATGTAGGCAGCCACCAAATCTCAGGTAAACAATGGTGAACCGTGGATTGGCCAATGAAGAGCTTAGCAAAGAAAATGGCACAAAACCTTGCAATAAAAATCGGTGTAAATTGTGTCAACGCATCTGCAAAGAGGACACAGCAACGCACAACAACAAGAGCTTTAACATTAGAGGGTCATATTCTTGTACATCATCCAATGTAGTCTACATGATACATTGTACTGTATGTGAGAGAGGCTGCTACATTGGAGAAACCAGTCAGAAATTAGAAATGAGGATGAATCTACTCAAACATTCCATCAATAAGCATGAGGACACCTACTGTACTCCAGTCAGCACCATTTCCCCCAGAATAACCACTCCATGAAAAATCTCAAAACCGAAATACTTAAAGATCTTTTTAACAAAACTAAGCAAATAAAGACATTTGAAATTAAAATGATTATGCTCTTTAACAGTAATAACTTAGGCCTTAATGTAGACATGGCATTTTTATCTCATTACCAAAACTTCTTGTAACCTCTAACATTCATGATTGTAGATATATACAGTGGATATAAAAAGTCTAAACACTCCTGTTAAAATGTCAGGTTTCTGTGCTGTAAAAAAATGAGACAAAGATAAATCATTTCAGAACTTTTTCCACCTTGTGACCTATAAACTGTACAACTCAATTGTATTATTTTATTTTTATATTTTTTCTTCCCTCTACCTAAAAGATTTCAGTTTGTTTTTCAATTGAGTTGTACAGTTTATAGATCACATTAAAGGAGGAAAAAGTTCTGAAATGATTTATCTTTGTCTCATTTTTTTACAGCACAGAAACCTGACATTTTAACAGGGGTGTGTAGACTTTTTATATCCACTGTATGTCTTCCTGAGTTTGGTTACAGCTCTATGGTTCCTTAGATGTGAAACTATTTACGACCCCAGCTTATTTAATTTGGTAGGCACCCCCACACACTTGCACAGCTGGCTGAACATAACATTATTTGTGAATCCTGGAATGTTTTGCTTTATTTGTGAATCTATAATTAGTATTGCCTCTGACTCGACAAAGAGAGGTCCGCTCTTGAAGGCTAGTCATGAAACCTATGAATTTGTCCAATAAAAAAGGTATAACTATATACTGCAATACTCTAAATATTTATACAGTATATATAAAGATAAGGCCTCTCTTTATCAAGTCAAAAAGTGATACCGATACAGATATGAACTAAAAACAGTAAACAGAAAGAGATGGGGAAAAACAAGAAAAACTAAATTAATTGGCCAGAGTTAAGTGAGAAACAGACCAGCATTATGAATAATGTCCTGATAGGTCAGTAAGTAAGTCTAAAGATCAGGTTGTAGATAAGAACACAGCAGAGTAAAATAAAGAGCAATACATTTTAGTATAGCATGTAGCTTATAAAAACAGCAATAGAAGGGGGGGGGGGGGGATGTGGAATGTGTGTGAGCTATAAGACATTAAGATAGTGGGCCAGAAAGCCTATGTCAATATTAATGCCCATAGCCTTTGTATTAGAAAATTGCATGAAAACATCAGAAACAGAAGAAATAAAAACAACAAACACATAAAAAGCTTACTTACAGCAAGGGGGCGGGGCATCCGGCACCTCGAAAAGTTAATTTACAGGTCCATTTAAGTAAAAAAAAAAGAGTTTAAACTGCCGAAAATCACCTAAACGAGAGAAAAAATGGCCGCCGAACAAAACGAAAACGAGGCTACAGACGTAACTATACTACAGTGACTCGCAAAACTGAAACAACGCTACAGTCAACTTTACGAGGTACGTAACACATAATATGCGGCACTTGCTACACTGATATTAACCACCATTTTTAAAACTACTACGCAGAAAATGGCGGATGGGGCGCAAATTGTAAGATGGAACGCAAATAGCGCATGCGTATTGCGTTCTAACGGTCTGAGGCACTTGAAAGTTTATAAATACTGCCTACTTTCTAGAAAATTCTACATTTCTACTCAGGTGATGAACGGAGTGACTGGATAGTTAACTGCTGCTGTTACTTGAGAAGAGAATTGTTTCCAAATTTCCTACTTTACATTGTGAAAATTAGAACTGAGAGGTAAGCTATAATATATTACATTTTATTATCAAGACAGGACAAAAAAAAAAAAATGTAACTATGAAAATGTAATTCATGTATAGAGACATGTGGCACGCACATTTATGTGTATAGCCCCTACAACAAACTAATCTTAAACCAAACTAATTAAACAACTATATTTAAATGACATTAACAAAAAAACAACTTTAACTATTAAAATATGATTCATGTATAGTGATATGTGACACGCACATATATGTGTATCATGTATAGTGACATGTCACACACACATTTATGTGTGTAGGCCCGAAAACAAACTAATATTAATTGAAACTAATTAAAGAAGTATATTTAAATGACATTCATTTATTGTAATTCAATATATAACCTAAAGCTCAATCTTTCTCCTTTTTTTTACTATTCAAACAGACTCTGCATCAACAGCGTCACTCAAGAATTTGCACAGTGCATTGTGAACCACAATCCCTTTTAAAGAACACCAAGAAAGAAGAGGAAAGATAGAAAAATACATTACATGCTGAAAAAGACCATGCTTTGATACTACAAGAAGACCGGCGGATTAAGATTGGCAGGAGGGGACCCTCTGTCATTCGACACTTCAATCAAGGTAAAGTATAACAAGTACAAAAAATAAAGGAACTATATATGTTTATTGGCCGCCAATATAACAAATGCAGCAACTAAAAAGTGGTGAACAGAAAATAGCATAATGCTAAAAAATTTAGCCAGAATATCAAAAATAGAAAAAACATTCATTTGCACTGTAGAAAAACATTAAAGCTTCATAAAAAAGACTAATTAAGCAAATCAACTATGCAACATATGGTAGACACAAAATAGGATTGTACCAAAAATCACACAAATAAATAGCAAAGTAAATTAATATTCTTATTTAATGTTTAAGAACCTATAAGCCTTAAAAAGAAGCCTAAATAAGCATACCAAAAGTGGTCAACACAAAATAGGATTGTACCTAAAATCACACTAACAAATTGCAAAGTAAATTAATATTCTTATTTAATGTTTAAGAACCTATAAGCCTTACAAAGAAGCCTAAATAAGCATAGCAAAAGTGGTAGACACAAAATAGGATTGTACCAAAAATCACACAAACACATAGCAAAGTAAATGAATATTCTTATTTACTGTTTACCAAGCTATAAGCCTTACAAAGAAGTCTACATTTGTATACCAAAAGTGGTGGACACAAAACAGGATAATGCTAAAAACATTGCAATCATATCTAAAATAAGAAAAACATTAATAATTACACTATAAAAAAAGAATGACTGGAATATACAAATACATTTAAATTATTTTTAAAAGGTTGCACAAAAAACAGCATAGCAGAAAAAAATCACCATAACAGATACAATACACCAAAATAATGATTTTTTTATTTATTTATTACAAATACATTAAAATCAAATAACATTTTCATTTTTCTTTTACAACAGACACTGCGTGAAGACCATCGGACGAGGACTTTCAACAGAGGACCAGACCATCGGACGAGGACTTTCAACAGAGGACCAGACCATCGGACGAAGACTTTCAACAGAGGACCAACAAGGATTCTGATTGAAATCACACTTCAACCAAGGTACAGTATAACAAGTAAAAAATGAGAAAACTAAATAAACATGTTTGCTCTGCATCCATGTCAACAGAAAAAAAAACAAGAACAATCACTAACTATGGCCCTCATTCAATTGCAATTTTGCCAATTCAATAGAGGTCTAAATAAGCACATCACATATTTTTTGAAATAAGTTTTTAGTTGGTAAACATCTATCCACAAACAAGGTTTTCACTAACTAAATACTGATTTAAAAAAAAAATGTTATCTGCTTATTTAGAGCACTATTGAATTGGCCAAATCGCAATTGAATGAGGGCCTATAACTTTTACCAAAATATAACTGACACATTTCTGATTTACCTCTTATTTGTCTGTTATGGACAATAATGTTTAACAGTAAATCCAAACTTCAATCTAGCCAAAAAAAAAAAGAAAACACCATAGTCCACAAAAGTCTCAAAACATAGACTAAATAAAATTTGCCATTCTAAATTACCAGTCGTAATGTACAATATTAAGCATAAAACCTTAACACACACATAAAATAGAATAGTACAACAAATAGTAGTAACACCGCAAGAAAAAAATAAAATAATAATTGACCGAACATATAAGCTAATTTTTGCCCTCTTCTCTGTCTGTAAGTTAAAAGTACAACAAAAAATAAATTGACAAAACAACTAAAATATTAATTTGAATTACCTATTAGATGTAGAAGAAGGTATACTGTCAGTTTCTTCCCTGTGCTATTCATCTAAGGCAAAAATTACAACCTACCACAGAAATTAAGACCAAAAAAATAAGACACTTATTTAACAATACTAAGAAACTACCACTACAATAAACTACAAGCACATATAAACAAACTGTTGATAATACAAAATGTACAAAACAAACTTAACATCTCAAACTAAACTAATTATAAATTATTTTATTTTACAGATTAACATGGCTACTAACGAGAGCAAACAAGAGAAGAAAAGACATCAAACTAGAGAAAGACAAGAGCGATGGGCCAACCAGCAGACACCAGAGGAGAAAGAAATTCGACGAGAAAAAGAACGCAAAAGACTTGCAAGCAAAAGACTATCAGCTGCAAAAATTAAAGATACTCCAAAAAAAGCTACCAAGCAAATAAAGCATTTACAACCTGTTCCTCAAACATCAGATGACATTTTACCTGGAAAAATAAAAGATACCAAAAAAAGCCAAGAAAAAAACAAAGCATTTAGAACCTGTTCCTGAAACATTACATGACATTTTACCTAAACCAATACAAGATATACCAAGAAAAGCCACGAAAAAAACAAAGCATTTAGAACCTGTTGTTGAAACATTACATAACATTTCCCCTGATGAATATGAAAGTCAAAATGCTATATGCTTTGCAAATTGTCCTCTACTCAAGTCTTTAGCAGTAGAGGTTCATAGTTGTGGGGACATGACTACTCAATGTCAGTTTTGTGAGGCTTATTATTTTAAACAGGAGAGACCCAGAGATGGCCAATTTATTAGTTGCTGTCAAAAAGGCAAGTTCAAACTTCCAGAAAGAAAATCATTTCCAATCTATTTACAAAACATTATGACTGAACCTACTTTTCCAAACTACAAAAATTTTAAGACAAACATAAGATCCTACAATAGTGCCATATCCTCTGCATCTATGGGGGCAACATTAGCTGCTAATGTACCAGGACATGGTCCTTACTGTTTTAAAGTCCAAGGACAAATTTATCATCGGACTTCACATTTACATCCAGAGGAAGGAGAGCAAAGAAAATTCGCTCAACTATATGTCCTAGATACAATGGAAGCTGTTGACCAACGTATGCAGCTGGAAGAAAATAAAAAATGCTTACGCGGTGTTTTTATAGAGCTAAATAACACTGTGGGCAATAACCCCTTCAGTAAAGCCTATAAAAAATTGGCAGAAGTAGAAAATGAACAACTACGTCATGCACAAAGACATTAATTACCAATGCCAAAGGGTAATATGGTGCTTAAAAGAGACAGACATACTGATAAACGTCGTTATAACTTGCCAACATCAAATGAGGTTGCAATGGTGTTTCAAAATGATGAAGGAGAACCACCATTTCAAAGAGACATTAGAATATATCCCAGAAATGAGGAGCAAGTATTCATTAATATGAGTATCTTAAGTCCAAATTTAGATCCAATGACATATCGCATTTTTTTCCCACATGGAGAAGCAGGTTGGCAACCAAAATTAACACTTGCCAGTTACCCAAATGCTAAAGCCAGAATCCGAAATAATGTTTCTATGCTTGAATTAAAAGTAGCTCAAATTGCCATTCGAAATACATTTAGTCCAATTTTATGTGGTGGAAAACTAACACAACAATGGATTATTGATTCCTATTTGCAAGTTGAGGCCAATAATTTAAACTTTATAAAATATCAACAAGATAAACTACTTATAGAACAATATTCGGGATTAATGGACTATGTTGCTGACGTGGCTACAAGCAGATATATGACAGCTGGCAAAGCCATCATTTTACCATCTTCCTTTCAAGGATCTCCTTGAAATATGAGAGAAAGATACAATGATGCTATGGCTATTGTCACAAAATTTGGGAAACCCGATTTATTTCTTACATTTACATGTAATCCACAATGGCCAGAAATTACACAAAATTTACTTCTTGGACAAAGTGCTTCTGATAGACCAGATTTAGTAGCCAGAGTTTTTGAGATTAAATTAAATGAATTAATATGTGACATCACTATAAATAACTTATTTGGCAAATGTCTTGCTTATGTATATACCATTGAATTAAAAAAAAGAGGACTTCCACATGCACATCTTCTGATAATACTTCAAGAAAAAGATAAATTAGATACCTCTGACAAAGTGGATGCAGTCATTGTTGCTGAACTACCAGATCCAGAACTATATGGTAGACTATATGAGATTGTTACTCATCGCATGATTCATGGACCTTGTGGTGATCTTAATCCACAATCACCATGTATGGATAATAATAAATGTTCCAAAGATTTTCCAAAAGATTATAGAGACAAAACCTATGCCAATTGTGATGGCTATCCACTTTATAAAAGAAGAGAAGGAGATAGTGCCATTATTCGTGGGAAAAAAAGTTGACAATAGGTATGTAGTACCCTACAATCCACATTTACTCATGAAGTATAACGCCCACATCAATGTAGAAGCCTGCACTTCCATCAAATCCCTTAAATATGTCTACAAATATATTTACAAAGGCTATGATGCAGTTACTGTAGTCGTCAAAAATGCAGACAACCCTGAAAGTAGTGAGTTAGTACATGATGAACTTGCATCTCACGTAGATGCTGGCTATGTCAGTGCACCAGAAGCTATGTGGCGGCTTTTAAAATTTGAAATGCATGATAGATCACATGCAGTATATAGATTAGCAGTACATTTGCCACAAAGACATTTAGTGTATTTCCATGCTGGAAATGAAATGAATGCATTGGCCCAAAGTGAAGATCGTCACACTACACTAACTGCATGGTTTGAATTAAATTCCACAGATTCACAAGCAACACAATTCTTATATATTGAAATTCCATATCACTTTTTTTTTGTGAATGGATTATGGAGACCAAGAAAAAGCAGAGGCAATAAAATAATCCCAAGAATTTACACAGTCAGTCCAAGAGATTTTGAACGTTTTTGCTTACGGATATTACTTTTAAATGTTCCTGGAGCACAAAGTTTTGAACACTTACGAACTGTTAATGACATAGTATATGAATCCTTCCATTTAGCTGCAAGACATAGAAACTTACTAGCTGATGATACAGAATGGGAAAGATGTTTAGAAGAAGCAGCACAATGTCAAATGCCACGGCAGATGAGAGAACAATTTGCATTTATTTGTATCTTCTCAAATGTTCCAAATGCATTAGCTTTGTGGGAGACATTTAAAAGTAATATGGCTGAAGACTTTATGCGACGATACAATGAACCGATTGCACACTTAAAAGCATTAATGGAAATCCAAGAAGTATTTTTAACTCATGGATTAAGTTGTGCAAGTTTTAATTTGCCTGATCCAGGTCTTATAGATGACATAAACTTTGAAGACTATGACATTCAACTACAAGTAGAAAGAACAGAAGAAAGACTTGCAACTTTAAATATGTTACAATTGCAAGCATGTAATGCCATTAAAAATGCAATAGATGATATGGTGACAGAGCGTTATTTCTATCTTCATGGACCTGGCGGATCAGGAAAAACGTATCTATATAATTTATTAATGAGTTCTGTACGAGCACAAGGTCAAATAGCACTGGTGTTTGTCACTACTGGAATTGCTGCACTTTTGTTAGAAGGTGGAAGAACTGTACATAGTGGCTTTAAACTGCCAGTGCCTATTTTAGAAACTGTGTCAGATATTCGCATGACATCATTACAAGCAAAGAAATTGAAAACATGTAAATTAATTATAATAGATGAGGCCACAATGATGTCATGCTATGCCCTCCAATGTATTGACCGTTTGCTTCGTGAAGTCATGGATAATACTTTTCCATATGGTGGAAAGGTAATGTTGTTAGGTGGCGATTTTAGACAAACATTACCTGTCGTTGTACATGGAAATCGAACTGACATTATCGAAACCTGTATAAAGTCAAGCACACTATGGAAACATTTCACCCATCTTCAACTGCAACAAAATATGATATCAGAAGGCCAAACTGATTTCAATGATTGGCTTATTAAAATTGGAGAAGGCAGAACAGAAAAAATACCACATTTACCTGACGACACTGTAGAGATCCCACCTCACATGATTTGTCACCACGATATTATATCGGCTATATTTGAAGGTAGCATAAATAACCAGGAATATTCGGAGGTTGCCAACCAAGTCATACAAACGTGTAAAAATAAGGATGCATTAATCCTCAATAATGAAATGTTAAAACAATGTAATGCACCACAAAGAAATTATCACAGTTCTGATTCTGTACTTGCTGATGACAATGAAAGTCAGGCTAACTTTTCTACTGAATTCATAAACTCACTAACTCCTTCTGGAATGCCACCACATATTTTGCAGCTAAAGAAAGGTGCAATTGTCATGTTACTGCAAAATATGAACCCCAAAAAAGGCCTATGCAATGGGACAAGATTAATTGTTCAACAATTAAAGGACCATTTTATAGATGCTGAAATTTTAACTGGTACCCATAAAGGAGAGAGAGTTTTCATACCAAGAATAGATTTAGCACCAATTGAAAGTAGTCTCCCTTTTATAGTTCAAAGAAGACAATTTCCAATTATTATGGCATTTGCCATGACCATTAATAAATCACAAGGTCAAACGTTCAAATCTGTGGGTATTTTCTTGGAAGAACCAGTATTTGCACATGGTCAATTGTACGTTGCCTTATCATGGTGCAGAAATCCACAGGCTATTAAAGTTTACATTGAAAAGAATGAAAGTCAAGGTGATTTATTAGAAGATGGACGCATTTTTACTAAAAACATTGTCTACTATGAAGTACTATAACTTTTAATTAAAGAAATAAAACCCATGCAAAACAAATTTAAAAGCATTGAAAAATACAAAACAATAAACAATTCGGTCATAATTAATGGAAGTACTGTTTATGGATGATTCGCCTCACAAAACACTTGCCTTGCATTATTTTTACAAATTATGTTAAAATGTTAATTAACTATGTTACTGTTTCTAATGCTACAAGTTTGAAAACAATATTTTCAAGGTCATTACTTAGACATAATGCAAACAACATGCGAGACGTTACCACCCATTACGACCTCGCAAAAATCATCCGCAACACGCGGACATGAAAAAATGAAAAACACAATAAATACACACAACACATACATAAAAAGCTTACCTATAGCAAGAGGGAGCATCCAGGACCTCAAAAAATGAAGTTACACCTTAATTTAGCTCAAAATAGGAGTTTAGACACTAAAAAATTCTCTAAGTGAGAGAAAAAATGGCCGCCGAACAAAACGAAAATGAGGCTACAGCACTCTAAACACGCAAAACAGCACCAGAAACACGCAAAACACCACAAAACACCTACGGATATTCCGCTACAGACGCATACCACACATTAGCCGACATTTAAGAAGAATAACTTATACAATGCGGAAGTACACAGCTACGCTAACTTTATGGTCTCGCGCACGCACACTATTACACTGCACACATTCATCACGCTTACACAGCAGCTCCACACCACTAATGCTCCAGCAACATCAAAACAGATTGTCAGCTCTTCAACAGAATGCTTCCTGCATTTATTACTTCAAAATAGGTAAAGTATATTAATTTATTCATGCATTATTTATTTGATTATTATACACCAAACAGCATTAGCTCACTTACAATTTCATTGCCGTCATTTTACGACAGGCAATTCGCTAGTATATAAATAGTAGCAAGGTCTTGAGTGTCTATTATACAGTAGATACCAACGTGATACAAAGACTAAGGCCCTCATTCAATTGCAATTTGGCCAATTGAATAGGGGTCTAAATAAGCACATAACATATTTTTTTAAAGAAGTTTTCAGTTAGTGAAAACCTTGCTTTTGGATAGATGCTTACTAACTAAAAACTGTAAAAAAAATATGTTATGTGCTTATTTAGAGCCCTATTCAATTGGCCAAATTGCAATTGAATGAGGGCCTAAATCTTGGATCGTAAATACCTAATGGATCATAAATACCTAATATTAATTATCATTGTATAGTTTGTTCTAGAAGTATCTGATGTCATAGATCTTCTTAGTATCAGGGTGTACAAATTCCTGTGTGAAACTTGCATCCTAAGCAATTTTGGAGACTTCAGAATTCCCACACTGTTCAAAATTGTTTTTTATGAACCTTGTTAAGTTCTTTGAATTTGGTGGATATACTAGAATCACTTAGATTATTCACATGAGACATGTTACCACTAAAGGTGCCCTCAGGTTCTAGCTGTAGTTTGGAAATATCCTACCTGTCAGTATTATAAGTACACATATTGCTAAAAACAGCTATTAATGTAGCAGCCCTGATGTTTTGCTGCTTTACTTCTTGGCTGCTGGCTCTGCGTCCCAGAATCTTTTTTTTTTCTTGAAGAGATCTCTTAACATTCTCTTTCTGCTTTCTTTACATTGCTCATTAGGGAAGGCCTCCTTTTCTTTTCTTGCTATCTTCTGGAAATTTGCAATCATTTGGACAAATCTTTTACGGTTTCCACTACCTTTCACTTTCCTTCTTTCATGAACTACTTTCAAAGCATCATCATGTCACGACTTAGAGATTAGGGGCTACGTGCCACCCCACACCACCTGCTTTTAGCTTACAGGAATTCTTCTAGGTTGTGAATTTGGGGTTATCTCTCAGTGCCCAGTCTGCATAGTCAGTCCAGGAACAACCAGTCCTCATGATACAGGAACACAGGAAAGCAATACTACCTGCAGCGGTTAGGAACAGAGCTGCAGACAGAGTCCTTAATAACAATTCCAATGGTTAAAATTATTATATACCTCAGAATAAAACACACAGCTCAAATTATATATGTTCAACTGACAACAACATTTATTGATGATACATTATTTATCCACACTCAGCATGTACCCATCACCACATCTCCCCCTAGGTAGGGGGTCAACTGACAGGCCCATATTAGGACTTTCCTCCCACTCTGTGTACCTGGCAGGGGGTCTTTTTAGTTACATAGTTATATACTAATTGAGGTTGAAAAAAAGACTTTTTTCCATCAAGTTCAACAATTTAAGATCTCATTTGATCTGCAGTATTCAGTGTAATTGTTAATTGATCCAGAGGAAGGCAAACAGAAAAAAACAAGTGAAACTTTGCCAATTGTTTCAGAAGGGAAAAAAATAATTCCTTCCTGACCCCCTATACTGGCAATCCATCTCCTCACAGGATAACCATGAATGCCCTTTTTATTTAGAAAAATATCCAATCCCTTTTTAAAGTTATCTATCTAATCTGTTGTCACCATCTCTTTTGGTAGAGAATTCCACAGTTTAACCACCCTTCCTGTGAAGAACCCTTTTCTTTCTTTAAGGTGAAATCTTTTTACTTTTAAACTCAAAGGATGCCCCCTTGCCTTATATTGACCCTGGATATATTTATATAAGGTAATCATATCCCCTCTTAGACGCCTTTTTCTAGAGAAGTTTAATTTAATTAGTATTTCTATATAACTTTGCCCCTCCGTTCCTCATATTAGTTTTGTTGCCCTTCTCCATACTTTTTCCAGCTCTAAAATGTCCTTCTTATGTAGTGGTGCCCAAAATTGTACTCCATATTCCAAATGAGGGCGTACTAGGGATTTGTACAGTGGCAGAAGTATATTTGCTTCCCTTGCTTCTATACCCTTCGTAATACATGCATATTGCAGCTGCTGTTTGGCATTGGGTACTGATACCTAGGTGGTTGTCCACAAGCCCTCCCAAATCCCTTTCAATATCCAATACCCCAAGATTTACTCCATTACGATTATAAATTGCATGGCTATTTTTCCTTCCTAAATGCACAACTTCACATTTATTCGTATTAAATCTTATCTGCTATTTTCTCTAATTTATGCAAATCCCTTTGGAGGGAAAATATATCCATTTTCTGATTTCATTATCTGGCACAACTTTGTGTCATCAACAAAAATGGAGAAACCCACTTGCCACATTTGTCCAATTTGAGTATATTCCATTTACAACAACCCTTTGCTTCCTGTCTTTTATCCAGCTCTCAATCCATGAGCAGATATGTACTGCAATTCCTGCATCCCTTACTTTGCACAATAGTCTTCTAAGTGGCACTGTATCACATGACCTATCCCTCATAAATCCATGTTGACTTGGCTACTTATAATCCTGTTCAAATAGACAATAGCCCTGTTAAATTCCCCCAACGTGTAAAACCATAGCCCGTAACGTAGCCCGATAGACTTATGGCTATTAAATTGGCCTCGTAAAGTTACCCGCAAACGATATGTGGGTTACATGCGGAAAAACCCTACGGCTTGGCCGAAATCTGAACAACGTCACCACAAAGTCTTTGATCTGTCAAACCCGTAAATGTTACGTTCGCAAATCGCTATCAAATTGCTAAGAATCTACTGGCGTTCAAACCCGTAACCCGTAAATGGAGCAAAAAAGCCTACCGGTACTAGACAGGACCCCCAAGGGGGTTAAAGTCCTATCAGTAGCACTGTAAGTGCAAATATCAACACACTACTGTACTTTAAATTAAAGTGAAAGTGATGTTAGGTATTAAGATTGTAACCACTACATTCTCAAGCTTGCAAATCTGCAATATAAAATACTGTTCTTCATGTTAAATTTCCGTGTTATATCAATCCCGGCAATCAATGTGTTAATACATTTAATGGAACTCAAATGGACTAGAATATAATATTTACGGATTTATTAATATTGCATTATTTCAGGAATGCGGGTCCGATCGTAACTCGTAATTCAAACCCGTAAGGGTTTCAAACCTAACCTCCATTTTTCAGTGACGTGATGATGACAATTTCTTTTACCACTGACTCCAAAAAATTGGATATAATGGTTTGGCTATTACAGAACCCATTTCCCTCAGTACCCTTGGATGTATTCCATCAGGACCTGGGGATTTCCTCACATTTATTTTTTTTCTCTTTTGAATTTGTCCCAACCACAGGTACCTCCCTTGTGTATACTCAAGAAAATAACCTATTTAGCTCATCTGCCTTTTCCTAATTATCATATGTCCTGTTTCACATTGTAATGTTCATACAGCTTCCTACCTGGCCTTCTTCCCATTACTTTAATATATTTAAATAATACTTTAGGTTTAGTCTTACTCTCCTTTGCAACTAACTTTTCATTTTCTATTTTAGCCAGTCTAATAGCCCTTTGTAAGCCTTGTTTATTTCCTTGTACTCACGTAAAGCAGTCTCTGTCCCCTCTTTTGATATCTGTTTGTCCAGGAAAAGGAACAACTCACACTTTGATGCTGACATTCCTGGATCAGGAAGCCTTCACCACAGGGAGGGTAATATTGTCAACACTTGTTTGCCGACAAGGTATCTGGGTACACACACACACACACACCTGGTCAGGTTCTGCCCCTCAAAACAGTTAACTCCCATAACTGGACTCCCTTCATCCCAGGTACCCAGGTAATACACTCCCTGGGAAAAATGTTGCATTTGAATACCCAACATAAAATACATTTCCACCATAATTTCTGTGTGTAAAGGCTCACACACTGCTGTGTGCATATAACACCAGATAGTAACCCCAACATTAATTATTGTGGTCCACATTACATTACACATAGGAACATTGTGTCATATTCCTTAGAAAGTCCCATGTTCATTTAAATATTTAGCAATCATATGTGCTAGGGTTACAAATAACAGTCCATGATTCAGTTACCAGTTTTCCCACAAGGCCTACAATAGTCCATAGCTCCATAAGTCCAGTGGTGGGCCCTTCTGGGCATGACAAATCAGATAGCCAGTTTGTCTTCTTAGTTCTCTTTCTTTTGGGGATAATATTGTTGCGGTTTCATGAATAATGTTGCAAACTTCGGTCCAAAGTTCTTCAGGCATTCTGTCTTCCATGTTTAGTCCCTTAAATGTATTGTTTACTTCCACTGCATATTCAAAATGGATATTATTTATTTCATATCTACTTGGTCTGATGATTTCCCCTCTTTTCTTCAGTTTAATTCTGAACTTTGCAATAAGAAGCTTATGATTTGAGCTGCAGTCAGCTCCAGGTATTGTGCTGACTGTATAGAGCTCCTCCATCTTTGACTACAACGTGTATAGTCAACCTGATTTCTATATTGCCCATCTGGTGACGTCCATGAGTCATCTCGAAGGCTGATGGAAGAGGGTGTTTGCTATGACCAGAGAATTATCTTGACAGAATTCTAATCTCTGACCTGCTTCATTTTGTACTCCAAGGCCAAACTTGCCAGTTATTCCAGCTTTCCAATCTCCTATGATGAGAGTAACACATTTTCCTCAGGTTATATCTGACATGTTGATTATCTTCGTAGAACTGGATTACTTCAGCATACATGGTTGGAACACTGTGATGTTAAATATCTTGCCTTGAATCAAATTGAAATCATTCAGTCATTTATTTGGGTGTAACCAAGCACTGCTTTGGCCACCCTTTGATTGGCTATGAGGACCTCTCCATTTCTTCTGTAGGATTCTTGTCCACAGTAGAAGATCTGATGGTTGTCTTATGTGAAATATCACAATTCCAGTCCATTTGAGTTCACTAATTACCAGTATATCAACATTTAACCTTATCATCTCATGTTTGACCACATCCAGTTTTCCTTGGTTCACATTTCTGACATTTCAGGTTCCTATGCTAAACTATTTTTTGCAGGAGCAGACACATATGCAACTGAGTGTCCTCCTCGCTTTGGCCCAAACACTTAATTAGATCTGGTGCTACTTGCCCTCTGCTCTCCGTAATGTAGGCACCTTCTGACCTGAGGGTCTCATCTTCTAGGGACATATCATTATGTCTCTGGTTGTGCTTGTTCATAAAGTTATCTTATCAAAGATACTGGAGTGGGTTGCCAGTTCCTTCTCCAGTAGACCGTGTTTTGTCTAACCTCAGCTATGACCTGCCCATTTTGGGTGACCATAGGTGGTATAGCTCACAGCTTCATTGAAGTATGCAAGCCCCTTCACCACGACCAGTAACGATCCAGAAGAACGCATGATAATACATTGGGTTAATTATTTACTTTGATGTTATTACTTTTTTAAGCAGATATATCTGGAATTCTGAAATTGCACAGTATGCATCAATAGGTAAATGATAGCTTGATGCAGTTGTTTTAACTCTACAACCGCATACATGCTATAGAACATGATCATGTTGATATAAAGGGAAAACAATTTAGATTACTTTTCTCTGAGAGAAACTGTGGTATTGACCCTGCTCAGATTTTCCAATTGTTTATACAGCTTCCATGCAACCAGTAGCAGTTTCATAAAGCACAGTTTGTGCAATAGATTATTTGATTTCCGGACAGCTATATAAAAATCTTGCAGTGCAACAGGCAGGAAGATGGAAGAAAAAAAATAAACCTTTCTTAAATTGTATATATTTTTAAATCATACACTAATTCAGATTTGCAAAAAACACCATACAGCAACCTCATGCATGAGAGTTTAATCATCCATTCAAATGCCACCAGTGGATTTTTAGTCCATGAGAATTGGAATAGTTGGAGTAACTCAAAAGTTGAATTAAGAGGTAAAGTAAACAAACAAATACTAAAAATCAGAGCGATAACAAAACAGGGTTTATTGGAAGGTATTACAGCACTTCTTACACATTGACCATAAGGAATCACATACAGTATATATACTTCTCATATGCACTCTTCCTAAATGGGAACATTAAATAATAACAACAAGCAATCTCCTTCTTAAGTACCTTGGGTTCTAAATTATTTCAGACTTACAGAAAACACTTAAAGTGTGTAAAAGACAGGGTAATTACAAATTGTAAGAAACAGCAAATTAATACAAATACACAAACAGTTTGCTTCTTATGGGAGAAAGAAAAGAGGCAGATTCATCACAAAGGTATGTTTTTGGTTTGTGTACACTGGGGCATGGGCAAAGCATTCAACAAAAATAATGTTTAAAAAATATAAAAAGATACGACGAATGCTGGAAATAATTGTTTTAAACCAACAACACTGAACACTGAATCAAATAATGAAATATGTTTCAAAATTAAAGTAAGTTGTTAGAGAAATAAGAACAATGAGAATGCATTATGAAAATTCATGTATTCCAACGAAATACTGTTGCTTTCTTTCCAACATACTATGGAATCATGAGTAAATAAGGATTGTGTTTATATTTTGCATATTATATCCATTTTAATGCTATTTCAAATGTATTCTGGATCTAAATACATATGAGACAAACAACATTTTTTAAAGAATACATAGAAATGTAACCGGAATGTGAAAAGTAAAAGGTATGTTTTTACATGTTTCAAATCACAGTTTTTGCAATCTATACAAAAATTAACACCATATGAAAATGAATGTACAATCAATGATTTATGTCCATACTATCATCATTTATATAACAAGAAAAGATGTAATCAAATAATATACACACAATCAACATCATACTAATATGCCACAACCCACAGTGTACAGAGCATAAATAGTACTCATCATTTTGACAAAAAGTCTTGCAAGGATCACCATGCAGTGGCATGTTCAGCAATCTGTAAGAAGCTGTTCGTATATCATATAAGAGAAAAGGAGTGTGATCGGTTTTCCTACCATTAAATATTTTTGTCCAAAATTTAGCCTAATCCTAATTTCAGATTGCCATGTAAATATGTTCAAGTCCCAAGTACTTGGAATTAAAATCCGGCTATAAATATAGATTGCCACTGAAAACAGGCATAAAATGTAGACACGCATAAGTTCAATCAAACATAAATAAACAATACAAACACAGATCACCATGGGATTCAGTTCAGAGGATGATATTATTGGTGATGTACAACTGTTATTAATATCTGCAAAGGCAGGAAATTCAACTATTGAAAAGGGTATGATTCTTAAGACAAAATCAACCTGGAAGAGGATAGCTTGAATTAAAACTAAGTTCTTGGAAGTGCTAATTCTACAGTAAGGCTAACACTAAACAAATGCAATCAAGACAAATATAGTAATCCTACATTGCAGAATCACTCAAGGTAAACAATGTCAGCTTTTTGTGTCTATGAATCATTTAAAATAGACATTAGTTCAGGCACATTGGCCTCTGGGCCCAAAACATTATTTAGGTATAAGCATTTGGCAAAACACATGCCAGCTTTGGAAAAGAAAATGCTACAATACTTCTTTAGTGTTTTGTTCAGATATTCTTGCAATACAATAGATACATTACCACACAGGTAATTGCAGTTTCATACACATTTTACAGTGTATATTCTCCTGAATACAATCAAAACCTTTATCAACCAGACAATCAGTGGCAGTACCAGTGACTACTTCTCCCTCCATAAGCTACAGCAAGCTACAAGCAATATGCAATGCCTGAAACTGCACATTGCTTTTTGTATAGATACAATTAGTCAGAATTTATCACATCTTTAATTTTGGCATTTCCAGAGTAATTTCTATTTCATCTTAATTTGCAAGATGTAAAAGTGAAACTATTCCCATTTGGATAAGAATACAACATTCTAAGTATTAATTCAGAAATTAATTTAACTTTGCTCAAATGAATACAGATATTTTGAATTCTACTGCGCAAACGACTACAGTTCTGGAAAAAAAAATAGTTAGATGTTTACATTAGGGAAAAGGAAAACTATACAACAATTAAAAGTCTACACCACAATAAATACATTTTCCCCAACTCTACAAGGTCCTAGGCATTGTATTCTTTAAAACATTGAAACTGGAGGTTTCTCTAGGTTATAACAATACAGAATATTAATCTAAACATAAGAATATATCTGAAACAACTGCTATGTACAAAGTAGGAATAATATATTTTAAAAGTAAGGCTAGAAAATATAACAAGTGATTCATATTTTAGATATTCTAAAATATTTTATTATTTTTGAGGTACTTTCTTTCTTATGCATCAGTTTTTATTAGCACCTGTCAATATACATGCCCTAAATTAGAGTAAATGTAATCTGCACAGAAACTAATGAGTTGATTTATTTAAAAATAAGACTTAGTGAGGAGGAACTACCAGTTTCCAGGCACTTTATGGTTACCATAGCTGACTCTTTCCTTGATGTATATTGTTCAGTTCATGAGGATATGTTTGCTATCCATTTTCTTCTTTTTCTTTGCATGAGTTTTCTCATGTGTGAGAAGATTTATCTTCTGTGCAAAGCCTTTTCCACATGTTATACAAACGAATGGCCTTTCTCCAGTGTGAAGCCTCTGATGAGTGGTCAGATTTGCTTTCTGACTGAAGGTTTTGCCACATTCTGGGCATTCAAAAGGTTTCTCTCCTGTGTGGATTCTCTCATGTCCAATGAGGTTGCTGTTATTCTGAAAACGTTTGCCACAGAATCTACATATAAATCGTCTCTCTCTCATAAGTGTTTTTTGATTTTGTACAACATCTGTGTTTGCATTTTCATTCTTGCCATAAACAACACATGTTACAGACTTTCCCCCTGAAATAATATTCTTAATCGCACCTGCCTGAGGAAATTTCTCATTAATGGTCAGCTTTTGCCCTGCTGGAACTCTCGGATGGTTTTTAAGTTGGACTACACAACCATTAAAATGTTTCATCTTAATTCTGTGGCTTGCTTGATGAAGCCTCAGATCAGATATTTTACAGAATTTCTTTCCACATTCGACACAATTATAGCTCCTTTCAGGTTCTGTTGCCCTTTGAGATCCTGATAAATAGATTTTCCTTGGTAAATCTTCTTTGTGAGTAATTGATGACCTCAACATTCTTTGGCAGAATCCACTGTTTTTCAGACCGTACTGAACTTTCCCTTTGCTTTTTGCAGGACTGTTTCCTATGTTGAGTTTGTCAGTATCTTGATCTCTTTCTTTAATCGTTTCATCTTCTGTTGGATGGAAATGAAAAAAAAAACGATAACTTTTTTTATACAGTTGTTAAACATGTTGATAGCATCAATAAAGCTATTCAAAAGAAAAAAGTTTCTTTTAAAAAAAAAAAAAAAAATAGGTAGAATGTGTTGGAAAGATAATGTATTTCAAATGTGTTTTTTTTTTTTTTTATTAAAAGTTGTAGCTAGCTGTAAAGTTAATTTTCTGTACTGGTAACATGGCAATTACACACACACATTTAAAAGATAATTGTTAAATAGAATCCTTTCCCATGTGAATACCTGATAATTGTGAGAGTTTGAAGGGGCTCCCCGCCACAAGTTATCACCTTTTGAATTTCAATGTAAGTTATACCAATAATCTGTTTCATGGTATAATTAAATGGCCACTAAAATGGTCCAGGTTTCATAACATTTAAATAGTTTGTTTTTTTTAAACAGCGAACAAAAACTGCTGTTATGATCCTGATCTTTAGGCTAGAGCTCCTCCCATGTATTATTAGCAACTGCAACATGTTTTCACGGGAATTGCCAACAAAGCTGTACAGTAAATAGTAAGTTTCAGGGAAATAAGCAACAGGCCGTGAACCGCCTTAAAAACAAAAGTTTGGGTGAGCTCCAGCATTAAGATAATGGGGAATTCAAGCTTACTAGAAAAGTTGTGAAACCTGGACTATTACATTAGCACCTCAAAAAGAAACAATAAAGTCCCAAGGCTTTTTGCCTTTAAAAGAGTTAATTTTTGAACGGTGACAAAAGTGTGTTACAGATTTAAGCAAGAAAATCTCTACTCTCCCTTTTTAAACAAGAGTCTAGGGATGGAGGGTGGAACTGTGCAAAGGAAAAAAATTGTCTTTTTGAAATGCGTTTTTTTGTGCGTTGAACAATTGTTACCTTAATGTTTAATACATGAAAGCCTAAATACATATTTTGTCTCAAAATACTTTTAAAAAGAACTTCCTTTTAGGAAAATAATTATACTAGTAATAAATGTAATTAATTGCACAGATGTGTGTTTATTTCACTATAAACAATACTTTTGAAACCATGACTGAAAAAAAAAAACTGTATTCTGTATAAAATGATCAACTAATTCTAACCTAGAAAGAAAGAAAATTCATGGGACCTGTAAATTATGCCATAGAATTAGGGTAAAAACAAAAACCCATACGAAACTAAATATTCAGACAATGTATTTTTTATTGCACATGAACATCACATAGAATATTCTAACCCTACTATGCTAGTCACATTTAAAATGTTAATATAGTTAAATAAGGTTGATAGTAGTCATTCAGCATACATAAAAAAAATATTAAACAACTTTTATGTAATCATTCTGTATTAGCTCATGTAAAGTCAATCTGGTAAGTTTGTACAACTTATAGGTATGTAAAAGCACAAAATCAGGAACATAAGATTTTTTTGGAGATTAATGTTTTAACTGCATAATTAAGCTATGTGGGATAAGGTGACAGATTTTCTTTAAATAAAGCGGACAGGACTGCACAGGTCTAAGTTCATTTTAAATTCAGAAATGCTATATTTCTATTTGAGATTGGAATGCCTTTGCGTTGCATACTAAAACCATAAAATAACTAATAATAATAATAATAATAATAATGACCCTTTCAACAGAAAAGAGAAACATCAGAATGTGTTTATATTGTTGCTGCAACAACAACATTTTGTGTAGCTACTTGCATGTTGTTTCAAAACAAATCTGGTCTCTGTACTCTAATGAATATCTTCACAATATATGACCTTTTTCCAATAAAAAAATTCTAGAGCAACATTGAGTTACCATCCTCTTCCACGCATAGTAACATTTCATCTGTGGAATTTGTTACATGCTGTGACATATGTTTTGTAAGATATACTTTTTGGCAGAAACCTTTCCCACAAACAGTACATGTATATGGTTTATCTCCTGTGTGAGTTCGGGCATGAGCTTTGAGATTTTCTTTCGTACAAAATCTTTTCTTACAGTGCAAGCACTGAAATGGCTTTTGCCCGGTATGAATTCTTTTGTGTTGAATAAGCCCAGAATTATCAATAAAACATTTCCCACAAATTGCACAAGCATATGGTCGCTCACCCGTGTGGGTTCGAAAATGAACATTAAGAGCAGACTTTTGACTGAAGCCTTTCTCACATAAAGAACACTTGTAGGGTCGCTCCCCTGTGTGTATTCTGGTGTGCTTGGTCAGGTAAGTTTTAAGTCTGAAAGTTCTGCCACACTCAGAGCATTTGTAAGGTCTCACACTTTTTTGCTTTATTGGGTTTGTAACAGTATAAGAACTGTTCACACCTGAAGTAGAAGCATTTGGTCTCTTGTCTGGAATGCAAGGCCTGGGCAAGTGCGGGGAGTTGTAGGAATTCTTCTGGCTGGAAATTTGTAGAATATGCTCCCTGTTTTTTCCTAATGACAGCTCAGGAGGGTTGTGTTTATTACCAAACTCATCAGGAGGCAAAGACCACTTAATTCTGTTGATTAATGCATCCTCTGTGGGATTAAAATAAAAGTGGAGTCATTACTTAAGTCACTGATTAGTATGGAAGGAAATTAGAAGACTTTTCCTATTCATTAATGCATGTTTAAAATCAGATTAGGCAGCAGCCAGGTTAATACATTTATACACTTAAAGTTTTTGTTTTGTTTGGAAGAACAAAGTAACCATCTTGTCTTGGCATGTAATGTCTAAACAGCTTTAAAGCAATTTTTGCATACCATAAGTCTCAACTATAAAAATATTTTGCCCAAATTTAATTTAAATTTTTTTGGTTAATTTGTTGCTGGTACTTTACGTTAACAACAATGGAAAACATAATTCTTAAACACTGTTAAAGAATTTTCATTCCGGTATAAAAAATGTAATGTAAACTGTGTTTTTGATCTACTGGATTATGTTCTGAAGAAACAAAAAATGCACACTGCACTAAAGTAAAAAATATTCCAAGGCAAATGTATATTTGAAACATGGATTTTCTATCAAATGAATGACATATGCATATTTGGCTTTGTAAGCCTGAAAGAAGTTGTTAAAATTCCATGTGGAAAAACAACACACCACAGCAAATTACCAACTTACCAATTGCATAATTAATGGTGTTTCTTCCTGCCAAACATATATTGTTGGTGTTGGGTGGATGTTCTTTTGATTTAGCTTTTAAAGTAACAGGCTCAATAACTGGGAATCCTAAGAAAAGGAAATAAAATAACAGCTTTAATCAAAAGAAGTGAGCAATGCATTGCACAGTGGCATAGTTCACAGGTTATAAAAACAAGTGTAAAACAAATACTAAATGCTAACGTGGAATGCAGTTGTACAAGATTAATATACCTATGTGAAAATGGCAAAAATAAACAGTGAACTTACAAAATTTTCAGAATATTTTCCAGAGCCAATATATAATCAAATCACTGTCTTTTTATAATATAACAACTAATGATCACTAATTGTTAATATAATTAAGTTTGGAGCCATGCAAAAATATTTGCATACGTAGACTAAGCAATTTGTTTAAAACTAAGCACAATAGAACAATTCCTAATACTTTTTTTTATAGTTTAAAGGACCATTGTAATTCCCTAAAAACATGTCATTTTTGAACATTTTAGATTATTTTAATTAGGCATTGGTAATTAAAATGTATATTCAATGATTCACAAGGTAATGTCCATTATTAAACTTGCTATCAGCGTTCAGACTCATTTGGTGCAGGTCTTTGCCCACTACAAGATCAATGGGAAGGAAGCTTTATCTACTAGGCAGTGCTAAATTTTTAGGCACAACGTTATTTCAACAAAATTATCTCTATAGGCTGGTGGCTTGCTATGTTTAAACCTCTAAGCTACAATCCCCATCATCCCATTGATAATAGGGTGGAGACAAGCAAGCAACTGGTAGTCATTTCTGACTGCTACAACCGAAGTCTTTGATTCAACAATAACAAAACAGCTAAAAGGCATGTTAATTTGTTAAAGTACAAAATCTTCTTCATAAGAAACATAGCAGAACTGTTTTGTTGATAATACCTCTAAATGTGCATTACATTTTGTGTTAATTTGCTTTGACCTTACCTTTCATGGTGAAGCTTTTAACACATGCATTGAATGGTTTCTTAATAGTAAGCCTCTGTAGGACTGCAGCTGTGTTTGGCTTGTTAAAACCAGAGGTAGAAGCTCTTTGTCCTGGTGCTAGAAGACGAAAGTAAAATGTATTAATCTATGAAATATTAAGATGTTAATTTGTATATAATTGCTATAAACACACAACAAAAACATATACCACTAGGTATAATGTATCAAATACTTTAGTAATTTTCAGCTTATTTTTGATGAAGAGATGAATTTTTAAAAGAAATCCCAATGACCTTTGTATCATCGTAAAACATTTTGAAATTAGGTGAATAGCAATTCTAGTAGGGGTTTCTGTATGCATTGATAATGTAAGAAATCAATGTATCTTAAACACTGAAAATGTTTCTTGTGCTTTTTTTCTCCAAGTGGCTTTATCATATTTCCCCACAGCCATGCTTTTTCACAACTAATTTAATAATTTGTTATATATATTATATATTAACAGATCTATACATTATTTTCTGCTGTCATTACATAACAAAATACTTTATTTCTATGGTATATTTTTATTGATTGTGCGTAGAGTTGAAGACATAGATATTTAGGGTGCTTATAAATAATCTGTGCACAAATGCACCAAAAAAACTTTAACACATTTAAAAAAATGTGTTCTTTTGAAGGTTCTGTAAAACAAGCTCTGCAATATACCAAACTTTTAAACTAAAAAAAAATAATGACTTTCTAATTAGCAACTCTCCATGTGGTAGTATTTGATATGACAAAAGTATGTATCCTGTTATCATGGTTTTCATCCAGTTAGGCCATCTACCCTAATTCGCACAATATTTCTGTAATCACCATTCTGCACAACACAAATACAATTATTTATCTCAAATATTTAATCTTATGAAAAATGGCCAATTTTTAACAAGTCCCCAATGCTCGCCACTTAAAATTAAAACAAAAGTGCCTAACGTGCCAAAAGAATCCCCCAGATTAATATATTTAAATCTTCGGTTTCTTATTAATGAACTAAAACACCTTAAGAAAATTTTTGAAGAGGTTAATAAGATAGTGAATAAAATATAACTGATATAAAGGATTCCCCTTTCAGAAAGTGTTCAATATGTCTTCTTTCACCCTCATAAAATAGTAAATACATAACAAATTAATTTCCATATAATTCTAAACATGCCATTTAAAAAATTTCAAGTGCTAAAAACACCCGTAGCATATGCCATTGCAATATACCGTATATACTCGAGTATAAGCCGAGTTTTTCAGCCCTTTTTTTAAGGCTAAAAAGGGCCCCCTCAGCTTATACTCGAGTCACTCTCCCCCCCCCCCTTGTGTCTCTCTACCGCCCCCTTGTGTCTCTCTACCCCCCCCCCTTGTGTCTCTCTAACCCGCCCTTGTGTCTCTCTAACCCGCCCTTGTGTCTCTCTAACCAGTATATGCTAATGACGTGGTGCGCATGTGACGCCACATGCGCGCCACATCAAGACCCGGAAGGAGCAGAGGCCGGAGCAGGTAAGTGAGGGGAGAGGGTGTATTTAGAGGAGTAGGATGGGGGGGATTGGGTTTAGAATGGGGGGGGGGGGTTGAGGATGAGGAGGGAGGTTGAGGAGGGGGTTGAAGATGGGGGGGTTGAGGAGGGATGTTGAGGATGGGGGGTTGAGGTTGAGGAGGAAGGTTGAGGAGAGGGTTGAGGATGAGGAGGGAGGTTGAGGATGAAGAGGGAGGTTGAGGTTGAGGAGGGGTTTGAGGAGGGGGTTGAGGATGAGGCGGGAGGTTGAGGATGAAGAGGGAGGTTGAGGAGGGGGTTGAGGATGGGGGAGTTGAGGTTGAGGAGGGGGTTGAGGATGGGGAGGTTGAGGAGGGTGTTGAGGATGAGGAGGGAGGTTGAGGATGAAGGTTGAGAAAGGGGGTTGAGGATGAGGAGGGGGGATGAGGAGGGGGGATGAGGAGGGGGGTTGAGGAGGGGGGTGAGGAGGGGGGTGAGGAGGGGGTTGAGGAGGGGGGTGAGGAGGAGGTTGAGGAGGGGGGATGAGGAGGGGGGTTGAGGAGGGGGTTGAGGGGGAGGTTGAGGAGGGAGGTAGAGGAGGGAGGTTGAGGATGGGGGGGTTGAGGTTGAGGATGGGGGGGTTGAGGATGAGGAGGGGGTTATGCTGAGGAGGGAGGTTGAGGATGAGGAGGGAGGTTGAGGATGAGGAGGGAGGTTGAGGATGAGGAGGGAGGTTGAGGGGGGGGGGGGGTTGAGGAGGAGGGGGTTGAGGATGAGGGGGTTGAGGATGAGGGGGTTGAGGAGGGGGGTTGAGGATGGGGGGTTGAGGTTGAGGAGGTGGTTGAGGCGGGGGTTGAGGATGAGGAGGGAGGTTGAGGATGAGGAAGTCGGTTGAGGAGGGGGAAGTCGGTTGAGGAGGGGGTTGAGGATGAGGAGAGGGGTTGAGGATGAGGAGAGGGGTTGAGGATGAGGAGGGGGGTTGAGGATGAGGAGGGGGGTTGAGGATGAGGAGGGGGGTTGAGGATGAGGAGGGGGGTTGAGGATGAGGAGGGGGGTTGAGGATGAGGAGGGGGGTTGAGGATGAGGAGGGGGGTTGAGGATGAGGAGGGAGGTTGAGGATGAGGAGGGAGGTTGAGGATGAGGAGGGAGGTTGAGGATGAGGAGGAAGGTTGAGGATGAGGAGGGGGAGGTTGAGGATGAGGAGGGAGGTTGAGGATGAGGAGGGGGGTTTAGGATGAGGAGGGGGGTTTAGGATGAGGAGGGGGTTGAGGATGAGGAGGGGGTTGAGGATGGGGGGTTGAGGAGGAGGGGGTTGAGGATGAGGTGGGAGGTTGAGGATGAGGAAGTCGGTTGAGGAGGGGGGTTGAGGATGAGGAGAGGGGTTGAGGTTGAGGAGGGAGGTTGAGGATGAGGAGGGGGGTTGAGGTTGAGGAGGGAGGTTGAGGATGAGGAGGGGGGTTGAGGATGAGGAGGGGGGTTGAGGTTGAGGTGGGAGGTTGAGGATGAGGTGGGAGGTTGAGGATGAGGTGGGAGGTTGAGGATGAGGTGGGAGGTTGAGGATGAGGTGGGAGGTTGAGGATGAGGTGGGAGGTTGAGGATGAGGAGGGAGGTTGAGGATGAGGAGGGAGGTTGAGGATGAGGAGGGAAGTTGAGGAGGGGGTTGAGGATGAGGAGGGGGGTTGAGGTTGAGGAGGGAGGTTGAGGAGGGGGTTGAGGTTAAGGAGGGGGGTTGAGGGTGAGGAGGGGGGTTGAGGATGAGGAGGGGGGTTGAGGATGAGGAGGGGGGTTGAGGATGAGGAGGGAAGTTGAGGAGGGGGTTGAGGATGAGGAGGGGGGTTGAGGATGAGGAGGGGGGTTGAGGATGAGGAGGGGGGTTGAGGATGAGGAGGGGGGTTGAGGATGAGGAGGGAAGTTGAGGAGGGGGTTGAGGATGAGGAGGGGGGTTGAGGTTGAGGAGGGAGGTTGAGGAGGGGGTTGAGGTTAAGGAGGGGGGTTGAGGATGAGGAGGGGGGTTGAGGATGAGGAGGGGGGTTGAGGATGAGGAGGGGGGTTGAGGATGAGGAGGGGGGTTGAGGATGAGGAGGGGGGTTGAGGATGAGGAGGGGGGTTGAGGAGGGGGGTTGAGGAGGGGGGTTGAGGTTGAGGAGGGGGTTGAGGATGAGGGGGGAGGTTGAGGATGAGGAGTGGGGTTGAGGATGAGGAGTGGGGTTGAGGAGGGAGGTTGAGAATGAGGAGGGGGAAGAGACACAGGGAAGGGAGAGGGGGAAGAGACACGGGGAAGGGAGAGGGGGGAAGGGAGAGGGGGGAAGAGACACAGGGAAGGAAGAGGGGGGAAGAGACACGGGGAAGGGAGAGGGGGGAAGAGACACGGGGAAGGGAGAGGGGGGAAGAGACACGGGGAAGGGAGAGGGGGGAAGAGACACGGGAGAGAGAGGGGGACACAGAGGGCACAAGAGGGACACAGAGGGCAGCACATTTCCCACCCTCGGCTTATACTCGAGTCACTCATTTTACCCAGTATTTTGTGGTAAAATAGGTGCCTCGGCTTATACTCGAGTATATAGGTATACCATACAATATCCCAAAACATAAATGTGAGCATTTACCAGGTACGCAAATCTTATAATACGTGACACATTGTTCTTTTTCTTAATATAAAATTACAACAATTTTTATAAAGATGTTTTGGTTTAGAGGTAAGCCCTTGCAGGTTTAAATATATTAAACTAGGTGATTTGTTTTGATAGATATTTTTGCTTTCTGAGATTTGTTCTAATTTTTGTGTAGGACCTCTCATTAATACTTGCTGCCTAAAATAAAATTAAAAATCCTTACTGCTTTTCTAATTACATTTGTACAGAAAAAGCATGTTTACATTTTTCTAACATAGATCTGTCATAAGTTGACAATAATTCATATTTTCTTATTTAAATGTAATTATAATAATTAATGAAACAAAGTATTAACCAAACTATATTGCATATTTTTGCATTGTAGGTGTGTTGTAAGAAGGCTTTTGTTCCAGTTTTCAACTTACCAGGTACAAACCTGATGCCTTGTTTTCCCTCCTTATGCATATTATTGCTATTGGACAAGTGCCCTTCAAGTTTAACCCTTGGCACAGTAGCATTGTTGCATGGATAACCTACATTACAAGAGAAAATATTTGTTTACTATAAAACTTTGTACACAAAATGATTATTTGTTATGCTAACAAACAATACATAGTTAGTTTAATTATGTATTGATAATTAATAACATTTCTACTTGGTAAAGCTACCTCCAAGGTGAGTTCTTTGGAATCTGAAAGTTTATTGATGAATATTGCTTTTTTTACATCATTAAATAAATATAGTTTTTTTTTATTTTTTAAAGATCAATGCTTAATTAAAGCATCTAGTTCATGTTAGGAAATGACACTGGTCCATTAAAAGCATTGTGTTACTACATTATTTCAGAGCAAAAACTAGATTAACCAAGAAAACCATATTATACATGTAACATATGGCTAGTGAATACATAGGACATTTTTATCCATTTCATATAGCATGTCTCAAAATATTACAAAAGTTGATTTTTAAATGAAAAAAAACAAAGTAAAACGTATCAAACCTCCTTGAAAGTAACAGGAAATGCACACATCATATTACACCATATTTTCTGGCATGGGTTGTAAACATGCAATTCTGTATACTGTGATAGCATAATTTATAAAAAGAAAACGCATTTACAAATACTTCCCTGTCCTTTTAAGGTTATGCAATGTTTTACTAACCTAATGATGACGGTCTTATTTTCTATTGGCTATTTCTAAATGGGTAGTTACGGCCTTGCTTAATTGATCATGTTCCCGCCCTTAAATGATACGTACAAGCGCATGGTTTACGGTTTCGCCCCTAACTTGCAGGCTTGTTCAAGTGAATAGCACCGGAATTGTAGCAGACTGCAAGCCTGCAGACATACGGCCTATATATTGCGAGATGCGGGCTTCGAATTGAAGGAGGCTCCTGGTGTTGAGCTATCCTTGGGGAATTACCTTCCAACTGATCTCTTAAACATGTTTTCCAGATCTTGCTCTTCAGATTATCTCTTATCACAAAATCCACACCTTCAACATGAATTCAAATTCAACATTATTACTTTAGAGAACAATAGTCTTGTCTACGTTATTTTTACCTGGGTAGCAGCTCGATTAGAGCATTATGCGGCATCCAAGGGTGTGATACGTGTGATCTGCACACTGACTGATTATGTTGCTGTTGCTGCCTGTACCTTCTAACTAGGTAAAATCTGCGTAGCAATCTAAGCGCTTGACACGCACTGTAGCTGCTTCACGAGTTATTCTGCGCATGTGCACTCACTTCCTGTAGGGGGCACGAAATCTACTGCTAAGCAGTCTCACATCATATGTGAGCTCTGTCTGCAGTAGTATAGAAGACAGTCTCATGCCGGCAGTAAAAATACCTTCCTGAATCCATTTTGAGGCATGATCAACAAATTATACTCTTAATTTATACACAGAGCTGCATGAGTTAGGCAGACAAGAACATTACTTTACCTATGCCAGCAAACATTTCATCAGTGTGATATATCCATATTATGCATTGCATACACCCACTATGATATCATAGCCACGTCTGTAAGTACGTTGTGTAGGATAACTGATCATGTGATCCTTGTAATACCTTATTAATATCATACCAATTATTAAGGTATTATATCAACATTTCTGATTGTCTCATGCATGATAAAGGGTCTGCAATGTGGAACATAATTATCTCTATCAGAGTCTACACACCAGTTGTGTTGGGTGTCTAATTTTATTTGGGAGACCATTTTAGCACTTGTTAATAAATTGATGTTTAGATCTGCAAACAGTTTATTTTAATATTAAAACAGAGAAACTTCCATATCACTTTAAGGAAAGCTAGTGATGTCAAAACAAGCTTTTTACATCCTTAAGACTATTAATACATGAAAAGGTAATGAACCAGTGCCAGCCCATTAAAATCAACATATGTGTAATGCAATATACTTAAAACCATGGCATTTTATTAAGTATTTATTACATATGATATGGTTAGCAATCAAAATTTAGACTGTATAAACAAAATGTTGGAGGAGTATCTTACTGCTCCTGTACCAAGTAGTAGAAATGCAACAATGGGAGAGGATCCCAGAGAATGGGAGAGAACGTGCAGACTTTAGATTGTGAGTCTGCAAGTTTTTAATCTTGTAAGGTGCTTTGTAATAAAGCATCAGGTACATAAGATTTTAGACTCAAAGACAGGGCCCATCACTTTTTGCCATGTGTTAATGCTGTTTTTTCTATCTTGCCATTCACGAACAAGACTGCTGCTGTTCCGAGTTGCTAGGTTTAATTTGAAAATTAAAAAAAAATACAAATAATGTAGAAATAGATTGTATTTTTAAGCAATTTCTTACTTTTTTATCCACTCTGTCCATGTCCACGGATCACCATCATACAGTGGGGGGGGGGAAATATTTGGTCCCCTGCTGATTTTGAACGTTTGTCCACTGACAAACAAAATGATCAGTCTATAATTTTACTGGTAGGTGTATTTTAACAGTAAGATACAGAACAACAAAAAAAGAAAAAAAAAGAAAAACGCATGTCAAAAAAGTTATAGATTGATTTGCAGGTCAATGAGGGAAATAAGTATTTGGCCCCTTCAACTTAGTACTTGGTGGCAAAACCCTTGTTGGCAATCACAGAGGTCAGATGTTTCTTGTAGTTGGTCACCAGGTTTGCACACATCTCAGGAGGGATTTTGCCCCACTCCTCTTTCCAGGTCCTCTCCAAGTCATCAAGGTTTCGAGGCTGATGTTTGGCAACTCGAACTTTCAGCTACCTCCACAGATTTTCTATGAGATTAAGGTCTAGAGACTAGCTAGGACCTTAAATGTGCTTTTTCTTGAGCCACTCATTTGTTGCCTTGGTTGTGTGTTTTGGGTCATTGTCATACTGGAATACCCATCCACAACCCAGTTTCAATGCCATGGCTGAGGGAAGGAGGGTCTCACCCAAGATTTGACGGTACATGGCCTCGTCCATCGTCCCTTTGATGCGGCGCAGTTGTCCTGTCCCCTTAGCAGAAAAACACCCCCAAAGCATAATGTTTCCACCTCCATGTTTGATGGTGGGGATGGTGTTCTTGGGGTTATAGGCAGCATTCCTTCTCCTCCAAACACGGCGAGTTGATGCCAAAGAGCTAGATTTTGGTCTCATCTGACCACAACACTTTCACCCAGTTCGCCTCTGAATCATTCACATGTTCATTGGCAAGCTTCAGATGGGCCTGTTCATGTGCTTTCTTGAGAAGAGGGACCTTGCAGGCACTGCACAATTTTAGTCCTTCAAGGCGTAGTGTGTTACCAATTATTTTCTTGGTGACTATGGTCCCACCTGCCTTGAGATCATTAACAAGATCCTCCCATATAGTTCTGTGCCGATTCCTCACCGTTGTCATGATCATTGAAACTCCACAAGGTGAGATCTTGCATGGAGCATCAGACCGAGGGAGACTGGCAGTTATTTTGTGTTTCTTCCATTTGCAAATAATCCCACCAACTGTTGTCACCTTCTCACCAAGCTGCTTGGCGATGGTCTTGTAGCTCATTCCAGCCTTGTGTAGGTGATTGAATGATTACTTTTGTGGACAGGTGTCTTTTATACTCGTAACGAGCTGAGATTAGGAGTACTCCATTTAAGAGATATAAAAGAAAGACACCTGGGAGCCAGAAATCTTGTTCATTAATACGGGATCAAACCTGCAAATCAATTTATAACTTTTTCGACATGCATTTTTCTTGTTTCTTTTTTTTTTGGTTATTCTGTCTCTCACTGTTAAAATACACCTACAATTAAAATTATAGACAGTTGATGCTCGTTTGTTAATACTAAACATCACATTTTTAATCGCTAGTTCCTATTCTATCATTGTAAATTCAGGTGTTAAGCACCCACCTGGGAGATTTATGAATTTCTCCCGGCTTAATTATACAGTTTGTATATATCAAACTGAAGCAGAAATGTCAGGCTACATAACTAAAGGCACAATGTCAAAATACCACACATATATAGGGTATTAGCAATCACAAGCCATGTATTGTCATTTGTGTAACACTTATCTTTGTTCTTACCTTTTGCTGCAGTATCCAAACTTCCAATTTCAGGTATAACAGAATAATGTTCAAGATGAGATTCCTGCTTAATAGCGGTGTATTCCCCAAATTTGTCAATAAATTTACCTGGTAACAAAAAAATACAAGTTATCTTATAAACCATAGAAAGGAAGATCAAATACAATTAACATGTTTTAAATAGAAGTTACATACAATGGGATTGAAGTACATCACAAAGCTTGCTTACAAATATGACTCTTCAGTAAAAATTTACAGTTAGAATAAAAAAAGCTTTCATTATAAAGATTACTAAATAAAATAATGGTGTTTAACCAATTTTCAAATTAATTGATGAAATCCTTTGGAGAAACTAAAATGATATAGCAAAAAAATGAATTTAAAAAAATGTTTCATTTTTAAAACAAATTTAGCAGTCTTTTTCAAATGAAAGGGGAAACTAAAGACAGAAGTCCTGATTAAGCTTGGTTAAGCAAAGGCTAAGGTGAGTGACATAAATGTGTACGCATGCTACAATGGACTACAATGGGCTGCACCGACATCATTACAACAATACAAGGACAGGAACACTGTGCCCGTTAAAAAAATGCTGACAATGCACTAGAGTGTGCAGTGCTTGGGGGTAAACACGACATGAACCTTTTTGGTATTAAAATTATATATATTATACTAATAACAGATACGAAATCTTAAGTGTTAAGCCTATGTTCACATACACAGTGTATCCTGCCTTCTGGCAGCTGCATGAATAATAACAAATAGCCAAGTCGAAACACAAATGTGCTGTGGGAAAAACAGTGATTAATAGATTTTTTCCTGGAATCAGATTACAATGAAATGACCAGTTAATCCATAGGTGACTTATGGGTCTGTGCAGGTGAGTGCAGTATTCAATCATTCAATGCACATATAGATTTAAGGGTTAGAACATTACAAAACTTTAAATGCAAAAATAAATTCAAGACGGCACTGTACAGCTCTGTAAATGCTAGGGATCATATTGGGGGACATGAGGATTAATAGCAACCCCCTCTCAAGCTTGCACATCAGCCCAAATCCGAGATTACATTAACTGTTTATTTTCCGGCCGCAGCGTGGCCGGGTCTGAGGTGCTCCAAGCCCTCTGGACTTTTTACATGGATTTTTGACATAAATTAAAAAAAATTTTTTTTACGGATTTGAGTGTAGGGGAATTTTGTGCTATTTTTGCTAACACCTACAATCACTTTATAGTCTCCTCAGAGTGCAGGATGGCTATATTTCGGCTTTATAATGTGCTTAATTGGTGCTAGCGGGACCTTTTTCCTGCAAGTAAGCTGCGGCTCGCTTTTAGCCTTGCAGAGAGGGTTCCCGGAGCAATAGAATAGCAACCGGGGTTTTCTTGCGGCCGAAACGCTTGCCTCTCCACTCCACTCTATTAGGTGTGCATGAGGCGAGAGGAACTTTCCAGAAGGGCACAGGTGTAAGTTTGCCTACAAGGGCTATTGCAGGAAAAAAAGACAAGTAAAGAATATTATCAAGACAACAGATAAAGACTTCTATCAGAACAGTCCCCCTATGCAGATCCTCTCTCTTCCCCTGGACACATTATAGGAGGTAAAGTACAGAGTATCCGCTGGTCTACAAAACGAAGGCCCTGAATTATCAAAGAGCGTATGCACTTTGATGTATTGATTCACGTCAGTTCACCTCAAAACTCCACTAACGTTCCTAATTGAATACAACAAATGTATTGAAATGACATACATGAATTCATCAGTAGCAAGAGGATTTGTATCTAACTGGCATATTGCTTGTTGCAATGAATGGTGTATGTGATAGGTTTGCAGTATTCAGCACACACACAATCATTTTATATATATATATATATATATATATATATATATATTTACTATCAATATAAGTACAATATCATTCCTGTTCATACTTATTAACATTAATATTACTATTATATTTGTTATTATTAATGATATAATTACTGTTATTAAAAAATATAATTTTAAAATATTAGTTTTCATATTGCTTGCCACAATTTCTAACATATACAATATTACTATATTACAGCAGCCAAAGAAAATAAATAGTGTAAATGTGTTGAGTATTACTGCTGATGTATCAAAAGGCATTTTTAAGCTGTTCTCCACAGATTATGATGTCAAATTAGATGCACACGTTTACTATCATACTAAATGGCGTAAAGCTGTGTTTGCTACTTGATAAGTACTACTTTGCATATTGGGTGGTATATTGCCTGCTTTAATGGATGGCACATTCCAATACACTGCTTGATAAATCTGGGCCATGGAAAAGATACAATGATTTTTTGTTTCCTACAAATACTCATTTTATTACTAACGTGTAAGTAAACAAACAAATGAAACCCAGTTGTGTGAGCATGCTTTTAAGATACACAGAGAGCCATAAGATCTCAACCAAAAGAAAATGCATATGTATTGTCAATATTTTACAGGTTATTATAAGGACAACTAGCGAATTGCCCGTCAAAAAATGACGGCAATGAAATTGTAAGGTAGCTAATGCTGTTTGGTGTATAATAATGAAATATATAATACATTAATAAATGAATATACTTTACCTATTTTGAAGCATTCTGTTGAAGAGCTGCAATCTGTTTTGATGTTGCTGGAGCATTAGTGGTGTGGAGCTGCTGTGTAAGCGTGATGAATGTGTGCAGTGTAATAGTGTGCGTGCGCGAGACCAAACCGTTAGCGTAGTTGTGTACTTCCGCATTGGGGTAAAATGGCGGGCAATGTGTGTTATGAATATCAGTAGGTCGTTTGTGGCGTTTTGCAAGTTTCTTGTGGTGTTTTGCGAGTTTAGAGTGCTGTAGCCTCTTTTTGTTTGGCGGCCATTTTTTCTGTCGCTTACATTTTTTTTGTGTGTCTAAACTCTTTTATTTTGATTTAAATGAAGGTGTAAGTTGTTTTTTTGAGGTCGTGGATGCTTCCTCTTGCTGTGGGTAAGCTTTTTATGTATGTGCTGTGTGAATTTATTGTGTTTTAAATTTTGTAATGTTCGCAAGTTGCGTCCGAGTGTTGCGAGGTCGTAATGTGTGCTAATGTGTCTCGTATGGTGTTTGCGTGTGTAGCCTCGTTTTCGTTTTCTTCGTCGGCCATTTTTTGTGTCGCTTAGGAAATTGTTTACTGTCTAAACTCTTTTATTTCGAGTAAAATGAAGGTGTAAGTTGCATTTTTGAGGTCCTGGGTGCTCCCTCTTGGTGTAGGTAAGGTTTTTATGTATGTGCTGTGTGTATGTATTGTGTTTTAAATTTTGTAATGTTCGCGAGTTGCGTCCGAGTGTTGCGAGGCCGTAATGTGTGTGAACGTGTGTCGTATGTTGTTTGCGAGTGTCGTAATGTGTGTGTCGTGCTCTTTGGGTTGCAACGTGAACTTTGCGAGGGTCGCAGTTGCTGGCATGGAGCGCCTTCGGCGAGGTCCTCAGGTGCTGGCATGGAGCGCCTATGGCGCTCCATGGCAGCAACTGAGACCCTCGCCCAGTGCCCTCGCTACGCGAGCCCGCAGCGTTAGCAACAACTCGTACGCTCACAACTATATATGTGATGGAACAGTTCAAAATATTGTGTATGTTGTAAAAAGAATGTTATCATATATTTGTGTTAAGCCATTTATTCGGTGGTAGTGGGGTTTACAGAACTTCATAAATTACTATCCAATATTAAGAAAGCCCTGTTGGGTCATATTCTTCTTCGGTGATGGTTCTTCTGGTGGAAAATGTTATCCATTTTAATCAAAGATTCCTGGTAGAGAAGAAAGACGACTTTTCACCAGCGGATGGCTTGAGTTATTATTTCTGAGCCTATTTTCAATGTGATTATTTTGAGTGCATATTTGGCTTTAACAGTAAATGGTGTTACTTCTACTACACTATGATGCCGTTTTGAGATTTGTCTTTTTTAATTTGCTTTAACAAATATATTTTTGTGGCTACTAGCTACCCCACAATCAGTACAAGCTGCTAAATTAGTGACCTGAACTTATAAACATACATACACACATATACACACACATCCAATGAAATGCGTGTCGTGAGCTGGCTTGGTGAGTATATAATGTAACATGTAGGATCTCTGCAAACAAATCAACCATCATTGTCATGGGTAAAACGTGCAAATTATCTGGCTTTGAAAAGGAGATGATCATTGGCTTTCGTGTCAAGGGTGGCAGTATTTCTGAAAAAGTGCAGTATGTGAGCTGCTTGCGTGCTGCTGTGATTAAAGTGTACCATGACTGGACAAACAGCATCATTGAGATTTAACTGCGTCAAAACTGCTGAGCACGAGGTGTCATTGATGTCAGAGGTGAATTTTAGCTACGAAGGTGTGTGAAGGCCAACAGACATTCTACAGTTGAGCAACTCACTGTCGAAACAAACCAGGGGGCTTCCAGACGTGTGTCTAAAATAAGAGTACAGCGAGCCCTGTGTATGGGGCTCTGATGCAAAAGGCTGGTCACTTGCACCCATGCTGACGAGGGTTCATCGACAAAAACGGCTTCAATTTGCACAACACTACCGAAATTAGACCTCTTTTGATTGATGTTGGTGTGTCAGGTGCAAAACCACATAGAATATACACTCTGCAACCATTGTTGGAAGAGCACAAGCTGGTGGCGGCAGCATTATGGTCTGGGGAATGTTTTCTTGCCATTGTCTGTGTCCACTCATACCTTTGGAAGGCACTCTCAACTGATTGGGTTATCTATCCACCCTTGCTGATCAAGTACAACCATACATATTAATGTCTTCCCTGGAGCAGATGGGATCTTCCAGTAGGACAATGCAACATGTCATATGACCAGAATTGTCCGGGAGTGGTTGGAGGAGCATAATTAAGACTTGCAAGTACTTCACTGGCCTCCAAATTAACCAAGCCAGACTTCAAGCACCTGTGGGACCAGGTGCATCGCCATGTTCAGTCTATGAATCCTCCACAATGCAGCTGTTGGAGGCACTGCAGATAACCTTGCCAACCTTCCAGCACCTTCTTGACACTCTACCATACCGTCTAGCTGTTGTCGGTACTGCACATGGCAGTTATTCAGAATATTAGCTCATAATAATATGACTTGACTGTGTATATACACAAATATAAGTGTAAGCAATACATATTTGGTATCAGCTTGCTCAGAAGATTCAAGGCTTTTATTGATAAGATAAGATTCATTTTACTGAAAACCCAAAATAAAGGAAAAATATATTTTTAATGTTTTACTGTACCTTTTAAACAACTCATACAATTTGATATAAAAATAAAAGACATATTACTAGGAAGCTGAAAAAAACAATGCATAAATTACTTATGTATCTAGAAACATGCACAGAATCAGATGCACAGCAAGATGTTAAAAATATGGTTGGCCTCTGGAGTCATAGAGTCTGTGTAAGTAGTACACAAAGGGTTAATCTGTTTTCCCTTTTGCCAGAAAGGACTAATATTTGTGCTTACTGCAAGATGGTCATGAAACTAAAAGTAACTATGCCGTAAAATAACCATTGAACCATATATTAGAGCAGTGATATGTTGCTATTTTTCCAGTTTGTGTTCTAAGTAACTTACTTGTACTTGGATATGCTAGATTCCCTCTTCCATCCTGTCTGTAAGAATCTGCAGCACGCTGCTTTTCACCAAGCTGGACAGTTAATAAAATATCAGGATTCACCAAATCACAGTCTGGGTATAACAATAAGAAAAATAATAATAAAAAAAGTGTAGCAATAATTCATGGAATCCAGTTCAAGAAAACGCAATGAATTTCTCAAATGCAAATCACATTCTAAGAAGGAACAATTAGTTTTACTTCATTAGATTCTAAAATGTGTATGAAGAACCAACAAGAAATATGTATGATTATGTGTTTGACTATGCCTCTATATACAATATAACACTTTCTACATATAAAAAACACTGAAAACATTTACAGAAACATATACAAAGGTAAAGCTTGACATACAAAAAAATTTACATGTATTTTGTTTGCCATATTGTTTGAAAATTTGATTGCCATTATCACATATTATAATTGTCAAACTGCGAGTTGTCATCACGCTTGCGAGCCTCGTAAAGTGAGGCGAGCCGTTGAGGCCTTCCAAGCTCGCAGGACTTCGGCAATGAGCGCTAAAGGTGCTCATTGCCCTGCGAGGCGAGCAGTTGAGGCACTGAAGGACTTAGGCTGAAATGAGCGCCGAAAAAAATACGACCTTGGAAAAATATGAATTTAACGTCCAACCCGCAGAAATTGAAAACTACGAAAAACAAGAAAAATTATTTTAAAAAATCCATAAAAACAAACTCACAGACAGCACAGGGGAGAGCCAGGAAGCATGGGAGTTAGGTTGCAAGCGATTTTGAGCCTTATTTGACATGTTTCCTCACTCGAAAATCGGGTAAGCGAGAAAGGAAATGGCAAACAAAAAACTTAAACATTTCTGAAACTGGATGAAAACGAGGCTTAGCAAAGCCAGGCACGCGGTACTTAGAAAATACACAAACGGCAAAGACACTAACACTTACACCAACGGCAGTCAGCGCCCCCCACACAAACATTCAGCAGACACAGAAGAGAAACACACAGAGAAGGCACAGGGGGAGATCCTGGAAAGAGACACATGACATTCCCAAGCACAAAACTTGCATGTTAATGAACCCTGCAATGAGCGGCCCGTACAGTAGGCAGGAGGAAAGATTTGCAATAAGCGTCAAAAGGCGCTCATTGCCAGTCACGTAGGGCTCGCGATGAGCGTCGAAGGTGCTTAGAAAAGCAAAAGCCTCACACTGTGTGGCAAACAGCATTGCCTACCTTACAATTTTATGCCTGTCCTTTTTTGACGGGCAATTCGCTAGTACTTATATAATACTGAAATTATCCACATATGAAACATTATCAAAAAACATTTATATGTATTAATGATTTACATGAATGTTGTAGATAATCCTACATCAATTTCAACCCAATAAACTGCAGTTGCAGACAATTTCTGAAACTGGATTCATTTTTTGTGTTTTACACCACACCGCACAGTTATGGCTGACAATAACTCATATATTAGCTATTGTTCATTGGTCAGAGCTTTAAAAGTATTTTTCAACAATATAAATAAATGGAAGCATATATTACACATCTAACCACCAAAAAGCTTTCTTCTGACCTATATACACTTGATATACTTCATAACATTATATATATATATATATATATATATATATATATATATATATATATATATAGTCACATAAATCACAATCAAACCTATGTACATTAATCTAACTCACCAGAAGATAGATCCATGTCCTCTTTTCTATCTATGTTGTGACGAATCTTCTGACACGGCTCCTCTTCTGGTTGTATCCTTAAGAAATTATTTGGGTTAAGAATTACAAAGCCTACAAAATAATGAAACAATAGTACAAGTAAGATTATGCAAAGCTCACATAAAAATAATTGTGTTTGTTACAAACGTTTTAATGATTACTGTACCAGAATAAGGAATTTTCTACTATATGGATTTTCACATACACATATTATAGTGTTCATTTTTTCTATATACATTGTTATGGATCTGTTAACGTCCCTATCTTTACTAACCCGTGTGAGCTTCCATGACACAAAATGCTATGTAAGCTGTGAATGGCCATAAAAGCACAAGTTAAAGAGCTACAGATAAAACAATGTATACATTTCTAGTTATCAAACAATTAAATAAAAGTCACAGAATACAAGAATGGCTAAAATGTTAGCTGCTCTTAGACCAAAGACTTATGTGACTTATGAGAATTCATATTTAGCATTTTCAATTCACTAATTAATTGTGCTGTTTAAAATCTATTAACAAATCATTTGTAAAAATAAAGTTTTAGATTTATCAGGAACCAAGGTTTACTTTACCCAGTGATATCAAGATTCCATGAATTTCCTTTATTACACCAGTGTACAGGTCTCTCTGCCATTCTTCTAAATGTTCCCACTCTTTCTCAGAAAAATAAACTGCAACATCTCTGAAAATCACCTAAACAAAAAAAAAAGGAAATCAAGGTGTCAGCACATTCATAAAAGAAAATCAACATAAATAAAACATAATCTTTCTATAATTTGGAAAGTTCACCATTTAGTACAGGCCACCCTCCATTTCAATAAGTGCTTCCATGAAAAACACTGTAACAATGAGGAAGTTTCTGACAGTAAGGAGTAAGGGAGTAAGGAGCACATATAACTGATGTCAGTGAAATGGTGGCACTTTGGTTGAAGTTGTTGTTGTTTAATCATTTCCGACTCTCTGTGACCCTGCAGCATGACAGGCTCAGCTTGTGTCTGGTAGTGCTTATCCATAAGCTTTTCAATGCAAAGATACTGGAGTGGTTTGCCAGTTCCTTCCACAGTAGACCACAATTAGTCTGATCCTGCTGCTATGACCTGCCCATCTTGGATAACCCTACATGGTTTAGCTCACAGCTTCATTGAAGTACACAAGCCCCTTCACCACGACAAGACGGGGATCCAACGACAAGGCAAAGATCATAGGTTGAAGTAGGGATGCAGAAATACAGAGCATCTACTTATTATCAAAGATTAAAGAATATGTACTTGATAAGGACATCAAGAGTTTAAGAAAAAACTTTAGGATTGTGAAGTATGTAGTAAACTAACAATATTAGCACATGTTTAAAAGCATTTGTAGAGAAAATTTAAATTTTAACTGCGCATCTGCAAATGCATAGAAGCTAAAATGAAAGCAATCCTTCCTCAGTGTGTGGATACAGAGCAGGGACAGCAAATTCAATCCAGGGATTTAGTTGAAAGGCACTCATCGCAGGGTTCACGATGAACACCGCAAGAGGCAGAGGCTTGCAATGAGCGCCGAAGGCGCTCATCGCGGGGCTAACAATTAGCACTGCGAGCAGGAGAGGCTTGCAATGAGCGCCAAACAGCACTCATTGTGAACCCCGCAATGAGCGACAAAGGAGCTCAGCATGAGGCTCGCAATGAGTGCCGAAGGTGATAAGTGCAAAGCAGGAAACTTGAAGTACACGGGGGGAGAGGCTCGCAATGAGCGCCGAAGGTACTCAGAGGACCAAAAGCCTCACATTGTGTGGCAAACAGCATTACCAGCCTTACAATTTTAAGTTCCTAGTGTAAATAATAAAGACTGTATTTATTTACACTTCCCTGATCCTAAAAAATTGTTTCTTTCTTTTAGTATTTAAACATACAATACTCAAGAATGCAAACTATAAAAACAAAGTACACTTTTAACATGAAACAAATACTTCTAGCAATAAGGAACAAAAACATAACTCCAACGCTCTACTATATGGTTAGGCAAAAACAAGGACCTGAGACCAACTCAGTAACTGCAGACAATTTCTTCTGAACCCCTTGCCCATTATTAATTTTAGAATATATCTGTAGAGAATGTTCTACATTTTGATTAAACTATTAGATATTTGATTACATTTTCTTGGCCTCTCAAAATGCTATTTTGAATTAAATTACATTAAAATATTTGTGTATATGTATTGTTATGGAGTGTGGACCTTGACATTCCTTGCAAGGAATAAAACCTTTATTTTGCAACTTTATAGATGGTAACGCTTTACAAATTAGTTATTCTCTTAAAAAAACATACATTGAGTTATCAGATTTATAACTTACCGTTGTGGAAACATTGCCTGCCATTTTTGGACTTGCTTTTACAGTATACCAAGTAGCTGAATGTCAGAAAGGATACCACAGTCGGTCTGAGTATGGGAATAAAATACTTTAATAGATAATATTTCCTCACATGTACCCTGTAGACAGAAAAATATGAATTTCCTTAGATTAAGTATCCACACTTAAGAAACAAAAAGAATATTTAAAAGAAAAGCAAGCAAACCTATTAATAACTTACTATTAAGATATATGGTAGGCAGTTTAGGAGACATTTATTGTTTAACCAATTCCCTTTAACACTGCAACAACTGTACTGGCAGGATACCAGTCTGCTGAACTAACTGATCTTACTATCACTTCACACTCCCTTCAAAAGGGCATATTGTGCCAGTTGCCAGGCTAGGTGATCACTTTAACGGTGGCCAGTTGCCAAAGGGAGTTATCCTAATGCTTGTTGGTGGTACATGTACAAAGGCCATTAGACCTCTAATTTCCATTGGTCGTGCTTCTGTCAGCTTTAGAAGTTTTCATAAGTGCAACGAGAAATATCTGCAATGCATTTTAAGATTTTTTTCAAGAACTAACAAAAAATAAAATTATGAATGCTACTGCCAAGAAACACAGGTACTTCATATTAGCAGATCAATAATCATGTTCTAAAATCACAATTATGTTTAGAACATTTTCAATAATATAGAAATATTACAGAAAGCAAATTCAAAACTCAGCGTTTAACGTATGTTGAACTCCCCGTGAATGTAGGAGAAGGTGGTATTATTATTGTTATTGACGGGATACTGCTGCATACATTGTTTAAGCACCCACCCACCTGCTTACATGCACTCTGTTAAGGACAGTGCCAACTCACTAACAATAATCCAGCCCAGTCTTCTATGTATAAGTGGCTTGGTTTTGCTTTTGGGGGAGGAGCACATGGTTTAAGAAAAAAAAAAGTATATATTGTAATTTAATAATTTTACTCTGTCACTGCCAGTCTGCACTTTCATTAACTTAGTGGTTATTATAGATACATATATTAAATACATTTGAGTACTGCTGAACTATAAATTGTCAAACCCATTTTTGTGTGGTATAAATATGGGATTGTGTGTTAAGGGATGAGTCTTTTTATTATTAATGTGTAATAAGGTTCAGTGCATTAAGTAAAAGTGACCCGTTATTTATTAATGGTTTGATCATACAAAACTGTATAACATTTACTTTTAATTCTTAGAAATTCAGTAATTTCAACACTGATCAGATTAGCACTAAAACATATTCTGAGCTGTAAGGATCATAACAAATGTATACAGTATACTTACCCTAGTTTTTCTGGTTCTGATGCTCCAAATACAGGCAGTTGTAGGCAGTTTCACTCCATCATCACCTCCTTCCCTGCTCCAGCTCTGCAGATGTGTCAATAGATCCAAGAGAAAAGGAGTTATAGCATCAGAAGACATAGGGCAGGTGCTGTCATATTTATCTATAACTTGGGAGCCAATGAGGTTAGTTAGGAGCCATTCTAACATATTTTAAAAGAAAGAGTTTGGATTACATGAAACATTTGTGTATAACAGCTAAAATAATAGTAGTCGGCAGTAAAATTTTAGAAGCCATGGCTTGCTGGCTCTGGGATTTGTCCAGCCCTGAAATAGGGTATCACAACAAAATGGAAATTAGGTGATATGGGATCACAATAGGCAAAGTATGAAGATTACTGTGGAAAAAATATTTTCATATTCAGGTCAATTTATCCAGGTCATTTTAAAACAGGATTATAATTAAGGTGGGGACGTAGTAGATAATGTGCAGGTTACAGTTGGTATATAGATAGATCTAATAACATCAGGGTAGCTATCACTTGGATGCTGGGGCTCACATTAGGGGTAGGGATACATCTACTAACACCAGGTGAGCTGTCACTTGAGAGAGAGAAGCTCACAGGGTGACATTAGTAGCAAACATACATCTGCTAACAGCAGGTGAGCTGTCACTTGAGAGAGAGAAGCTCACAGGGTGACATTAGTAGCAAACATACATATGCTAACAGCAGGTGAGCTGTCACTTGAGAGAGAGAAGCTCACAGGGTGACATTAGTAGCAAACATACATATGCTAACAGCAGGTGAGCTGTCACTTGAATGCTGGGGCTCACATGATAACATTAGGGGTAAGGATACATCTACTAACACCAGGTGAGCTGACACTTCAGTGAGAGGATATCAGGATGACATTAGGATGACATGTCCAGCCTTTGAAAAAGTTGTCTAGCACAACAAAAACGGTCAGGGGAGGAGGCGTTCACAGCAAACTATGGATGCTTGAAGAAAGAGACTGTCTTCGTAAAAATGTCTTGGTATCTTATGGCCTTTTACTTAATTGATGAAGCTGGGAGGTTCCCTTGTATAGGGTAAAACCATTGGCTTACAACGCAGATTAGTTGCATCATGATAAGGGTATAGATGACCTGTAGCCTGCACGAGTAATAATAATATATTCATGGCCAAATCAAGATGCCTATCTGTATTTGATCTACAGTGTCATTGGATATATATGATAGCTCCATAGTTTGTCGCTTTTTAATCTTTTTTTAAAAATTCACTTAAAACGTATTAAGCCTCAAAATTACACATGGCTGTCTAATGATTTTATCTATATATGAGGGCAACCATTTAATACCTGATATACCACAGAGACTTGTGCAAATTGACGGAGTCAGCTGCATTATTTCTCTGTAAATACATATATACACTAATACTGGTATAATTAGAGTTTCTAGCCAGGAGATATTGGTTCAAGGCTATACGAATATATATACACATAATTATATATATTTACATACACATAGAGCAATATATTAGCAGCTGAGATCATTATATCACTGCTCTACACTGCATAGATTGATGCAGTTAGGATATTTTTTTATTAACAGTCCCAAAACCTTTTTTCTTTGACACTTCATTCAATTGCGATTTGGCCAATTGAAAAGGGCTCTAAATAAGCACATAGTATATTTTTTAAGACGTTTTTAGTTAATGAAAACCTTGCTTTTAGATAGATGCTTACTAACTAAAAACTTATTTAAACAAATATGTTATCTGCTTATTTAGAGCCCTATTCAATTGGCCAAATTGCAATTGAATTGAGGGCCTTAGTGTCTTAAAATATAGGGAGACCAAATTTCACTTTACTATATAAAACCTACTGGTATTATAATTTATCAGTCTTCTTTCTTATTGTTGTTCACCTTTTTTCTTGTTAAAATGTTTTGGCTCTGTAGTTTTTTTCACTTTGAGTATAAGCACTATAATAAAATATTAAAATTCAAATTATAAACACACTTTGGAGATCTTAAAAAACTACCCAGAGCACTTTATTATATATAAAAATATTACACTTAAAATGATGACTGTAATTTAATTTCTGTAATTTAGTTATATGATTATAGTCACCACAATATATAATTGACACAAAAACTTATAATAATATTGATCAATTTTTTTTAGAGGTACTATCACTTATCTGAAAATAGACAAACCTAATCCAATTTATAGTGGCTCTATAGATTGATGTTCCAACAATAGCCTAGTGCCAACACCATAATCATATTAATGATAGGTAGTACACTATAATTGCTGCCCTCTAGTTTAAGTTTTAACCTATGTAACCAGCGGCGTGTTTCAAACTTTGAAATTATATATTAATAAAAAAATTTGCACAATCCTCCAAAAATGTATTTATGTTTACTGACATTAGGGGTAGGCATACATCTAATAACATCAGGTGAGCAGTCACTTCAGTGAGGGGATATCAGGATGACATTAGGGGTAGGCTTACATCTAATAACACCAGGTGAGCTGTCACTTCAGTGAGGGGATATCCGGATAACATTAGGGGTAGGCATACATCTAATAACACCAGGTGAGCTGTCACTTCAGTGAGGGGATATCAGGATAACATTATGGGTAGGCTTACATCTAATAACATCAGGTGAGCTGTCACTTCAGTGAGGGGATATCAGGATAACATTATGGGTAGGCTTACATCTAATAACACCAGGTGAGCTGTCACTTCAGTGAGGGGTATCAGGATAACATTAGGGGTAGGCTTACATCTAATAACATCAGGTGAGCTGTCACTTCAGTGAGGGGATATCAGGATGACATTAGGGGTAGGCATACATCTAATAACACCAGGTGAGCTGTCACTTCAGTGAGGGGTATCAGGATAACATTAGGGGTAGGCTTACATCTAATAACATCAGGTAAGCTGTCACTTCAGTGAGGGGATATCAGGATAACATTAGGGGTAGGCTTACATCTAATAACACCAGGTGAGCAGTCACTTCAGTGAGGGGATATCAGGATAACATTATGGGTAGGCTTACATCTAATAACACCAGGTGAGCTGTCACTTCAGTGAGGAGATATCAGGATGACATTAGGGGTAGGCATACATCTAATAACACCAGGTGAGCTGTCACTTCAGTGAGGGGATATCAGGATAACATTATGGGTAGGCTTACATCTAATAACATCAGGTGAGCTGTCACTTCAGTGAGGGGATATCAGGATAACATTATGGGTAGGCTTACATCTAATAACACCAGGTGAGCTGTCACTTCAGTGAGGGGATATCAGGATGACATTAGGGGTAGGCTTACATCTAATAACATCAGGTAAGCTGTCACTTCAGTGAGGGGATATCAGGATAACATTATGGGTAGGCTTACATCTAATAACACCAGGTGAGCTGTCACTTCAGTGAGGAGATATCAGGATGACATTAGGGGTAGGCATACATCTAATAACACCAGGTGAGCTGTCACTTCAATGAGGGGATATCAGGATAATAATAGGGGTAGGCATACATCTAATAACACCAGGTGAGCTGTCACTTCAGTGAGGAGATATCAGGATGACATTAGGGGTAGGCATACATCTAATAACACCAGGTGAGCTGTCACTTCAATGAGGGGATATCAGGATAATAATAGGGGTAGGCATACATCTAATAACACCAGGTGAGCTGTCACTTCAGTGAGGGGATATCAGGATAATAATAGGGGTAGGCATACATCTAATAACACCAGGTGAGCTGTCACTTCAATGAGGGGATATCAGGATAATAATAGGGGTAGGCATACATCTAATAACACCAGGTGAGCTGTCACTTCAGTGAGGGGATATCAGGATAACATTAGGGGTAGGCATACATCTAATAACACCAGGTGAGCTGTCACTTCAGTGAGGGGATATCAGGATGACATTAGGTGTAGGCATACATCTAATAACACCAGGTGAGCTGTCACTTCAGTGAGGGGATATCAGGATGACATTAGGGGTAGGCTTACATCTAATAACACCAGGTGAGCTGTCACTTCAGTGAGGGGATATCAGGATGACATTAGGGGTAGGCATACATCTAATAACACCAGGTGAGCTGTCACTTCAGTGAGGGGATATCAGGATGACATTAGGGGTAGGCATACATCTAATAACACCAGATGAGCTGTCACTTCAGTGAGGGGATACCCGGATAACATTAGGGGTAGGCATACATCTAATAACACCAGGTGAGCTGTCACTTCAGTAAGGGGTATCCGGATAACATTAGGGGTAGGCTTACATCTAATAACACCAGGTGAGCTGTCACTTCAGTACGGGGATATCAGGATGACATTAGGGGTAGGCTTACATCTAATAACACCAGGTGAGCTGTCACTTCAGCGAGGGGTATCAGGATGACATTAGGGGTAGGCTTACATCTAATAACACCAGGTGAGCTGTCACTTCAGTACGGGATATCAGGATGACATTAGGGGTAGGCATACATCTAATAACACCAGGTGAGCTGTCACTTCAGCGAGGGGTATCAGGATGACATTAGGGGTAGGCTTACATCTAATAACGCCAGGTGAGCTGTCACTTCAGTGAGGGGATATTCGGATAACATTAGGGGTAGGCTTACATCTAATAACACCAGGTGAGCTGTCACTTCAATGAGGGGATATCAGGATGACATTAGGGGTAGGCATACATCTAATAACTCCAGGTGAGCTGTCACTTCAGTGAGGGGATATCCGGATAACATTAGGGGTAGGCTTACATCTAATAACACCAGGTGAGCTGTCACTTCAATGAGGGGATATCAGGATGACATTAGGGGTAGGCATACATCTAATAACACCAGGTGAGCTGTCACTTCAGTGAGGGGATACCCGGATAACATTAGGGGTAGGCATACATCTAATAACACCAGGTGAGCTGTCACTTCAGTGAGGGGATATCAGGATGACATTAGGGGTAGGCATACATATAATAACACCAGGTGAGCTGTCACTTCAGTGAGGGGATATCAGGATAACATTAGGGGAAGGCATACATCTAATAATACCAGGTGAGCTGTCACTTCAATGAGGGGATATCAGGATGACATTAGGGGTAGGCATACATCTAATAACACCAGGTGAGCTGTCACTTTAATGAGGGAATATCCGGATAACATTATGGGTAGGCATACATCTAATAACACCAGGTGAGCGGTCACTTTAATGAGGGAATATCCGGATAACATTATGGGTAGGCATACATCTAATAACACCAGGTGAGCTGTCACTTCAATGAGGGGATATCAGGATAACATTAGGGGAAGGCATACATCTAATAATACCAGGTGAGCTGTCACTTCAGTGAGGGCATATCAGGATGACATTAGGGGTAGGCATACATCTAATAACACCAGGTGAGCTGTCACTTCAATGAGGGGATATCAGGATAACATTAGGGGTAGGCTTACATCTAATAACACCAGGTGAGCTGTCACTTCAGTGAGGGCATATCAGGATGACATTAGGGGTAGGCATACATCTAATAACACCAGGTGAGCTGTCACTTCAGTGAGGGGATATCAGGATAACATTAGGGGTAGGCATACATCTAATAACACCAGGTGAGCTGTCACTTCAATGAGGGGATATCAGGATAACATTAGGGGTAGGCTTACATCTAATAACACTAGGTGAGCTGTCACTTCAGTGAGGGGATATCAGGATGACATTAGGGGTAGGCATACATATAATAACACCAGGTGAGCTGTCACTTCAGTGAGGGGTATCAGGATGACATTAGGGGTAGGCATACATCTAATAACACCAGGTGAGCTGTCACTTCAGTGAGGGGATATTCGGATAATAATAGGGGTAGGCATACATCTAATAACACCAGGTGAGCTGTCACTTCAGTGAGGGGATCAGGATGACATTAGGGGTAGGCATACATCTAATAATAATAGCTGTCACTTAAGTGAGTTATAAGGATGCATATAGCCTAATGGCCTAAGCTCACACACCTCTTTGTGGCCTGCTCTCTGCAGCAGGCAGTGTAGGTGGGGGCGGGGCCTCAGGCTGTCTGAGAGTTGAGACTCCCATAGAGAGCTCGGACATAACCCGGCTGGCGAGAAAAAAGGGACTGGAGAGATGAGGCGTGGACAGGCAGCGACTATGGCCGGGGAGAGCACTCGGTGAATGCAGTGTAAACATAGGAAAGCTGTATAGAGCTCCAGGTACTCACTTATACCGCTGCACGGACGATCCTGGAGATCAGATACTGGACCTGGCACCAACACAAGATTCCCATCTGCATCCTTCACCAACTCCGGAGCATCATTCTGAAAAAACAAATCCTTCCGCTTGTTCAAACGAAAGGGAGCTGTGTAATGCGACCCACGCTGGCCGTGTAAACGTATTACACACCACGTCCCAAACGTCCCAATGTGCTAAAACTTCATATTTCTAGTCAAATAGTCCGCACAAAATACAGTAAAATAAACATATACATGCCAAAATGACTTTTGTGAAATTAGTAAGTATGTATATACTATTAGTCCCAATGATAAAGCAAAAACGGCTTAGCTTTACATGCCTAAGGACTTTGATTATAACAAGTGTCATTTATTAACTGTATTTTATAGAAAATACTACACATTTTCAAAAAATATATATATAATTAAAGTGGATTTGGAAAAGGCACACAGAAATAAATGATGACTGAGACATTTAGCATACAACTTTAATGACCACAACAGTCCGACACTTGAGAATATGCTAAATGTTTTTTATAAAGTAAAAAATGTAATTTCATTTTTTTATTATTATTATTATCCATTTTTTGTAATGCTCCATCATATTCCGTAGCGCTATACAGGGTTACTTACAAATCTAAAAAAATGTTTTATCACATTGCATATACAGTTAAAAACGGAAAAACTGAGTTTAGTTTTCTTTACTAGGAAATTGCCCGTCAAAAATGACAGGAATTAAATTGTAAGGCTGGCAATGCTGTTTGCCACACAATATGAGGGTTTTGCTCCTCTGAGCAGCATGTTGGTTTTATTTATAAAATCCCACGTGCCTGGCGTTGTTGGTGTAATTGTTACTGTCTTTGGCATTGTGTATTTTCTAAGTTTTGCATGCCTGACATTGCAGAGCCTTGTTTTCATCCTGTTTCAGAATTTTTAAAAATGTTTGTCTGCCATTTTTTACCTTGCTTAGCTGATTTTCGAGCGGTGGAAAACTGCAAATATGGCTCCAATTAGTTTGCAACTTCACTCCTAGGCTTCCTGGCTGTCCCCCTGTGCTGTGTGTGAGAGTGTTATTATTTTTTTTATAATTATTTTGTTGTTTGGTGTTTTCTAGTTACGCGTTTGAATGAACTGCGTGCTTCAACTGCTCGCCTCGCTTTGCAAGGCTTGCAGTGCAATGAGTGCCTAAGTCCTGCGTGTCTCAACTGCTTGCTTCGCTTTGGCGCTCCTTTCACCCTAACTTTTGCGTGCATCAACGGCGCGCCTCGCTTTGCGAGGCTCGCAGGCGTTCCTCACTTTGCGAGGGACGCAAAAGCGTGTCCAACATGCATGCGTCAACGGCTCACCTCGCTTGGCGGAGCTCGCAGTCGACAGCTCGCTTCGCGAGGGTCGCAAGTGCGTGACCAACATTGCAAACGTCACCAACATCGCAAAATCCACAACTATATATGTGATTTATTATTGCTTTTTATATTGTTTTCCATAATTACATTTAGTTCAAAATATATGACCACAGTGGACCTTTAAAGGCATATCTAAGTTTCCTGGATTATGACTGCACCTGATAGAGGAGAATCAGTAGTGTATGAAAACATTTTTTGGTATGAATTAATATCCAAATAAACATTAACAAACTCGCCTTGATGTTTGCTAAATCTCTTGAGTTTGCAAGCAGTTGATTTTCAGAGTTAATACCCCTAACAATCCCTGCTAAAATTAGTAGAAAATTCAAAATACATTTTGCCCATAACAGGCAGCTAATAAATTGGTATCAGTATGTGATGACAGTTTGTACACCAAAGGATCATGGGATGTGTAGTCTTGGGTCCTTTACTGTTATGACTGCGCCAGTGCTGGCAGCAGCAGTGGCAGTGAGCATCTGCTAGATGGCACTGCCAACATTTTGCTGCCAATATCATAGCTTTAGGTTTAGGGTAAAGGTTTAAGCTTGGAAATGGTATATGATCTGAGCGGCGCTTGCAAACTGTGCATAATTTCGGCAGCACCATCTAGCAGCTCCTTGGGGCAACTACTGCTGCCACTCCTGACGCATTTATAACAGGAATGATCCTAGTGTTTCTATGGTAGGTGTACTGTGCCTACAAAGCAGCCCTGGGATGTGGAAAACAAGCATTATTTTTAAATAAAAAAAGTCTTTATGTGTTTATAATGACTCAATCTAATGTGTATGTCTAATGTAAGCAGCATGTGTTAGATTAGAGACAAAACAGGGAAACTTATTTTCCATTACTAAAACATATTTCTTATTATGACGCGTAGTTCTTTAAAAGCGCATTATGTACTCATGGGACAATATATTGTTATTTTAGTGCAGAATAATTGTAAGCACATGTACATATTTACAGCTTTCTTTGTGAGGAAGAATCGCACAACCTGACCAATTTAAGTTTTCTCCAGTGGAAATAAAGATTTCAAAATAGTTTGACACTTCAGTAATAGCGGGCTCACTCTGCATTCACCAAACTCTTATCAAGAGGATCTTAGTTTTTGATAGAAACTGATGGACACGGAGCAGTCTTTTGTATTTGCTGGTCCGACTGATTGAGGCCTTGAATACATTCCCCACATCATTATGCTTAATTATTATGCTTAATAAACAAGGTGTGCTTATTTTCATGTTTTGAAGCAATATGAAAAGCTATTACATAGCACTTGCAGAGTTTTCTGAAGTTCACATACATAGGTCCGTCCTTTCTAATAGATTGCCTTGTTGTATGTATGCTATGTACATGTAAGCGCTTTTGAATCAGTGAGCCAAAAAGTCAAAACACAGTAGTCTTCCATAGCAATACCACACTCTAAGCAACATGAACGTGCTAAACATTAACCCTAAATTCCTCCCACCACTGCATCCCTATATATAATACAGCAGACATACAGTGCCTTGCATTTTTCGTGTGTTGCCTCACAACCTGGAATTAACATGAATTGTTTGAGGATTTGCATCATTTAATTGACAGAATGTGCCCACAACTTTGAAGATGTTTTTTTTTGTTTTTTTTTATTGGGAAGCAAACAACAAATAGGATAAAATAACAGATAAAGTCAATGTGCATAACTATTCACCCCCCTAAAGTCAATACTTTGTAGAGTTACCTTTTGCGGCAATCACAGCTCCAAGTCGCTTTGGATAAGTCTCTATGCGCTTGCCACATCTTACCACTGGGATTTTTGCCCATTCCTCCTCGCAAAACTGCTCCAGCTCCTTCAAGTTGGATGGTTTGCCCTTATGAACAGCAATCTTTAAGTCCAACACATATACATGTTTCCCCTTAAACCGCTCAAGTGTTGCTTTAGCAGTGTGTTTAGGGTCATTGCTGAAAGGTGAACCTCCGTCCTAGCCTCAAATCACGCACAGAGTGGTACAGGTTTTGCTCAAGAATATCCCTGTATTTAACACCATCCATCTTTCCCTCAACTCTGACCAGTTTCCCAGTCCCGGCTGCTGAAAAAAATGATGGTGTTCTTTGGGTGATGTGATGTGTTGGGTTTGCTCCAGACATAGAGTTTTCTTTAATTGACGGAAAGTTCAATTTTAGTCTCATCAGACCAGAACATCTTCCTCTGGGAGTCACCAACATGCCTTTTTGCAAACTCAAAACGTGCCATTTTGTTTTTTGCTGAAAGTAATGGCTTTCTTCTGGCCACTCTGCCATAAAGCCCAACTCTATGGAGCGTACGGCTTATTGTCGTCCTATGTACAGATACTCCAGTCTCTACTGTGGAACTCTGCAGCTCCTCCAGGGTTACCCTTAGGTCTCTGTGCTGCCTCTCTGATTAATGCCCTCCTTGCCCGGTCCGTGAGTTTTGGTGGGTGGCCGTCTTTTGGCAGGTTTGCTGTTGTGCCATGTTCTTTCCATTTGGTTATGATAGATTTGATGGTTTTTATAACCTAACTATGACTTGTACCTCTCGACAACATTGTCCCTTGGTTGTTTGGAGAGTTCCTTGGTCTTCATGGCAGTGTTTGGTTAGTTCAATGAACATGTTTATATGCTTAGGTGTTGCAGCCTCTGGGGCCTTTCAAAAAAGTGTGTATATGTAATGACAGATCATGTGACTTAGATTGCACACAAGTGGACCTCATTTCACTAATTATGAGACTTCTGAAGGTAATTGGTTGCACCAGAGCTTTTTATGTGCTTCATAACAAAGGGGGTGAATACATACGCACATGCCAATTTTCTGCTTTCTATTTCTAAAAAATAGTTTTAAGTATATATTTTTCTCATTTCACTTCACCAACTTAGACTATTGTGTTCTGATCCATCACATAAAATTCAGATTAACAAAACATTGAACTTAAGGCTTTAATGTAACAAAATAGGTAAAAAGTCAAGGGGGGTGAATACTTTTGCAAGGCACTGTATGCTTAAAAGGACCATATTTTAAATGCTTTTTGGATTAAAGAGTGAAGACCTTGTGGGCACATATGCATATCCCTACCCAGATTCCCAGAATATAGTTAAATAACTGTATTTCTCAGAATCCAGAGCAGGAAACAGGTTTTTTTTAACTTGTTTTATATGTTCAAATTTTAATGTCTATTAATTTACTATATATATACAGTATATATATATATATATATATATATATATATATATATATATTGTGGTAGCTTTGAGTGTCCAGTATGTAGACGAATAATGGGAGCACTGCAGTGATACCTTTTTTATTGGACAAACTTATTAATTGATATAACAAGCTTTTAAAAGTAACAGCTCTTTTTTTCGAGTCAGAAGCAAAACTGAATAGATGTAGACAGTGGAATACAAAGCAGAGAGTCAAAGTCATAAACATCATGGATAATGTTCTGTTCGGTCAAGTGTGCAGATGTCTGCACAAGCTTCTAAGTAAGAGAAAACCAGAGATACCTATATAAGTTATGGACATAAATATCCCCACATATTAAGGAGTCGAAAAACAACATTAAAACAGAAAAAAAATAGAAAGAATGTGGCAGGGTCACAAGAAGTTTTAATAATGTGATAGAAGTCCATATTGAACTTTGAGCAAACTGGATGTTTTTTAATTCAAATGGTAGGATGCTGATACCCGGTGGAATGAACCTGTTTTGAGACACCATTTCAATATATCGAAAGAGGAGTTGGCCTGAGTACAACCGCATAAGTCATTGGTAAATTTATTTACTTTGTTATCACAAACAGAAAGAAGACTCTGGGAAAACAGACAGGAGAAATCCCTCGCTTTCTATCATCACTTGCGTTGTCTTACAAAGTACCCACAATTGTACCTGAGAGGATCAAGTGTAGGTGGTTTGTACCCAACTGAAAGAGCTTTACATATATGGAAAATAATCAGTTAATTTACAGGGTAAATCTGAGCATTTTCTTCTCTTTTTTCATCTTTTTTCACCTGCTTTCGCTGACTTAAATATTAACCCCCTAGGAATCCAAATTCTTCTGCAGTGGGACCATCATCAATTTCAAACAAGAACATTCAATTAATGAGACAGTTTCATCCACTTCTGTACAGTAGTACCATGTATCCACCAAGAACAAAAGACACTTGTCTAGTTCATTACTGCCGTCCACATGAGTTCAGGACCTGTTACTCTCATCACCATTCCACTCCAGCGTTTCAACAATGACCGCCAAGAGGCATCTTCTTTGATATTGATCCACTCCTCTCTCCCCCTCTTCTTGTGTGTGTGTGTAAATAATTTAATATACATATATGCTCACAGAATAACTTATACATGCAGATACATGTTTGAATAAGTTTATTGTGCTATGAGATCTTAATTTTGAAAAAAGAAAATACTCTCTTTCAGATGCAACTAAGAAAAACAGGGAACATACACTTAAATTTCATTATAGTCCAGGAAACTGGACAGTCATCATATATCTCAAATATACCTAAAACCAGCCTTCTTTCCTTCGTTTCTTTTAGGGATATTCTGTTTCCTGGATAATGTTGCAAACTTCCTGTCCAAAGGCATACTATTTTCCATGTCTAGTCCCTTAAATCTATTATTTACAAGGGATATTATTTATTTTGTATCTACTTTGTCTAATGATGTTCCACCTTTTCTTCAGTTTAATTCTGAACTTTGCAATAAGAAGCTCATGGTCTGAGCTGCAGTCATCTCCAAGGCCTTGTTTTTGCTGATTGCATAGAGCTCCTCCATCTTTGGCTGCAAAGTATATAGTCAATCTAACTTCTATGTGGTCTATCTGGTGATGTCCATGTGTAGAGTCGTCGCAGAGGCTGTTGAAGGAGAGGGTTTGCTACGACCAGAGAATTATCTTGTCAGAATTATACTAATCTCTGACCAGCTTCATTTTATACCCCAAAGCCAAACTTGTCAATTATTCTAGGTATCTTTTTGTTACCTAATTTAGCATTCTATTCTCCTATGATAGTAACATCTTTTATTGGTTTTGAATCTATGACGTGTTGAATACCTTTGTAGAACTGGACAACTTCATCCTCTTCAGCATCCATGGTTGGAGCTTAGATTTGGATCACTGTGATCCTAAATGGCTAGCCTTGAATTCAAAGTGAAATCATTCTGTCATTTCTTGGGTTGTAACCGAACACTGCTTTGGCCACTCTTTGATTGACTATGAGGGCTACTCCGTCTCTTCTGTGAGATTTTTGACCACAGCGGTAGATATGGTAGTTGTCCATTTAAGTTCACTAACTCCCAGTACAGTATATCAATGTTTAATCTTGTCATGTCATTTTTGACCACATCTACTTTCCGTTGGTTCATAGTTCTAACATTCCAGGTTCTTATGCAGAATTGTTCTTTGCAGCAGCAGACTTTCTTTTCCCCTCCAGACACATCCACAGCTGAGTGTCCTTTCGGCTTTGGCCCAACCACTTCATTATATCTGGTGCTACTTGTACTTGCCTTCTGCTCTTCCTCAGTAATGTAGTAGGCACCTTCTGACCTGAGGGGCGCATCTTCCAGTGTTCTTTGTTTAACGATTAGCAGACATTTGTCTAACATGTCTGCCACGACCTGCCCATATTGGTTGACCCTACATGGTATAGCTCACTACTTGTTTAAGGTACACAAGCCTCTTCACAATGGCAAGGTAGAGATCCAGAAGGGGTCATCATTTATTATTCAGAAACTTTTCAGGAAAATAGGCACTCATTATATTGAAATTAATTGTTTCTGGATGGAAAAGTCAAGATTGTCGAAAAACTCGGGGTCGAACCAGGGAACTTCAGTCTAACACTCTGCCAACTTAGCTATTCCAACTGCTGCTGCTGGCTTATCATTTCATTGTGGAGGTGATTAAAATGATTATATTGGATATATTTGCAGGGTGTCTGAGTGTTATTTTCTATATCAAGTGCATCTCGCTCAACCGTAACAAGAAAGCAGCTTTCGGTCTTGTGTGCAGCAACTTCCAACGAAAGCTTAGAGAAATTCAAAACCAGTGGTGGACCAACCTCTCCGAAAGAACTCAGAATTGCGCAGATGTCGGCGACAACAGAGGGTTTTATGAAGCCCTGAAAGCCATGTATGGCCCTTAACACCTGGTTCAAAGCCCATTGCACATGGCAGACGGTCAAACACTACTTACAGACAAGGCGCTTATTCTGAACCGATGGTCTGACCACGTTCAGACTCTATTCTGTGCCAACCGCATCATTTCAGTCTCAGCGCTCCACAACAAATAACGAAAACAGAACTGGATGAAATCCCTATTTTTGAAGAGACTGTAAAATCCATTGAGCAGCTAAAAAATGGTAAGGCTGCAGGAGTTGATAGGATCCCAGCTGAGATCTAGAAACATGGGGGCCCAGCACTTCACACTAAACTCCATGAGCTCTTTGTTTGCTGCTGGCACCAAGGCAAACTGCCACAGGACCTTTGTGACGCAATCATCATCACCCTGTACAAGAAGAAGGGAGAAAAGTCAGACTGCTCCAATTACCGGGGATAACTCTGCTCTCCGTCACAGGGAAAATCCTTGCAAGAGTACTCCTCAACAGACTGGTGCCCACTATCGCAAAAGAACTTCTCCCTGAGAGCCAGTGTGGCTTTAGAGCCAACAGGAGCACCAGTGACATGGTTTTTGTTCTCAGACAGCTTTAAGAGAAATGCAGAGAACAGAACAAGGGACTTTATGTAACATTTGTAGACCTTACCAAAGTGTTCAACACTGTGAGCAGGAAGGGTTTATGTCAAATACTGGAACGTTTAGGATGTCCTCCCAGGTTCCTCAACATGATCATCCAGCTACACGAAGACCAGCATGGCCAAGTTAGCACAACATTGACTTATCTGAGGCCTTCCCAATAAGCAACGGCATGAAGCAGGACTGTGTTCTTGCACCCACTCTATTCACACTATTCTTCAGTATGATGCTGCAAAGGGCCACAACAGACCTTGATATTGAAGATGGACTCTACATCTGATTCTGCACAGATGGCAGTCTGTTCAACCTGAGGCAACTAAAGGCCTACACCAAGACAGTGGAATGACTCGTTCGCGAGCTACTCTTCGCCGACGATGCTGCCCTCGTTTCCCATACGGCAACAGCTTTGCAGCAAGTGACATCTTGCTTCACCGAGGCTGCTGAGCTCTTCGGTCTATGAGTCGGTTTGAAGAATACTGAGGTTCTCTACCAGCCCACACCTCAGCAAGATTACTTTCCTCCTCGCATCACTATTGGCGAGTCTAAGCTGAAAACAGTCCAAAAGTTGACCTACTTGGGTTACATCATCTCCTTAAACGCAAAGGTTGACAAGGAAATTGACAACAGACTGGCAAAGGCAAATGGTGCATTTGGCAAGTTATATAAAAGAGTTTGGAAAAACAAGCATCTGCACAAGTGAACAAAGGTCAATGTAGCTGTTGTGCTGACCACCCTTCTATACGTTTCGGAGTCTTCAGTTAACTACCGCCACCACCTATGACTTCTTGAGTGCATTCATCAACACTGCCTCCGCACCATCCTCAACATTCACTGGAATGACTACATCCCCAACACTGAAGTCCTAGAACAATCAGGAATCACCAGCATTGATGCCATACTCTTGTAAAGCTGGTACGCTGGGCAGGACACATCTCTAGGATGGAGGATTACCGACTTCCAAAGATTGTGCTATATGGTGAGCTTACCACTGGCAACCGTGGCAGAGGAGGGCCATAGAAGAGGAACAAGGACTCACGGAAACAGTCCCTTGATGCCTCTCATATTGACCATCGTCGATGGTCCACCTTAGCTTCAGACCGTAAGGCATGGAAAAGTACCACTCACAAGGCTGTCTCCTCTTTCGAGACCACACGCAGGGCTGGTCTTGAGGACAAGAGGAAATGTTAAAAAAATGGTGTCACTACAGCACCTAACCAAGAACAAACCTTCCCATGCAACCACTGTGGTCGAGTCTGCCTGTCCCGCATTGGCCTCCTCGGCCACCTAAGAGCCCATAGATGTGCACACCCCTCTTAAATCTTTGTTCGCGAAGCCAAGCCTATACAAAGCCTATATCTGCTGGAAGAAAAAGCAAGAAAAGAAATCTTTTTGTCTAAATCAGTTGCTAAATTTGTGTATATACTTTGCCATAAGTATGGAAAGATTTATTGCTCGCAGATACGGAAGAAAATCAGAACGTAATTTGCAGTTAAAATAGCAGCCAATCTCTTCTGCTACAATTTTTTGCTATAACAAAGAGATGATGCTTGACATTGATATGGGGAGTTTGTTTTTGCCATGTGCTATAACCCTTACAATCCATAGCATCAACACTAGGACCTTGTAAGAATTACTAAATTAATACTTTAGGCTATGCAACAATGGCAAAAAAAATACTATCTGACAACTGGCAACTTTCACAGTATTGTTGTTTCTCTAAGACAGGTCAACTTTACAATTTCCTATGGGTAAAAATTTCAGTTGGATGAGAAAGCCTGCTGCTTCTCATTATTACAGGAGTTTGCTAGGCTATTTAAAAATGTAAGAAATTTTTGTCCCTGGTGTGAAGATCTATTTTCCCCTAACCAACAGCCCTCTAGGACTTAATGCCATTTGTATAAGAAGAGCCCTTCAGTTTCACATAATGCAGCCAGATTCGCTGCTGAACTAGATCATTTCCCGTTCCTTATACTGCAGTGACACCATGTGGCCATTTTTTAGAATTGCACGCATTTATTCCCCTTTGTCTGTAGACAGGTTCCAGCTAGCTTTTTCCATCCTTCTTTGTCCTGTAAATTGCCTCCCATAGATCCACCCAAAGGTGGACAAGCCAAACCCATGGTTTTCCCTGCCTCCTGATTGGCTCCTCATGGACCAATCAGCCACATACCCCCGGAGACACTTCTACTATTGGGTGATTCTAATCAGGGCGAGGAATTTGAATGTGTTCAGTCCACTAAAACGTAAATGTGGGCAAACCCTTTGTTACAAAACATTATAAATACACTGCATGTAGCTAAATAAAAGCATCCTCTTTCTGGGACACAAGAAAGACCTTTATTATTTTTATTAGCTAAAATCACTTTGCTTTCCTGAACCTCTGCTCCTCCCTTGGAAGAAGGGATTTAAAACCAGATGGGAATCTTATGGGTAAGATTGGTCCCCTTGGCCTTTTCAAGCCCATTGAACAAGCAGGTGTCACCGGTTATGCTGATCCAGTGACCCTCTGCTCCCGGGTTGATGCTGATGATCCTGAAATGACCGCCAGGCATTGAGTGGTCCATACCTTCTAAGGTTCCTGAGGTGGATTAATGTATCTAAAGGCAGGAATTTCTAGAGCTTTATTGACTTACATCACATGAGGACCTAATGCTTCCAGCTACTGCATCACAATGGCCCTCCTACTATAGGCTTGGGCTGTGGGAAGGGCTTCCTGATGTGCTGCAGGGTGATCCAGAAGGTGGCCTGGGAACCACAGAATGCTGGAAAATCCTATTTGAACGAAGCCAAAGGAATGTGGAAATTGAAACAGGGTCAGCAGAAGAAGTATTGTTTGAACAGTTGGTCCACAGAGAAATGGATTTGGAAAAAGAGTATGAGGAACTGCTTGAGGAGGTGGTCCCAGGTGGGACCTGGCTCAAGTACTTTGAGGAGCCCCACCTGAGATCTACTGGCACTTCAGGGTTTTTCTACTGTATGGGAGGATCATCATGATCCCCTTTCTTGGCAAGCTGTTGTGATCAGTTTGGCCTTGCCTGTTGGAAGCTTCATGGTGACCGAGCTCTCGCTGGGGTCCACCTGCTCTGCTTCCACCTTGACTTGCTTCCAAGCTGGATACTTTAGTCACTTTTTTCTGGGGTGGATTGGACCAGGTATCCATCTGTAATGCTGTCACCGTAATTGGCCTGGCGGTGGAGCATCTGTTAGCTCTGTTATTAGGGTCCCAGGGAGGGTTCCCTTTTTTGTTTGCCCTTTGGCAATTCATGGGATACAAAAACTGGGAGCACAAAATGAGGAGACATTCTTGGGTGATCCGGAGAGCAGTTTAAACCCAGACAAGGATTCTCGGCTGGGCCCATCAAAATATTGGGCATAAAGGAGAGCAAGGAACCTATGAGTATACTAAAGGAAAACGCATACCCATAACTGTGATTATGGCTCAGGACAATGTTGCAAAATGCCCAGTGTGTTCAGCAGTTAATCAGAAGAAACATCTTCATGCTCCTGCAGTGCACATCTTCCAAGAGACTAAAGCAGGAGAAGTCTGGCCAATAGATTTCATTGGTCCTCTTCCCATGGGACATGGGGCATTACCCACAGCTGTCAATACTTACAGTGGCCTACTTATTTTACTGGCCTCTAAATCTTCAAATCAAAGGTACAACTTTGAAACATGTACACAAAATGACAAAAGGACATGAATTGCCAGTGGATATAGGGTTGGACAATGGAACACATTTTACTGGACAAAGGGTGCAAGAATGGGCAAATCAGAATGGTGTCAACTGGATCTTCCACATTTCCTATCACCCATAAGCATCCAGCCTGATCAAAATGATTAATTGAAACAGCAATTGGGTAAACTGACTCCCATACACAAATTAGGAGGTTGGGTGCCTGTATTGGACAAAACTGTGTTTGAGCATTATCTAAGAGTGGTGGGGTGGTCTTCATATGAGTGTATGTTAGGCAGTCACCAAGAGACTTTTCCAGTGAATATAAGCGCCCCTGTGCTTATAGATCCATCCCAAGCTTTCAAAGTAAGCACCAACATAAATTAAATCTCCTCATGAGCTTGTGGTGGTGACACATGTATGGATAGTGCCCTCAGTCAGATAAATATACTGAGAAAGAAGCAGGGAGAGGTAATTGCAGCTGAACTCGGGGGAACATTTCTTGTTTTGTATCAAGGTCAAACCAACCCAGTGTATGTATCTTCCAACTGGGACTATTGATTTCTAATGGTGGTTCTTCCACAAAAATGCTGGCTATTTTTATGCTTATTCCTAATTGTCTGTAGTACAGTGTATGAGACTCACAATACTTTTCATGATCTCTAACTGGGGATGGTGCATTCATTCAACAAATCCAATTGCTTGGTGTGTGGTGCAATACATTTACATTTGCTCAGGGACTACATTTGAATGAAAAGACAAACGGACTACATGTAATAAAACTAATAATCTTGCTGCCTTTATCAATTGCTCAATCAAGAAAAATGAGCTATTAGAATTATGGTGTTGCAAAATTGCATGGCTTTAGGTTATATTCACTGCAAAAGATGGTACTTGTGCTATAGATGAATTCTGTAGTTTTATACATGATGCTTCGCAGTCTGCAGAATATGATCTAGACCCAGCCTACCAGGCTATACAAAAGTTACAGCATTTTTGAAGACATCAGGGTAGTGTACATAATATTTTACACATAATATCCTTATTATCATTTCTTTATATGCTTGTATAAAAAAACATTATTTGCATAGTGCAGAGCATCACTAGTAGAAAGCAAGCTTTTCTGCTGAGTCAATTGATTTGGTGGGGCCCTTCAGTCTTGTGTGATTAACAGTCAAGGCTAAGTATAATACACTTTGCAAAATGATTATTATTACTTTTGTGTTGTTCGATTTGTCAGAGTAGGATACATACACCACAAGCTAAAAGGACCTTTTGGATGAGAGTTTTGGTAAAACTTCTCACCATCTTGGTACATTGTGGTTGGCGGTTTTGGAAAACTGCACCACATTGATATAAGGTGTGCCCTATATGGAGATCTTTGTTCTCTGCTTCTAGTTAAATGTTATTCTAATGCCTAGGTGCACCCTCTTGTATTGTGTGTTTTTTAGATTGTGGTTGTATCTATATGAACCAAGTTCTATCTGAGGTGTCGCTCTTTGTATCAATATACAAACAAGGTTTTGTGAAGCGAATACTAGAAATTATTTATAGATTTAAGTAATAATATGGCAGGGTTCCTATTACAAAATTGAAATCCAGAGTCTTTGGAAAATAATGTTAATTCAGTATTTACAAGTGATTTCAATTCACTGAGAAGAAAAGAACCTGATCTCAGAAATAAAAAAAAAATTAATTAAATAAATTATATAAGAAACCATATCAGAAATGGTGGGAGATAGCCAGTTTAGAGAATTACTTAAGAAATAATTTAGTACGTAGAGGAATTACATATTTTCTCTACAATTCAAGATCTAACAGATGAGTTCATAAACAAATTGAACTTTATTTTACTAAAGTGCTCTAGTGAATTAATGACCCTTATTTTAGAATGGTAGCAAAAACAATTACTAGGAAACTGGTGTGGTGGTGAAAAATAAAGTTGAAGAGATTAAAGAATTTAAAGAAAATCTGACATTTGAAGAATTGAAAAATAAACTACAGAAAGATATAGAGAATTAAAAAGAAACTTTCATGGAAAGAAAACAGAAGAGTTTCAGAGGGATTTAAATTACTTTCAGACTGGAAATATATTTAACAGACCAAAGAAATACAAGATACAGAAAGTAAATTCGGAAAGTGTTTTAACCTCAGAATATGGTCAGACTTAGAGCATATAGAAAATCCAACAATAGAATTACTCCAAAAAAAAAAAAAATGTAGTAAGAATCTTTTAGACTAAAAAACAAAACCAGGAGGTGTAAGAAAGGGTTCAAATAACTTCAAACCACACAGAAAATTAAGGAAAATTTTGCGTTCAGTCCTAGTTCCCCTCCTATTCTCCATCTATACATCCTCACTTGGCACCCTAATAAAATCTTTTGGATTTCAGTATCGCCTCTATGCCGGTGACACACAAATCTACCTCTCAGCACCAGATCTACCCCCTCTCTTCTAGTGAGTATTTTCAACTGCCTCTCAAGCATATTCTCCTGGATGTTCACCCACCATCTCAAACTCAACATGTCTAAGACTAAACTCTTAATCTTCCCACCATCTACTACATTTCCTCACATCTCTCTCACTGTCAACAACGCCATCATCACTCCACCATCCAAGCCCGTTGTCTCAGGGTTCTACTGTACCCTGCCCTCTCTTTCATTCCTCATATACTGTCACTAACAAAATCTTGTCTTTTCAATTTAAAACACATTTCCAAAATACGTTATTACCTTACACAAGACACAACTAAGATTCTAATACATTCCCTCATCATATCCTGTCTTGACTACTGCAACTCATTTCTGGCTGGCCTACCCACCACCTTTCTATCCCCCCTTCAATCCATAAGGAATGCCTTTGCTAGACTCATCTACCGTACTAAACGCTCTGTGTCTGCAGAACCTCTCTGTCAGTCACTTCACTGGCTTCCCATAACCTCCAAAATAAAATTTAAAATCATGACCCTAACTTACAAAACCCTCAACAACACTGCACCCCCTTATATCTCTGCTCTCATCTCCAAATATTCCCCCAACCGCCCTATTCGCTCTGCTAATGACCTTCTTCTTTCCTCCTCTCTCATCACCTCCTCTCACTCCCGCCTTCAGGACTTTTCAAGCTTTGCCCGTCTTGTCTGGAACTCCTTGCCTCGCTCCACCAGACTATCCTCCTGCCTCAAATCATCTCTAAAAACACACCTGTTTAAAGAAGCTTATCATCTGTCTCCTTAACATGCACACTTCATTACTCACCCTCCTGTACCACACCCAAAACCTTTAGATTGTAAATCTGCAAGTTTTCAATCTTGCAATATGCTTTGGGGAAAGCTCTATGGACACCGGATTCTAAGCTCAAAGACAGGGTTTGCCATCTTTTATAATGTGTTAATATTGTTTTGCCTTGATCACAACATATGTATATCGCTACAAATATTCAATTTATCTGATTTTAACTTATCTGCAGATCACCAATCATTATTGCAAAAGGGATTGAACTTTTTGAATGGGTAAAAGATGTACAATGATTTGCTAGAAAGTTGGCATTAAAAAAGTACTTCACTTGAAGAGTTAGATTAAAAGGTTTTGGGAGATTTAGAATGTCTCTTGGCAGAGAATGAAAATAGTCAATTAAAAGGTCCATTTACGGATTTATTACTAAAGAGTAAATATACTCTTGCCAAGTCCATTAGTGCAAATATTGATCTGTTTGTGCAAAACATGGAAAGTACTGGAGAACTTATCAAAAATCAAAACCAATATTTCCAACCTAACCAGACAATAAATATTGGCCTTAGAAGAGCTACAGATGAATGATGAAATAATTATCAGAAATGCAGATAAATGAGGCAAAATAGTCATTCTAAATAAGGATCACATATATAGTTGTGTGCAAATGGGTTGTTGCTAATGCTGCGGGCTCGCATGGCGAGCCTGCGGCACTCGCGATGCGAGAGCCTCAGTTGCTGGTATTAAGCGCCGAAGGCACTCCTTGCCAGCAACTGCGGACCTCTCAACATTTACGGACTTACGACAAATACAAGACGCGGGACTTAGAAAAAAAAACACTACGACCTCGCAAAGATTCGACTTTAACGGCCGACCCACGTGAACCTGAAAACATTCAAACACAATAAATACAGACAACAAACACATAAAAAGCTTACCCACAGCAAGGAGGGGCACCCAGGACCTTTGCAAGTGAAGTTACTCCTCCATTTAAGTAAAAATTAAGAGTTAAGACACCCGAAAATCACCTAAGAGAGAAAAAAAATGGCAGCCAAAAAAACAAGAACGAGGCTACAGGACCCTAAAGATGCAAAACACCACCAAACACATACAGATTTTCCCGAAAAAGCCGGACGAGATACAAGGACGCAAAATCAGCCACAGCCAGTACCACACATTAGGCGCCATTTTACAACACTAACTTACACAATCCGGAAATAAACAGCTACCCTAACGGATTTTGCTCGCGCACCCACACTATTTACACTACACACTGCACACATTGCTGACACTTACACAGCAGCTCTGAAAACACACATTGTATGCTGCAGCAACATGAAAACAGATTGCCAGCTCTTCAACACAATGCTTCCTGCATATATTACTTCAAAATAGAATATTACTTTATTAATGTATTATTTATTTCATTAACATACACCAAACAGCATTAGCTCACTTACAATTTCATTGCCGTCATTTTTTGATGGGCAATATTCTAGTGACTATGTAAAAGTGAACAACAGACTCCTTAAAGATAAACCATGTGATAAAAAAAATTAAGCAAAGATCCAAAAGATTAATTTAAAGAGGAATTAAATGTAATCTTGAAGAAAAAAATTGCAAATAATTGCAACATTCTACACCATTCCTAGAATTATTAAAAATCTGACAAAAAAGCCTGAAAAACCAATAGTGTCGGGTATTGACAGACTTTGTGTTAACTTTGTCATCATATGTGAAAAATATGAAAGATGTATTATTAAAGTTAAATGAAATTCAAACTGGTGAAAATACTCTATTGGTCTCACTAGACGTTGAGTCACTATACACAAATATCAAACATGAAAGGAATCTCTATGCAGTTGAATATTTTCTGCAAAAGAAAGGGACTCAATATAAAATCATAATAAATTCCTGATGGATTTGTTAAAATTTGTCTTCACTGCTAAATATTTTGTGTTTTTGCAAACTTTTTATTAACAAATTCATGGCACAGCCATGGGCACAGCATGTGCCCCTACCTACTTGAATTTGTATTTAGGATGATGGGAGGAACAGGTGGTATTTAATGAGACAATAGACATTTGCAAAAAATATGGAATTATGGATCCGCTTTATTGATGACATTTTAAGTTTGTGTAGTAGGGCATCACAAAGTGTACAGGATTTGATTTAAAAAAATTAAATAACAATGATAAGGGTCTATATTTAAAGGCATATTAAAGTGAGCTGGGTTATTAATGCATCTGATAGAGGAGAATTTATAGTATCTGAAAAAAATTGTTTGCATTAAAAAATTCCAATGTGAACAGTTAAACCGTTTAGTTTGCTAAATTTCTTGCATTTCTTAACAACAGGGAATAAAAATGAAAAATAATAAATACAACTTTAATGATTTTAAGGATCACAACGTTGATTAAAATTACATTTTAAAAATTCCAGGATTGGACACACAATTTAAAAGAAACAAAATCTTTGGAATAAGATTACCTCCTTATTAGTGTGAATAAATCCTTTTTATATATCACACATTGGTGGGGTAAATCTATTCCACCATACAGTGTTGTGAAAATAATTATTCAGTTTTTACTGTGCTTTTGGAACCTTGAATGTCCTATATCAGTCCCCTTAATTAATTTCTCTGTATTAAAAACAACAGAAAAGCTCTTCTGTTGTTTTCTGAGTTTTTCTGTTGTTTTTAATACAGAGAAATTACTGTATTGGTCCGAATATTTGCCGATTTGCAAACTTTGCTTGTAACAAGTGCGACTTCTATTTGCAAATGTACAATTACTGCTGATTTGCGCGATTGCGAGTTAAGGGTGCAGATTTTCGTGCTTTAGACTGCGGTATTGAATAGCGATTTACGGTTTTAGTGATTCTAACATCCAGCCTAACAGCCTGTAACCTGCAAAATAAGCTACAGTGCTAATTAGAAAGCCTGTTTCTTGCAATGGCTGATCACTTTGAGAGTCTTTTTCTCTCCAATTTTACGGGTGCGGCTTATATTTGAGTACTATCTTTTTTCAATTTTTTCCCCTTGAACTTTACGGGTGCGGCTTATATTCGGACCAATACGGTAATTAAGGGGACTGATATAGGACATTCAAGGTTCCAAAAGCACAGTAAAAACTGAAGAATTATTTTCACAACACTGTATGGTGGAATAGATTTACCCCACCAATGTGTGATATATAAAAAGGATTTTTTTCACACTAATATGGAGGTAATCTTATTCCAAAGATTTTGTTTCTTTTAAATTGTGTGTCCAATCCTGGAATTTTTTAAATTTAATTTTAATCAGCGCTGTGATCCTTAAAATCAATAAAGTTGTATTTATTATTTTTCATTTTCATTCACTGTTGTTAATTAATGACTTCAATATAGGTGGTAGACACCTGGGGATACTAGCAATCCTTTATATCTTGTAAATTTCTTGCATTTGCAAACTGTTTTCCCCCAATGTTGACACCCCCTGAAATTAGCAAAAGTAATACATTGTATCGTTTTGGCCTTTGGGATTGTGCAGACATGCACAGTTACCACTTGAAGTCTTCGCTACTGTGGGAAGTCACATGATTTCAGACACTTTCCTTTCCTTTAGATTTCTGTAATAACCAGAACAAGGTCTGTGTCCCTTCATTCACTGAATGCTTTATCTACATCCCAGGTGATACTTCCCCCAGCCCCAGTGAATTGCCCCATCACCTGCCCTAACCCCAGTGAATTGCCTCATCACCTCCCCAGCCCCAGTGGGTTGTCCCGTGACTTCCCTCAGCCACTGTGAATTGCCCTGTGACCTCCCTCAGCCCCAGCGAAATTGCCCCATCACCTGCCTCATCCCCAGTGAATTGCCCCATCACCAGCCCCAGCCCCAGTGAATTGCCTTCCAGCCCCAGTGAATTGCCCCATCACCTCCCCCAGACCCAGTGAATTGCCCCGTGACCTCCCCAGCCCCAGTGAATTGCCCCATCACCTGCCCCAGCCCCAGGGAATTGCCTTGTGACCTTCCTCAGCCCCAGGGACTTGCCTCATCACCTGCCCCAGACCCAGTGAATTGCCCTTCAGCATCAGTGAATTGCCCCGTGACCTCCCTCAGCCCCAGTGAATTGCCCCATCAGCAGCCCCAATGAATTGCCACATGACCTCCACCAGCCCCAGTGAATTGCCCCATCTCCTGCCCCAGCCCCAGTGAATTTCCCCATCACCTGCCTCAGCCCCAGTGAATTTCCCTCCAGGGCCAGTGAATTGCCCTGTGACCTCCCCCAGCCCCAGTGAAATTCCCCATCACCAGCCCCAGTGAATTGCCTCGTGACCTCCACCAGCCCCAGTGAATTGCCCCATCCCCTGCCCCAGCCCCAGTGATTTGCCCCATGACCTCCCCCAGCCCCAGTGAATTGCCCCATCACTTGCCACAGCCCCAGTGAATTACGCCATCATCTCCCCAAGCCCCAGTCATTTGCCCTGTGACCTCCCCCAGCCCCATTGAATTGGCCCATCACCTGCCTCAGTCCCAGTGAATTGCCCTCCAGCCCCATCCCCTGCCTCAGTCCTAGTGAATTGCCCTCCAGCCCCAGTGAATTGCCTGGTGACCTCCCCCAGTACCAGTGAATTCCCCCATCGCTTGCCCCAGCCCCAGGGAATTACCCTGTGACACACTCTCACTCAGACACTCACCCTCAGACCCACACACTCACTCAGACTCACTCTCACTCACAGACACACTCTCACTCACACAAATACACACACTCACTCACACTCACACAGACACACTCACTCACAGAGACACACTCACACAAGCACAGACACTCACACAGACATACACACAGGCATACACACACTCACTCACACAGACATACACTCACTCACACAGACATACACTCACTCATAGACACACTCTCACTCACACAGAAATATACACTCAATCACACAGGCTCACTCCCACTCACTCACAGACACACACGAACACAGACACTCACTCATACACAGACACGCTCACTCACACACACAGACACACTCACTCATACACACAGACACACACACTCACTCACACTCAGCCACACACCACACACACTCAGGCACACACACACTCAGACACACTCACTCACACAGACACTTACACAGGCACACTCACACAGACACACACAATAATTCACACAGACACATTCAGACACTCACTCACATACTCAGACATGCAGACATACACACTCACTCATACAGACATACACATTCAAACTCACTCTCACTCACAGATATACACACTCACACACACTCACTCACACAAACACTGACACTCACACAGACACACACAGTCACTCAGACTCAGACACACACACTCAGACACTCACACTCAGACACTCACACAGACAAACACACTCACTCACACAGACACTCACACAGACACACACACTAATTCATACAGACACACTCAGACATGCACACATGCAGACATACACACTCATTCATACATACATACAGACATACATACTCAGGCTCACTCTCACTCACAGACATACACACTCACACAGACATACACACTCACTCATTCAGACATACACACTCAGACTCACCCTCACAGACATACACACTCACACAGACATACATACTCACACAGACTCACTCACACAAACACACACACAAATTCACACAGACACACACACACATGACCTACAGAGACACACTCACACAAACACAAACACTCACTCAGACACTCACACAGACATACACACAGGCCTACAAACTCACTCACACAGGCATACATACAGACATACACTCACTCACTCACACAGATATACACACTCACACAGACACATATACACTCACTCACGGAGACACACTCACAAACACAGCCACACGCCACACACACTCACACACACACATACACACACTCAGACAAACACAAAGACAAACACACTCACTCACACAGACACTCACACAGACACACTCACTCACACAGACACAATAATTCACACAGACACACTCACTCACACACTCAGACATACACATATGCAGACATACACACTCACTCATACAGACATACACACTCAGACTCACTCACACACACTCACACAGACTCATTCACACAAATACACACACGCACTCAGACAAACACAGACACTCACACAGACATACACACCCACTCACACATAAACACACACTCAGACACTCACACTCAGAAACTCACACAAACACACTGACTCACTCACACAGACACTCATGCAGACATACACACAGGCATACACACAGACATACACATACACTGACACATACACACACGCTCAGACACTGACACTCAGACACCCACACAGACAAACACACCCACTCACACAGACACACTCACTCACACAGATGCACACAATAATTCATACAGACACAATCAGACATGCACATACGCAAACATACACACTCACTCATACAGACATACACACTCACTCATACAGACATACACACTCACTCATACAGACCTACACACGCAGACTCACCCTCACTCGCAGACATACACACTCACACAGACATACATACTCACACAGACTCACTCACACAAATACACACACGCACTCACACAAACACAGACACTCACACAGACATACACACAGGCATACACACAGACATACACATCCACTCACACATACACACACGCTCAGGCACTCACACTCAGACACTCACACAGACAAACACACCCACTCACACAGACACACTCACTCACACAGACGAACACAATAATTCATACAGACACACTCAGACATGCACACATGCAAACATACACACTGACTCACTCAGGCTCACTCTCACTCACAGACATACACACTCACTCATACAGACATACACACTCAGACTCACCCTCACTCACAGACATACACACTCACACATACATACATACTCACGCAGACTCACTCACACAAATACACACACGCACTCACACAGACACACACATCATTTACAGAGACACACTCACACAAACACACTCACTCAGACACTCACACAGACATACACACAGGCATACACACTCACTTACACAGGCATACACACAGACACACACAGACATACGCTCACTCACACAGACATACACACTCACACAGCCATACACTCTCACGCAGACATACACACTCACTCACACAGACTCACTCACACAAACACTTACACAGACACTCACTCAGACACACACACTCAGACACAGACACTCACATTCAGACACTCACACAAACACACTCACTCACAGAGGCACACTCACTAACACAGACACACACAATAATTCACACAGACACACTTACTCAGACACTCACTCACATACTCAGACATACTCACTCATACAGACATACACACTCAGACTCACTCTCATTCACAGACATACACACTCACACAGACAAACACACTCACACAGACTCACTCACACAAAAACACACACACTCATGCAAATACATACACTAACTCACACAGACACACACACTCACTTACAAAGACACAGACATACACACAGGCAAACACACTCACTCACACAGGCATACACACAGACATACACACTCACTCACACAGACACACACTCTCACACAGACTCACTCACACAAATACACACACACACTCACACAAATACACACACTCACTCACACAGACACACACACTCACTTACAGAGACACAGACACACAGGCATACACACTCACATTCACACAGACACACACTCACTCACTCAAACATACACTCACTCACACAGACATACACACACAGACATACACACTCACTCACACAGACTTTATCACACAAACACACACTCACACAGACACTCACAACGACTCACACACTCACTCACACTCAGACACTCACACAGACAAACACACTCACACAGACACATGCAATAATTCACACAGGCACACTCACACACTCTCACTCACGCATTCAGACACACACAGACATACACACTGACACAGACATATATACTCACTCACAGAGACTCACTCACACAGTCACACAGACACTCACTCACACAAATACGCACTCACACAAATACACACACTCACTCACACAGACACCCATATCACTTACAGAGACACACTCACACAAACACTCACTCAGACATTCACACAGACATACACACAGGCAAACACACTCACTCACACAGGCATACACACATACATACACACTCACTCACACAGACACACACTCACTCACACAGACATACACACTCACTCATTCAGACATACACACTCAGACTCACCCTCACTCACAGACATACACACTCACACAGACATACATACTCGCACAGACTCACTCACACAAATACACACACACACGCACACACACAAATACACACACTCACTCACACAGACACACACATGACTTACAGAGACACACTCACACAAACACAAACACTCACTCAGACACTCACACAGACATACACACAGGCCTACAAACTCACTCACACAGGCATACACACAGACATACACTCACTCACTCACACAGATATACACACTCACACAGACACATATACACTCACTCACGGAGACACACTCACACAAACACAGCCACACGCCACACTCACACACACACATACACACACTCAGACAAACACAAAGACAAACACACTCACTCACACAGACAATCACACAGACACACTCACTCACACAGACACAATAATTCACACAGACACACTCACTCACACACTCAGACATACACACATGCAGACATACACACTCACTCATACAGACATACACACTCAGACTCACTCACACACACTCACACAGACTCATTCACACAAATACACACACGCACTCACACTCACACAAACACAGACACTCACACAGACATACACACCCACTCACACATAAACACACACTCAGACACTCACACTCAGGCACTCACACAAACACACTGACTCACTCACACAGACACTCATGCAGACATACACACAGGCATACACACAGACATACACATACACTCACACATACACACACGCTCAGACACTCACACTCAGACACCCACACAGACAAACACACCCACTCACACAGACACACTCACTCACACAGATGCACACAATAATTCATACAGACACACTCAAAAAAGCACATGCGCAAACATACACACTCACTCATACAGACATACACACTCACTCATACAGACATACACACTCACTCATACAGACATACACACGCAGACTCACCATCACTCACAGACATACACACTCACACAGACATACATACTCACACAGACTCACTCACACAAATACACACACGCACTCACACAAACACAGACACTCACACAGACATACACACAGGCATACACACAGACATACACATCCACTCACACATACACTCACACTCAGACACTCACACAGACAAACACACTCACTCAACAGACGCACACAATAATTCATACAGACACACTCAGACATGCACACATGCAAACATACACACTGACTCATACAGACATACACACTCAGGCTCACTCTCACTCACAGACATACACACTCACTCATACAGACATACACACTCAGACTCACCCTCACTCACAGACATACAGACTCACACATACATACATACTCACGCAGACTCACTCACACAAATACACACACGCACTCACACAGACACACACATCATTTACAGAGACACACTCACACAAACACACACACTCACTCAGACACTCACACAGACATACACACAGGCATACACACTCACTCACACAGGCATACACACAGACACACACAGACATACGCTCACTCACACAGACATACACACTCACACAGCCATACACACTCACGCAGACATACACATTCACTCACACAGACAACCTCACACAAACACTTACACAGACACTCACTCAGACACACACACTCATTCAGACACTCACACAAACACACTCACATACACAGGCACACTCACTCACACAGACCCACACAATAATTCACACAGACACACTTACTCAGACACTCACTCACATACTCAGACATACTCACTCATACAGACATACACACTCAGACTCACTCTCATTCACAGACATAACACTCACACAGACATACACACTCACACAGACTCACTCACACAAAAACACACACACTCATGCAAATACATACACTAACTCACACAGACACACACACTCACTTACAAAGACACAGACATACACACAGGCAAACACACTCACTCACACAGGCATACACACAGACATACACACTCACTCACACAGACACACACTCTCACACAGACTCACACACTCACTTACAGAGACACAGACTTACACACAGGCATACACACTCACATTTACACAGACACACACTCACTCAAACATACACTCACTCACACAGGCATACACACACAGACATACACACTCACTCACACAGACTTTATCACACAAACACACACTCACACAGACACTCACAATGACACACATACTCACTCACACTCAGACACTCACACAGACAAACACACTCACACAGACACATGCAATAATTCACACAGGCACACTCACACACTCTCACTCACGCATTCAGACACACACAGACATACACACTGACACAGACATATATACTCACTCACAGAGACTCACTCACACAGTCACACAGACACTCACACATACACACTCACTCACACAAATACGCACTCACACAAATACACACACTCACTCACACAGACACCCACATCACTTACAGAGACACACTCACACAAACACTCACTCAGACATTTACACAGACATACACACAGGCAAACACACTCACTCACACAGGCATACACACATACATACACACTCAATCACACAGACACACACACAGACATACACTCACTCACACAAACACACACACTCACACTGACACTCACACAGACACACACTCAAACACTCACACTCAGACACTCACAAAAACACACTCACTCACACAGACACTCACACAGACACACTCACACAGACACACACAATAATTCACACATACACACTCACACTCTCAGACACGCACACACACAGACATACACACTCACTCATACAAACATACACACTCAGACTCACTCTCACTCACAGATATACACACTCACACAGACATAAACACTCACACAGACTCACTCACACAAATACACACATTCACTCATACAAATACACACACTCACTCACACAGACACACATTTACTTACAGAGACACAGACATACACACAGGCATGCACACTCACTCACACAGCCATACAAACAGACATTCACACAGACACTCACACAGACATACACTCACTCACAGAAACATACACACTCACACAGACATACACACTCACTCACACAGACTTAATCACACAAACACACACACTCACACAGACACTCACACAGACACACACACTCACTCACAGACACACTCACACAAATACAGACATTCACACAGACACACACACTCACTCATACTCAGACCCACACACTCAGACCCACACACTCAGACACTCACAATCAGACACACAGACAAACACACTCACACAGACACACGCAATAATTCACACAGACACACTCATACACTCTCACTCACGCACTCAGACACACACAGAAATACACAGTCACAGACATATATACTCACTCACAGAGACTCACTCACACAGTCACTTACACAGACACTCACTCACACTCAGAGACACACACTCACACAGACAAACACACTCACTGACACAGACACATGCAATAATTCACACAGACACACTCAGACACGCACACACACAGACATACACACTTACTCACACAGATATACACACTCACACAGACATACACACTCACTCACACAGACACACACTTACACAGACATACACACTCACTCACACAGACACAGACAAACACTCACTCACACAGACATACACACTCACACAGACATACAGACTCACTCACACAAACACACACACTCACACAGACACTGACACAGACACACTCACTCACACTCAGACACTAACACAGACACTCCCACAGACACACTTACTCACACAGACACACAATAATTCACACACACACACACTCGGTCACTCACTCACACTCTCAGACACGCACACACGCAGACATACACACTCACTCATACAGACATACACACTCAGACTTACTCACATTCACAGGTGTACACACTCACACAGACATACACACTCACTCATACAGACATACACACTCAGACTCACTCTCGCTCACAGACATACACACTCACACAGACATACACACTCACACAGATTCATACAAACAAATACACACACACACTCACACAAATACACACACTCACTCACACAGACACACATACTCACAGACAGAGACACAGACATACAAACAGACATACACACTCACTCACACAGACACACACTCACTCACACAGACATACACACTCACACAGACATACATACTCACTCACACGGACTTAATCACACAAACACACACACTCACACAGACACACGCAATAATTCACACAGACACACTCACACACTCTCACTCACGCACTCAGACACACACAGACATACACACTCACACAGATATATATATACTCACTCACAGAGACTCACTCACACAGTCACTCACACAGACACTCACTCACACTCAGACACACACACTCACACAGACAAACACACTCACTGACACAGACACACGCAATAATTCACATAGACACACTAAGACACGCACACACACAGACATACACACTCACTCACACAGATATACACACTCACACAGATATACACACTCACACAGACATACACACTCACTCACACACTGACACAGACATACTCACTCACTCACACAGACACTCACACAGACACACTTACTCACACAGACACACACAATCACTCACACAGAAACACTCACACTCACACACTCAGACACGCACACATGCAGACATACACACTCACTCATACAGACATACACACTCAGACAGACATACACACTCACACAGATTCACTCACACAAATACACACACACACAAATACACACACGCACTCACACAAATACACACACTCACTCACACAGACACACACACACACTTATAGAGACACAGACATACACACAGGCATACACACTCACTCACACAGCCATACAAACAGACATACACACTCACTTACACAGACACACACATAGACATACACTCACTCACTGTTTACAAGTTGATTTTCCTTTACAGGTAAAGGCTGATAAATTGCAGAGTGCACTAATTGTGCCCAGGTAAAGGCTGATAAATTGCAGAGTGCACTAATTGTGCCCAGGTAAAGGCTGATAAATTGCAAAGTGCACTAATTGTGCCCAGGTGAAAGGGGTGTGGCTTGACTGCTAAACTAGTATAAAAGGTTTGTGAGCTGTTTTGGGGCTGTTCGCAAGTGGATTTTCCCTACAAGTAAAAGCTGATAAATTGCAGAGTGCAATAATTGTGCCCAGGTGAGAAGGCAGAAGTTAATATAAAACGGAGAAGGGGCAAACTTGTGAGGTTGCGAACATTTTCAATATCAAGTGCAATTCTAGTAAAAGTGTTGGAGATTAAATAAAAGGAGGGACTTCAAAGAAAAGGGAGGGCAGATTTATAGTGCAAAGGAGGAAAACGTTATACAAATATATTATTTTATATTCTTTATTTTTCCCACTGAAATGTTATAGACAATAATAATAATTATGAGTCAGTTCAGTGGCAACCTGACTCAGTGTACATCCTGTCATATGTATGCAATACTGGAACAGATGATCCAAGGTCCATACCTCTGTGAGAGGTGTAAGCATGTTGCCTCTCTGGAAGCTCAAATTGGAGATCTGGAGCGGAGAATTGCAGCACTTAGTGATATTGCTCCACTGGAAAGGGTGTTGCTGCTCACTGAGCACAGTTTAGCTGGTCCTAGCATGGAGGGTGGAGCTGGGGCAAGTGAGGATGTCCAGGGAGGTAGCTGGGTCACAGTTACAAGGGGAAGCAGGGGGAACAGGAGGAGGCAGGCCAGTTCTGAGTTGGCAAACACCAACAGATTTGCCAGATTGAGTGAAACTGTTAGGGATGTTCATTTAGGAATGGCAATGCCAGACAGAGCTGTTCCCTCTAACAGCCGGGAGAACAGCTCTACTGGAGTAGAGGGAGGGCAGAATAGGCAGAGCAACAGACAGGTTTTGGTTGTAGGGGACTCTATTATTAAGAAGGTAGACAGTGTGATTTGTCACCCAGATCCCAGCAATCGAACAGTTTACTGTCTCTCGGGTGCTCGGGTTCGTCATGTTGTGGATCGGATAGACAAATTATTGGGAGTGGCTGGAAATGAACCGGCGGTCTTGGTACATATTGGTACCAATGACAAAGTTAGTGGAAGATGGAGTGTCCTAAAGAATGATTTTAGAGAACTAGGTAATAAGCTGAAGGCAAGGACCTACAAGGTAGTATTTTCTGAGATACTACCAGTGCCACATGCTAGCCTAGGGAGGCAGAAGGAGCTTAGGGAGGTTAATGCGTGGCTAAAGATGTGGTGCACTAAGGAGGGCTTTGGGTTTTTAGAGCACTGGGCTGACTTCTCACTTCGGTACAATCTCTACAGTAGGGATGGATTGCACCTTAATGATGAGGGAGCTTTTGTACTAGGGACTATGGTGGTAGAAAGGCTGGAGGAGTTTTTAAACTAGTAGGTGGGGGAGAGGGACTGGATATAAGTAATGGGGTAGAAAGTGTAGAGGGTATAAGGGATGAATTAACAACTCATAGGGGAGGAGATGGGGGGAAGGGTAGTATAGTCAATAAGGAGGTCGTACTAAGTAATTCAAGTACAGTGGCAGGCACTTCAGAACTACAGACTCATAACATAAGATGTATGCTTGCTAATGCGAGAAGCGTGCCAGGAAAAATGGGAGAGTTAGAATTATTAGCAATTAATGAAAAATGGGATTTAATAGGCATTACTGAAACGTGGTGGGATGAATCTCCTGACTGGACTGTTAATCTGGATGGTTATAACCTATTTAGGAAAGATAGAGGCAATGGTAAATGAGGAGTAGGGATTTGTCTGTATGTTAAGCCTGAATTTAAGTCTATTGTCAGAGAAGATATTTATGGTGGACCTTGTGATAAATCTGAATGTTTGTGGGTAGAGTTAAATAGCGGAGCAGCAAATTCCAAAAGAATATTAGTAGGAGTATGCTATAAACCCCCAAATACAGCTGAAAGTGAGGAAATGCAATTATTGTTACAGATTGAAAATGCAGCTAAGCATGGTCAAGTTCTAATAATGGGATATTTTAATTACCCTGAAAAAACTGGATAAATGAGACCAGCAGTTCAGCTAAGGGGAGCAGGTTCTTGAGTACACTCAGGGATCATTATCTGGCACAGGTTGTACAAGAGCCTACTAGAAATGACGCCATCTTAGATTTACTCATCAAAAATAATATTGATATAGTATCAAATGTTGGAATAGGGCAACCTTTGGGAAACAGTGATCACAACACAGTCTCATTTGAGATTGAATTAAAAAAACAAAATTTTAAGGGGCCAACGAAAACTCTTAATTTTAAAAGGACAGATTTTAACGGTCTAAGGGCAGCAATACAAAGTATAGACTGGGACAGAGAACTGGCAGGTAAAAATACTGAACATAAATGGACAACATTTAAATCCTTACTAAATATACATACACATCGGCATATACCGTGTGGGAATAAAAGTAAAAGGGGCTACACTACCTTTGCCAAATAATTGGTGTACACAGGAAGTAATCCAAAAGAGGTTGGAAAAATTAAATGTTAATAAAGCCCCGGGTCCTGATGGAATACATCCAAGGGTAGTAAGGGAACTGGGTTCTGTAATAGCCAAACCATTATATTTAATTTTGCAAGATTCACTCAACACAGGATATCTACCAGATGACTGGAAAAGCTGATGTGATACCTTTATTTAAAAAGGGAGCAAGAGCAAATCCGGGGAATTATAGACCAGTGAGCCTCACTTATGTAGTGGGGAAGCTTTTAGAAGGGTTAATAAGGGATAATATACAAGAATATGTCTATTTGAACAGGATTATAAGTAGGAGTCAACATGGATTTATGAGGGATAGGTCATGTCAAACAAATCTAATTAGTTTCTATGAGGAGGTTAGTAGGAACCTGGATCAAGGCAACTCAGTGGATGTAGTCTTTTTGGATTTTGCAAAAGCTTTGGATACAGTGCCACATGGGAGACTATTGTGCAAACTCAGAGATACAGGAGTTGCAGTAAATATCTGCTTATGGATTGAGAGATGGCTAAAAGACATGAAGCAAAGGGTTGTTTTAAATGGAACATACTCCGATTGGACTAATGTGGTAAGTGGGGTTCCTCAGGGTTCAGTATTAGGTCCTCTCCTTTTTAACATATTTATTAAGGAATTAGAGGTAGGATTGGAGTGTGGTGTCTCCATTTTTGCTGATGACACGAAGTTGTGCAAGGTAATTAAATCAGATAGTGATGTGCTTTCCCTCCAAAGAGATTTACATAAAATTGAGGAATGGGCATCTAAATGGCAGATGAGATTTAATACGAATAAATGTAAAGTTATGCATTTGGGGAGGAAAAATAGCCATGCAATTTATAATCTTAATGGAGCAAATCTAGGTGTATCAGATATTGAAAGGGATTTGGGAGTGCTTGTGGACAACCACCTAGGTAACAGTGCTCAAAGCCAAGCAGCTGCAAAGGCAAATAAAATATTAGCATGTATTAAGAAGGGTATAGAAGCCAGGGAAGCAAATATAATTCTGCCACTATACAAATCTCTAGTATGCCCTCATTTGGAATATAGGGAATTTTGAGCACCACTTCATAAAAAGGACATTTTAGAACTGGAAAAGGTACAGAGGAGGGCAACAAAACTAATAAGGGGAATGGAGGGCTAAGTTATGAAGAAAGACTAACCAAATTAATCTTATTTTCTCTAGAAAAATGGCGTCTAAGAGGAGATATGATTACCTTATATAAATACATCCAGGGTCAGTATAAAGATTTGTCAAGGGAGCTTTTTGTGCCAAGAGGTTTTCAACTGACAAGAGAACATCCCTTGAGGTTAGAAGTAAAAAGATTCCACCTTAAAGAAAGAAAAGGGTTCTTCACAGTAAGGGTGGTTCATCTGTGGAATTCTCTACCAGAGTAGGTGGTGACAGCGGATTCGTTAGATAACTTTAAAAGGGGACTGGATTTATTTCTAATTAAAAAGGAAATTCAGGGTTATCATGGATAATTAGAGAGGCAGTATTGATCCAGGGAGAAGTTCGGTCACTGGTGTCTGGGATTCGGAGGGAATTGATTTTTTTTTTAATACAACTAATTAATTAATAGTTAATCCGCATATTGCAGATCAGAGGAGATCTTAAAAGGTTGAACTTGATGGACTGAAAGTCTTTTTTCAACCTTAAATATTATGTAACTATGTAACTCACACAAGCATACACTCACTCACACAGACATGCACACTCACACACACATTCATACTCACTCACATACTTAATCAAACACACACACTCACACAGATACTCACACACACACACACTCACAGAGACACAAACACAGACACTCACACAGACACTCACACTCAGACACTCACACAGACAAGCACACTCACTCACACAGACACACGCAATAATCTACACAGACACACTCACACACTCTCACTCATGCACTCAGACACACACAGACATACACACTCACTCACACAGACAAACACACTCACACAGACATATATACGCACTCACAGAGACTCACTCACACAAACACACAGTCACTCACACAGACATTCACTCAGACACACACACACTCAGACACTCACACAAACACACTCACTGACACAGACACATGCAATAATTCACACAGACACACTCAGACACGCACACACACAGGCATACACACTCACACAGACATACACACTCACACACACACTGACACACACTTACACAGACATACACACTCACACAGGCACACACTCACACTGACAGACACACACACACACTCAGACACAAACACTCAGACACACAGACACTCACATGCTCACTCACACAGACACTTACACACACTTACACACTCACACAGACATGCACTCACACAGACATGCACTCACACAGACATACACACTCACACAGACACACACTCACACAGATACACAGACATACACACTCACTCACACAGACGTACACACTCACCTACATAGACACACACTCACATAGACAGACACACACAGACACACTCAGACACAAACACTCAGACACACGCAGACACTCACACGCTCACTCAGACAGACACTCACAAACACAGACATGCACTCACACAGACATGCACTCACACAGACATACACACTCACTCACACAGACACACTCACACAGACACACACTCACACAGGCATACACACTCACTCCCACAGACACACTGACACAGACAGACACACAGCGAGACGTGCACTCACAAACAGACACTCACTCACACACAGACACTCACTCACAGACATGCATTCACACACGCACTCACTCACCCAGACATGTACTCACACACAGACACTCCCTCACACAGACATGCACCCACATGGACTAGCACAGTTTCTCAGACATGCACACACACAGACATACATACTCACACAGACATACACAATCACTCACACACACACTGACACAGACATACACACTCACTCACATAGGCACACACTCACACAGACAGACACACACACACACTCAGACACAAACACTCAGACACACACACAGACACTCACACGCTCACTCACACACTCACACAGACACTCACACACACTTACACACTAACTCACACAGACACTCACACAGACATGCACTCACACAGACATACACACTCACACAGACACACACTCACACAGACACACACTCACATAGACATACACACTCACTCACACAGACATACACACTCACTCAGAAACACACTCACACAGACAGACAGACACACACCCACACTCAGACACAAACACTCAGACACACAAACAGACACTCACATGCTCACTCACACACTCACACAGACATGCACTCACACAGACATACACACTCACCCACAGACAGACACACTCACACAGATAGACACACTCACACAGACAGACACACTCACACAGACAGACACACACAGAGGAAGACACACACAGAGACATGCACTCACAAACAGACATGAACTCACACACAGACACTCACTCACAGACATGCATTCACACATGCACTCACTCACCCAGACATGCACTCACAAACAGACATGAACTCACACGCAGACACTCACTCACACAGACATGAACCCACATGGACTAGCACAGTTTCTTCCTTCATTTCTATTGGTTTCTACTTTGCTGAATTGCGAGTATGGTCACATATCGGACTTCTAAACACTAATTGATTGTAGTTTAAACTCCATATTTTAATGACGTCATGATGATGGTCTCATTTAGTATTGGATTTGTCTAAATTGTAATTTATGGGCTTGCTTAATTGATCATGATAATGCCTTGAATTGCTACGTTCGCGTTCATAGTTTACGGTTTTAAACTTTAGCCCTGTAATTGCGGGCTTGAATCAATTGAATACAGACGGAATTGTAACAAACTTCAAATCCAAACACTCCCCCACATACCAAGATGTAATTACATCTTCATCCATCATTTCAAAACATTGGAAAAATAGCCTTGTTGAATTCACATTATGCCACACTGAGTCCTTCCAAATCACAAGGCCATTAGCTTATTTTCATTTATATTTAATCTCTTCTTGTCGCAGAAATTGTGTAATCAAAGAATACTCTTTTCTTTTGGCCAAAGTTTGTAGTGAGATATCCATAAAGATCTTAATTTTAGCATACAACATTTCAAAGTTTCTCTTAATAAAACTTGCTTTGATTATCTCCTCTTTAAAAGGAAGATAATTTAAATATATGACAATATCTCTAGGGGTAGTATTTTCCAATTTCTTGGGTGGGGTAGACTATGTATGGCATCCATGTACCTGTCTTCATTGGGGAAGTCAGGTAGTATGCTCTTAAACAAAGCTTCCACATAGGCCTTTAGATCCTCCCCTTGTATAGTTTCTGAAATGCCCTTAATACGTAAAATATTTTCTCTAGAGCAATCCTCTAGATTGCAAATCTTTTTAGATAATTTTTCAATTTTTGTTTTCAGTAAAGAGGAGTATTTCAACAAATAATTATTATCACAGATAAATGTATCACTTTTACACTCCAAATTTTTAATCTTATTAGAGACCACAGCTATTGAATTTGTGTTTGCTGTTATTTGTTTTGATAGCTCTGAGGTAAGATTTATTTGGAATTCGCCCAAAATGTATCTCAGTTTAGAACATGTTAATACTTCATCTTCTTGTGGTGAACTTGTTCTTTCAAATGAGGATTGGTAGATCTTATCTATTAATATTATTATTGATTGACTGTTTGATCTAACAGTATAGACTCTTCAATTGGAAGCCTGTAATTACCTTCATAAAGGCTGCATGTGGATTCAATTACAGGGCTAAAGTTTAAAACCGTAAACTATGAACGCGAACGTAGCAATTCAAGGCATTATCATGATCAATTAAGCAAGCCCATAAATTACAATTTAGACAAATCTAGAAGAGTCTCAATCTTTTTTAATAACAGACAAAATATTCAAGAAGAATTTTCCAAAATTGATCCTTATGGCAGATTTTTTATTTGGACTGGAGCCGTAAATGGTGAAACAACTTTAGTAAATTTATATTTACCAAATAAAAAACAGATTTCCTACCTTAAAAAGTTATTGAAAGAGGTTCAAAAAATAAGGAAAGGCTACTTATATATTTGCAGAGATTTCAATATGGTCCTAGATCCAGGAAAAGATAGAGTGGGTATTGTAAAAATAAAAACTGAATTTCAATTGATCAAAACATCTTATGTATTCTCCAAATTGATCAATGGTTTTGATTTATTGGATTCTCTGGCCTTTTTAGTTCATACTCCAGACTCGACCATTTATTCGTAGATCTCCAATCATTAAGAATGGGAAAAGATATTGAAATAAATACTTCAGTATGGTCAGACCATTCAATGCTTACCATTATGTTAAACGATACTATGAAAATTTGAACTAAAAAAAATTGGAGAATTGATCCATCCTTATTTAAAGACCAGTCCTTTGTTACAAAATTAATAGAAGAGATATCTAATTTTTTCGAGATTAACAAAAATATGGTAGATTCTCTTTCTGTTACCTGGTGTGCCAACAAGGCTTTTGTGAGAGGCCTATTGATTTCTACGTAGCAGAACTAAAAAAGTCAAGAGGCAAATCTTTAAGGCTTTTATATATTGAATTAGAAAAAATGTTAGTCCTAAACAAGATCAAGCCAAAAAAGGAGAGTCAAAAATTTATAATTTCTTTAAATTTGCAGATTAAAAAAATACTACAAATACAATCCGATTATCTCCTGTGGAAACATCAGATATCCCATCTTGTTTTTGGAAGAAAAACTGGAAAATTCCTGGCTAATAAATAAAAAAATTAAAAAATCTAAATACAATTTTAAGGCTTAAGGGCTCTGACAATAATCTATATTCCCATCCAGATAAAATTGCTAACATCTTTATGAATTTCTATAAAACACTGTATAATCTGGATCAAGATCCATCTTTTATAAAAACCAGATTTAGGGGATATTAAAACATTTGTAAGTTAAATAAAATTGCCTTTAATTACCTCGGAAGAACTAAAAAATTGTAATGAGGACTTTAGTAGTTAGAAAATATTGGATGTTATAAAAAATGGGGGGAAAAAATAAGGCCCCAAGCCCCGATGGGTTTGATCAATTATACTATCAAATATTTTCAAAGGAGATTTGTGATCATCTACGCAACATGTATAATGAGATCAAAACAACAGGCAAGTTAAGATCAGAAATATCTAAAGTTAAAATAATAAATATCTTAAAGCAGGGAAAAAACCCAGAACTTAGTTCAAGCTATCGCCCAATTTCCCTGATAAATGTTGACGTTAAAATATATGCCAAAATATTGGCAAATAGATTAAATCTTATTATACCAAACTTAATACATTTAGATCAATCATGATTCATTAAAGGACGACAAGCTTCAGATAATATAAGACGCCTAGTTGACATTTTGTCATTCTCTAAGAGTAAAGATCTACCCATACTGACCCTGTCGCTTGACGCAGAAAAGGCGTTTGACAGGGTCAGTTGGGATTTTCGAGATGTAGTTTTGGAGAAGTACGGTATGGGCGAATTTGGCTCTAGAGCTATTAAAGCCCTATACAATAATCCATCAGCGTGTATATCAGGACCCGGATTTGAATCCCAGAGTTTTACCATCAGTAATGGAACGCGCCAAGGATGCCCCCTATCCCCCCTCCTGCTTATTTTATTTAGAGAGTCCTTTGTGGCATCCATAAGAAGTAACGTTTTGATTGAGGGAGTGGAGATAGGAGAAGAGGCGCACAAGATCATGCTCTTCGTGGTTGATATCCTGTTAACACTTACTAATCCTTTGAGTTCATGTGTCAGCCTACATCAAACTCTTTAAGAATTTGGCAGTCTTTCATATTTTAAAATAAACTCTCTAAAATCAGATATAGTATATAGAAAACTCAATTGGGAAACCAAGCAGTCCATAAAATGACAATATATGTATAATTGGAATTCAAGATCAATAACACATTTAGGTCTGAAATTTTCTTTTTCTATGAAAAATTATATGAAAGAAAACTTGAGTACCCTTTTAAAAGACATAAAGCTGTTAAACAACTATTGGAAAAAATTAAACCTCTCTTGGTCGGCAAGAATTGCAGCTATAAATATGTGTATCATTCCCAAATTAGGTTATGTGTTCAACTGTATACCTGAGAAAGTTTCTAACATCTCCTTAAACTTGATTCAATCTATAGTAGATAAGTTTATTTACCTGGATAAAAAAGCGAGAATTAAGAACTCTATATCTTGCAAAAAAAATTAAAAAGGAGGCTTGGGTATACCGTCAATAAGGAACATTCATGATAAAATTTTATTTTAAAAATTGATGGTTTTGAATTTCCAGTGTAACAGAGCAATATGGAAAAAATAGGGATAATCTTCTGGGAGACATAACAATTCACACAATTTTGTGGCTTCCAAATATTGAGTCTATCCCCCTGAGAAATTTACCAGTAGGATTGACAGCCATGTTGAAATTCAGGTTTAAAATCACATCTAAAAAACATTTAATTCGTATTCCCTCCTTGGCTTCTCCTATAGAAATTTTAAGAACCTTAAGAGAATCATCAAACCCCTACTTACTGGAAAAATAAGGGTATTAATTATAAAGGCGATATGTACTCACGGGGTAAATAAATGGATCTAACCACATTACGAATTAAACTTAACACTTGCAAGATCTCGTGCTTGAATATGAATCAATAAAAAAGCTTATGATGCATTGGAAATTCAAACCAGTGAATGAAGAAAATCCATTTAAAATGGAGATCTTGGCGACCAGAGAGGATGACTCTAAAATTATATCAAAATGCAGTAAGGCGATGTCTGACGAGTCTATTTTCATAAAATCTAGTACTATTTTGGCTTGTTTTTTTGAGTCCTTTCCTGGTCTAATTCCTTTCAATTAGTAAAAAAATCAGCAATTAATGCCTCCTATCTGGAGTTATATTTTAAAATCACACAGAGGTGGTATTTCACGCCCCCAGTTTATGGGAAAACTACGTTTTCAGTCAGATGATTTTTGCTGGAAAGAATGTGGTACGTAAGGCAGTACACTACATGCTTGGTGGGAATGTGAAAGCATTAATACACTATGGGCAAAATGTTTTCTAGAATTATCAAAGATCCTTGGTAAACATCTAACAGGCACTCCCCACATGGCCCTTTTACACCAATATATAAATATTTTAGCTCCAAAAGCAACATTTTTAATTTATCATATTCTTTTGATTGTAAAACATCTTTTAACAAAATACTGGAAACTACCAACAATCCCATCATGGAATGAAGTAGTAAATACAATAAAAATGAATCGGGAAATCATGAGGAAGAACTTGGAACTTAATCCTATAAACAAGGGCCTGTGTGCAAACTGGTTGCTATGGGATCAATATTTATTGTCAATACAAAGGGCACAGGAACAATTACCTGTTTAAAGGTTTGATATGGTCAACGCTTATTGTTATACTCTAACACATTTGTGTAGTATGAAATGTTATGGCAGCTATGTGAATGTTTATATCTGTATTTATGTGTTTTTCTACATTGTTTATTTTATATGTAAAAACAATAGAATACTTACAAAAAACATATATATTAATAGGGATATGTTGCAACATAAGCATTTTTATAACAGAATAAGAAAGACTTTGGGAAAAGAGCTAGGTCAAGATTCTCCATAGGCAGATACCAATATTATGGCTTTAATAAATCAAGGCACAACAAAAACGCCTTAAACGAAGGAGTTATTTCACTATTTTGAATAGTATTGCTAACAAGAACAGGGGAAATTAATTAAAATAGAAAAAAAGTTTAGAAGAGGTCATAACTGGTGAAAAATAGTAATAGGGTACTGTGTCCTTGGGATATTGCGGAGAGCAAGTTTGCCCATAATAAATACTTTTACTATAAAGATTATACCTGTTCAGAAGGTGTTCATTTAAAGATATCTGCATTGGTTGCAACTTATATGACTTCATTAAAAAATAAATGGAGTATTAATATGTTTGAAAATATAGAAGACGTATTGAAAGAACCTATATATGTGAACACTGGCACGGCACAAAACCATTTGAAAATACAAGCAATATTAAAATTTATTTTTCTGAAAAATATTAAAAAAAACAAATACACATTTATGAACACTATGACACTTTATTATCAATAAGCACTTGGATCTTGCGATGTTGGTGACGTTTGCAATGTTGGTAACGCAATTGTGAGCCCCGCGAAGCGAAGCAAGCTGTTGACGCAGGCCTTAGGCTGCAATGAGCGTCGAAGGCGCTCATTGCACTGAAAGACTCGCAAAGCGAGGCGAGCAGTTGAAGCACATGGGACTAAGGCTGCAATGAGCACTGAAGGAATCATCTGGCAAAGGCGCTCATTGCACTGTGAGCCTTGCAAAGCGAGGCGAGCAGTTGAAGCACGCAGTTGGTTCAAACGCGTAACTCCAAAACACTGAAAAAAAACAAATAAAATATATATATATTTTAAATAACACACTCACACACAGCATGAGGGAGAGGCAGGATGCCTGGGAGTTAAGTTGTAAATGAATTGGAGCCATATTTAAAGTTTTTCGCCACTCGAAAATCAGGTTAGTGAGGGAAAAATGGCAGCCTCAAAAACGTAAAAAGTCTGAAACGGGATGAAAACGAGGCTCTGCAATGCCAGGCAAGCAGAACTTAGAAAATACACAACACCAAAGACAGTAACACTTGCATGAACAACGCCGAAGACAGTAACACACTCGAACAACGCAGGACTTAGAAAATACACAACGCCGAAAACACTAACACTCATTCAGACGCTCATCGCGAATGACTTAAAATCGTCCATTTTGTATTGAAGCACTTAAGTCGCAAATCTTTACACTTTATCAAATGGCCGAAAATCGGTAAATTGCGCATGCGCAATTTTGTCCTCGCACTGACCCTCTATAAATACTGGAAAGTATCCAGAATGTTTTCCTTTTCTCCTCAGATGATGAACTGAGTGCCTGGACATTATCAGAGGACAAATTTGATTAAGAGATTGTTAACTCTTGATTAATTTGAACAAATACACTGAAAGATAATAGGTAAAGTATTATTATTTATTAATTTATGAATTGATTAATTAAAAAAAAAAACAGAAATAGTACATTTTAAGATTACATAATTAAAAACATGATAACGTAAATGTATTATTTATATAAAATGCATACAAAGATGAGGAAAAGGTTTATCACTTAATTAATTTATGACTGATTTGACTTAATTTCTGACTGATTTTTTTACAGAAAATTGTATATATGTAAAAAAAACATTTTAGGCTGACGTTACTTAACACATTATATGCTGTATGCTTTGTATTGTATAACATATAGTCATTACTGAAATATAATTTTAAACTTTGCAGCTCTCAATTTTACAGTCACACAGATTTTGGCTGCAGGGGCTGCTTACGAACAGACTGACCTACGTAGAAAGATGATTTAGACTATATTTCATTACGTTCAAATATTACTCCTTTTTAATTCATTAATTGGTTAATTTGCATAAAATATAACAATTTAGGATTATCTAATTGTATAAATGTTCACTTAGCTCTTTAGAATTTTAATTAAATACATAGGAAGATAACAGCTAAAGGCTTCTTTAATTAATGTGATCAGTGATAGATTAAAAAAAATATGCTGTATATATATATATATTTTTCAATGACATACGCTAAAACATTGTAAGCTGTATATGTCTGCACACTATAACATATAGTAATTGCTGAAATATGATTTCCACCTTTGCAGGTGTCTGTGAATTTAAAACGGACAGACATTTACCCTGCAGTGGCGTAAATACATCAACTTACAGTATATTTCATTACATTAATTGATATCATATTAAGGATATATTATATTATGCTATAACCTATTTTATGTATATTTCATTACATTTATTGATTGCATATTTCTCATATATTATATCAGGTTGTTGTGAAGTGTTTTGGTATTTCATATCAGAAACTAGAAAATAAGAGGTCTAGCAAAAATAGTGATTCATTACTTTATTAAAAAGAAAAACTGATAATCTTATTACTTTCTTTGCAGATCTATGTTAATTTCACTGGGACACACAAGATCCCTGCAGTGACGGTTTCTGGACAGACATTTCACTAACTAGCAGGTTCAGTATATTTCATTTGCAGACACCATAAATTAATAACTGCAGATATTAATAATTTCAACAACCGCAATGACAAAATTGCAGCCATCACACGTCTCCTTCACCCCTCCCCTGTGTTACTGGGCATACCCTCCCCTGTGTTTCTTTCACACACCCTCCTCTCCCTCCTCTGTGTCTCTTGACCCCCCCATTTACACCCCCACTCCCTCTCACTCCCCTGTGTCTCTTCCCCCCCCCCGTATCTTCACCCCCCGACCCTGTGTCTCTGCCCCCCCTCTACCTCGCCTGTGGCTATTCCCGCCCCCTTCACCCTCCCCTTTGTCTCTTCTCCCCCTCTCTCCCTACCCTGTGCCTTCCCCCCCACCTACCATGTGTCTCTTCCCAACCCCTCTCCCACCCCTGTGTCTCTTTGCCCACATCTCACTCCCCTGGGTATCTTCCCACCCCCTACCCTCTGTCTCTGCCCCCCACTTTACCTCTCATGTGTCTCTTCCCCTCCTCACTTCCCACTACACTCTCACACACACAAACTGCACTCTCACACACACACACACACTGCACTCTACCACACACTCTGTCTATCACGCAGGCTCTCTAACACTCTGCTCTCTCACTCTGTCACGCACTGCTCTCTCTATCATAGCTTGCACTCTCTGTGCTCCTCCTAGTCACTCACGTGGCTCACTTTGACACACTGCAGCTTTGACCCCCTCTCTCACTCTCCTGTATCTCTTCACCACTTCCTCCCCTGTATCTCTTACCCCTCCTCCACCACCCCTCTCCCTCCTATGTGTCAATTCCACCTCCTCCCCCCCTCGTGTGTCTCTTCCTCCTCCTGCCCCTACTCCCACCTGTGCATCTTCCCCCTCCTCTCCGCCCCCTCTCCCTCCCCTGTGTCTCCCCCACCCCCACCCTGGCAGGTGGTCCTCTACAATGCACTCTCTATATTACATTGCACTCTCTATATTACATTGCACTCTGTATTTTACATGCCCCTCCCTCTCTATCACACACACTTCAATCTTCCTGTCTCAGACAGATGTACTACACACTCACACACACAAACTACACTCTCAGCTGTCAAAAGGTCAAAGTAAAACTACCTGAAAAACAAACATTCCCAACATGTTTACCTCACCCAGCCCCAGTGAATTATCCCATCACCTGCCCCAGCCCCAGTGAATTGCAACATCTGACCCAACTTACAAAATGTTTAAACAGAATATACAATCTTATAATAGTGCCATTTGTTTTGCATCTATGGTTGCAACATTAGCTGGAAATGTGGAAGGACATGGCCCTTACTGCTTTAAAGTTCAAGGCCAAATTTACCACCATACTTCACATTTACATCCTGAGGAGGGAGAGCAAAGAAAATTAGCTCAACTATATGTAGTAGATACAAACAAAGCTGTTGAACAATGTATGCAGCTTCATAAAAATACAAAATGATTACCTGCTGTTTTTCATGAACTTGATAAGATTATGGGAAAAAAATCACATAGTCAAGCTTATAAAAAACTAGCAGAAGTTGAACAACAACAACGTATTCATGCAGAACAGAATCAGTTGCCTATACCAAGAGTCAATATGGTTCTTAAAAGAGATCGACAGTCTGATAAAAAAACTCTATATACCTTATCAACAGCTAATGAGGTTGCAATGGTCTTTCAAAATGATGAGGGTGAACCACCTTTTTAACCTTCCTAGCTGTAATCCCGAGTGTGACCCAGGGTTAATCTTCTAGGGGAGGGGGATGAGTAGGGGGGAAGAGGAGGAGGATGAGTGGGGAGGAGGAGAAGGATGAGTTGGGAGGAGGAGGATGAGTGGGGAGGAGGAGGAGGATAGGGGGAGGAGGGGGATAAGGTAGAATTGGAGGCGGGCGGATAATGGGGGAGAGGGGGGAAAAGGAGGAGGAGAAGGAGGATAAGGGGAAAGGGAGGAGGAGAGGGGGAAGGTTTAATGGTGTCTAAAGGCGGTATGATTATGTCAGTATTTTAGAATGTACCTCTTTAAGATTCTAAATACTGAAATAATCATACCGCCAGGAAGGTTAAAGGGATATTAGAATATATCCAAGAAATGAAGAGCAACATTTCATTAACATCAATATATTAAGTACCAATTTAGATCCAATGACGTATCCAATTTTGTATCCCAATGGAGAGGCAGGTTGGCAAGCAAAATTAATACTTCCATGTTATCCCAACACTAAACAACGTGTCAGAAGTAATATTTCCAAGTGGCTCAAACTGCAATTAGGGATGAATTTAATCCCATCTTAGGTGCTGGAGAACTGAAACAACAATGGATCATTGATTCCTACCTGCAAGTAGAAGGCTACAAACCAAAATCTAGCAGCTGGCCAATCCATCATTTTACCATCTTCCTTCCAAGGATCTCCTAGCAATTTGCGAGAAAGATACAATGATGCTATGGCTATTGTCACTAAATTTGGCAAACCAGATTTATTTATTACATTTACATGTAATCCTCAATGGCCAGAAATGGTTGATAACTTTAAACTTGGTCAAAATGCTTTGGATAGACCAGACTTAGTGGCTCGAGTATTCAAAATAAAATTGAAAGCCTTGATACATGACATAACCATCACTAACTTATTTGGTAAGTGTTTGGCTTTTGTTTATAACATTGAATTCCAGAAAAGAGGCCTTCCACATGCACATATTCTGATAATACTTGACGAAAATCATAAAACTAAATAATGCAGAGAAAGTGGATTCAGTAATTACTGCTGAACTACCACATCCACAAAAACATGCCGCACTATATGAAATTGTAACACATTGTATGATTCATGGCCCATGCGGAGAGCTAAATCCACAATCACTGTGTATGGAAAATTAAAAAATGCACAAAAGATTTCCCAAAACAATTTAGATATCAAATTTTGCTAATTGTGTTATCCATTGTATAGATGAAAAAAAGGTCCAAAGGCAATAATTCAAGGAAAAGATGTAGATAACCATATAATCCACATCTCTTAATGAAGTATAATGTACACATAAATGTGGAAACTTGCACTACTATTAAATCAATTAAATACAAATATATTTATGCAACAGTTGATGCCGCAACTGTCGTGATAAAAAGTGGCCCAAATGAACAAGAAAATTAGTTACTGCATGATGAATTGGCATCTCATGTAGATGCTTGCTATGTCAGTGCACAGAGGCAATGTGGTGGCTTCTGAAATTTGAAATGCATGATTGATCACATGCAGTATATTGATTAGCTGTACATTTGCCACAAAGGCAATTAGTTTACTTTCATTCTGGCAATGAAGAAAATGCTCTTGCACAAAATGAACATCGACAAACTACACTTACTGCTTGGTTTATCCTAAATTCAAAAAATATTGAGGCAAGGGAATACGTATACAATGAGATTCCATATCATTATGTTTTCGTCAATGGCTTATGGAAAGGTAGACATTGAACGTTTTTTGCTTACGTTTACTACTTTTAAATGTTCCTGGTGCACAAAGTTTTAAAGACTTAAGGAACTGTCAATGACACATTTTATGACACCTTTCAAATAGCTGCAAGAAATCGAAACTTTCTGGCTGATGACACAGATGTCTAGAAGAAACAGCTTTATCTAAAATGCCTAACAGTTTGCATAAATCTGCATATTTTGCAATGTTCCAAATGCACTGGCTTTGTGGGAAACATACATATGTTTGAAGATTTTTTGGAAAGGTACAGCAACTCAATAGCTGAATTAAAAGCATTAATGGAAATTCAACAAGTGTTTCTATGTCATGGATTAAGTTGTGCATTTTTTAATCTCCCAGTTCCAGGAATTATAGATGATATCAACTTGGACGACTATGACGCTGATGTTGAGAAACAAAAAACATACGAAAAAATTGCCACTTTAAAGGATTTGCAATTGAACGCTTTCAATGCAATACAACAAGCAGTAGATGATGACTTGCTCAAAGAGTGTTATTTTTATCTAGATGGACACAATGGTTTGGGAAAACTTATTTCTATAATTTGTTGTTGAGGTCAAATAGAGGTAAAGGTGAAATTGAAATTCCCTTTGCAACGACTGGAATTGCTGCACTATTGTTAGAAGGTGGCAGAAGAGTACATAGTGGATTTAAGCTTCCAGTTCCAATTTTGGAAACATTGGTTTCCGATATTAGAATGAAATCATCGCAAGCCAGTATGATGTTGTTCTATGCTCTGCAATGTATTGATTGTTTATTATGTGAAGTCTTGAGTGATGATTTGCATTTTAGTAGCAAAGTGATGTTATTAGGAGGATATTTCAGACAAGCATTACCTGTGGTTGTAGGTAGATATCGCACAGACATTGTGGAAACATGTATAAAGTCAAGTCCACTGTGGAAAGAATTTACACACCTTAGATCAGAAACAAATATGAGATCTGAAGGCCAAAATGAATTTAATGATTGGCTAATTAAAATTGGCGAAGGAAAAACAGACGGAGTAACCAATTTACCAGAGGATACTGTCGAAATACCAGCAGAAATGATTTGCAAAAATGCACTCATATCAGCAATATTCCCAAATGGAATCACCCCAGAACATTCATCAGAGCTTGCACAGAAAGTAATAAAACATGCAAAAATAAAGATGCTTTGGATCTCAATAACAACATTTTGAAATTAGTTGATGGCACACAAAAAAAATTACAGTGCTGATTCAGTTCTCGCTGATGACAAACAGAGTGAATCAAATTTCACAACTGAATTCATAAATTCATTAACTCCCTCTGGAATGCCACCACATGTTTTGCAGCTTAAAAAAGGACCAATTATAATGTTACTGAGAAATATGAACCCCAAAAAAGGACTTTGGAATGGGACCAGATTAATTGTTCAGGATTTAAGAGACCATTTCATACATGCAGAAATTCTAAATGGGACCCATAAAGGTGAACCAGTTTTCATACCAAGAATAGATTTGGTGCCAAGTGAGACTAGCTTGCCTTTTGTACTTCAAAGGAGACAATTTCCCATTATCATGGCATTTGCAATGACAATTAATAAATCCCAAGGAAAAATATTTAACTCTGTTGGCCTCTTTTTAAAAGAACCTGCATTTGTCCATGGACAACTTTATGTGGCATTTTCAAGATGCAAAAAAAAAGAAAAAATTTAAGTTTACATTAAAAAATGAAAGTCAGGGTGAATTATTAGATGATGGACGAGTTTTTACTAAAAATTATGGTTTATTATGAGGAGTTGTAAATTCTATGCAAAAAATTTACAAAACAAAAGAGAGCCAAAAAAAAAATATATAGGTTACATCCCAAAGAAAAAAATCTTCATCTGTTGGGCTCTTTTTAAAGGGACCACTATTTCACATAGACAACTCTATGTGCCATTCTCAACAACTGGAAAAAAAACACACAGAACAGTGGTTTTCTCTTTAGGACAAACTTTTATGTCACTTGGGCTCTTTTTGGAGGACAACTATTTCACACAGACAACTCTATGTGCCATTCTCAACAACTAAAATAAAAAGAGAGGCAGAACAGTGGTTTTATCTCGAGGACAAACTTTTATGTCACTTGTGCTGTTTTTAGTGGACCACTATTTCACATAGACAACTCTATGGGCCCTTCTAAACAACTGCTAAAAACATACAGAAAAGTGGGTTTCTCTCGAGGACGAACTTCTATGTCACTTGGGCTGTTTTTAGAGGACCACTATTTCACATAGACAACTCTAAGTAACAGACCTTCACAAAACTTGACAAAGCACTTAACAAATTCAATTTACTTATTGCTTTCATTGAATATAGTTAGTACTTTCGTTGTGTGTACTTACCATTTGTCATGCATGTACTTCCAGTTTTCTGTTCCTGTTGTCCTCGGTTTCAGTGCAATAAATTATCACTTGAATTTTAAATAGTTAGGACTTTTAATGTATGTATTTAGGGATTTACAGCTCTTCATGCATAATTACAGACAGGGTATTGATAAATGGAGTAGTCCAATCGCCAGTATCTGGGGTCAGGAAGGATTTTTTTTCCCCAATTTAAACAATTACATACAAATCAATTGTTTTTTTTCTGTTTGCTGGATTCAGTATTAACAGTTGGAAATGTGTTAAATAACATGTAATGCTTTACATATACATATGGTTTAAAATAAAGTTTAAACAGTCTAATAATATTGAGTTCAATTATTACTTGCATTGAATTTAGTTATCAGGTTCTTGGATTGTATTTCATTATGAGGTTTAATTGTATGTATTTAGTGTTTTTGAAGTTGCCATGTATAATTACAGACAGACTATTGATCCAGTGAGTAATCTGATCGCCATTATCTGGGGTCAGGGAGGATTTTTTTTTTTTCATTTGAGAAAATTGGCTAAATTTCAACTTACAAATTTTCAACTTACAATATTGATGTAGACGTTATAATAAAAAGTGTTACAAAGTTAAAAAAAAAATATGGTGGCACAGTTGGTGACAGATATAACTATACAAGTTGCATGTTATAACAATAAACACATTAAGTAATAAAACAATTTATTGTTGTCCTTTTAATACATATCTATTATTACATTGAAAACAATAAATATTAAAAACAAAAAAAAATGTAAGAAGGGTGAGAGACTCGCATTGGGTGGGAAACAGCATTACTCTCGTCATTTTTGACGGGCAAGTTCCTAGTTGATATATATATAATATTTTGTTACATTAAGCATTTATCACTTTGAAGGCCTTCAACTTGATTTGAAAAGATACATGTGGTCACTTTAGGAAGCACAATTGGTTCTCAGATTAACAGCATTGTACATTAATAGATTTATATATTAAGATATATTAAGTTGAAATGTAAACCCAAACAAATTTAATCATTATGAATTAAACATGGTTGCATCCGAAAGGAAGTCGTTGTTTAGCATCTGTTCTTAGTTTAAAGGATATATAGAATTTGTTTAAAAGATTTTGCATAAAAATTAAGCTTTAATTTTTTCTCTCACAAGAGATTGTGCCCTATAATGGGATCTTTCATTTCTGTTTCTAGTTAAATGGCAATAATGTGAGCAAGAAGCACAGGGATCTTGAAAATGAGGACAACAATGACGTATTCATATTGTAGAGAGGATGAGAAAAAAAGATGGACCATGAGAGCTTGAGTAGAATCCGGTTTGATACAACAGAGGTTAAGATAATGAAGAGAGGGTGCATATAATATGCACCTTTGAGAGGCTGCTAGCTGTTTGCTACCTTTCACCCAATCAAATAATGGTTAAAAATAAATAAACTATTTTAAGGGGTACACACTCCTATAAAGATCGCCTAAAAGCATGTTGAAATACGTTAAGGATTTTTGAAATATGTTAATAAATGAAATGTCTGTTTACATGTGCCACTAGCAAGCCCCCAGAAAAACCCACAGCAACAGCTCCATGCAGAGAGCAGAAGAAAAAAAGAGTTAACCCTTCACAAATTCATCTGTGCAGAGAAAGGACTGCTGGAATTAACTAATTAGGACTGTTGAGGGTTAACATCTTTTGTTGCATTCCTGAAGTTCAGGGGAAAATGTTAAAGCTTTGTGATCATGGAGCCTTCACCACTTGTGTCTGAAAATGTTGTTAATCGTGGAACAGTCAGGAGTGTGTTTGTAAACAGACCTAAGACTAGGCATTTGAGCTGTTAGCAGTATAATAAGTAAAAAAAGATAATTTTAGCATATAGTCTTGTGCTCTTTCACACCACGAAGAGCACTTACAGTGAGGTGAATGCCCCTTTAAGATCTATATATCAACAGTATCAACATTATTTAAAGTAATTAATGCATTTGCTTGTTTTCCTTACTAACAGTCCTAAGCTTGGGACCAATCAAATCAGTAAATATAAAAAAATATATATACCTGTTGTATTGTTAATGTTTTCTTACATCATTTACATTTGGGAACTTGGCCCTAAAGACCAAAACAATTACTGCATAAATACACCACCTAAACCATTTTGTAGGGCAATGCACGAATAGATGAATGCATGTCATCTTCTTTATTTACCACTTTAGTTCTCCTAGTCATTGTAAAGTTTTCTTATCTATTTTCTTACTATTTCAGCATCATATCATTTTTTCTTCTTTCTTTGAGCCTGACGCTTTGAACAATGAAGGTAAGTTTCAGCTTACTGAAATGTAATAATATGCTATTATTATTTATAAGAATGGTATCACAAAATATTTGTACATAAAAGAGCATAGGAATTAATATATATATAGGTTCCTGACTAATGCAAATTTTTAAATAACAAACAAAAAGATCAAACAAAATACTATCAGCCTTATTAAATTGTGATTGAATATGGCTCTATATAAGCACATAGCATATTTTTTTACAGAAGTTTTTAGTTAGTGTAGTTAGTGACCTTGTTTTTGGATAGAAGTTCACTAACTAAAAACTTATGTAAAAAAATATGCTCTGTACTTATATAGAGCCCTATTCAATTGGCCGAATCGCAAATTTAATAAGGCTGTATGTATGTAAAACTACTATATTTTTATAGTATATTTTAATCTTTCTCAAGCATTAAACTGCAAGAATTTGACCAACACATGTTTATTTAATCACTGATTAATGTAATCCTCCCCCTAGTCCACAGAGTGAATAATTTTAACAATTTGAGTGGGATTTTTGTATGTAGTATTTGAAAAAGGTTAACAAAAGTTACTTTTTATCCTAGTTGTATACTTCCCCTGCCTTTGGAAGTGCTCAATTAAAATATGGTCTTTTTTGTCTTTATGTTTGATAATAATAATAAACCAACAGATGTTTGTCACTTAAAAACTATAGGAATAAGTTACAAAATATGTGCAAATTAAAACGTAAATTATGCTCTTAAAGCTTAAAAAAATGTGATTTAATCAATCACATGATTCAAGTATTTCAGTGTAAAAATAAATATAATTCCTTCACTGTGAATCTGTATATATATAATAATACTCTAAATTATAAATAGTCAAAAACAGTTAAAGTATAAATAGTTCTGAGAAGAGAAATAAAAAATATATTGTACTAATGACTTTCCCAAAGGAAAAAAAAAAGTGCTTCTAAATTCTATAAATTCCAAAATTTAAAAGTACTGCACCCAAAATAGATTGTAGATTCAACAATGAGTAGATATGCTAGAACAATGTAGAGAAATGACTGATGATGTGTAATTATAAACTAACGTTTTTTTTCTGTATAAGAAAAAAAAATACCTATTATATTGATGCATCCTGGGCTGGACACACTGATTGGAGATTATCAATATATGTTGTATGTAAAAAATCTATCTGCTTAATTACATTTTGTGCTTTCTTTGTACTCCCTTTTTTTTCTTTTCTTAGGGCCTCATTCAATAGCGATTTGGCCAATTGAATTGGGCTCTAAATAAGCACATAGCATTTTTTTACAGAAGTTTTTAGTTAGTGAACATCTATCCAAAAGCAAAGTTTTCACTAACTAAAAACGTATTTAAAAAAATATGCTATGTGCTTATATAGAGCCATATTCAATTGGCCAAATCACAACTAAATGAGGCCCTTAGTGTGCCTAAAAACAAACACTTCACTAAATATGATTAATGGCTCTAAGAATCAATGAACACACAATTATTTAAATTAGCATATATCTTAAATTAGGTGTTTGTAAGGAATACAATTTATCTGCACTGATAACTATAGCCTTGAGTTTAAACTAATAGAAATATTTTGGACCTGAGATAATCATATAACCATATCTCTGACATCATTTCAGTCAAATATTAATGCATCTTTTTAATGCTCTTATTATTTTTTAATCGATAATCACATTTTATACAGATTAGAGATGGATAGCATTTTGTCATAAAAAGGTGTATCTTCATGGTTGTGCTCTTTTTAAACCATTTAATTCATATTTCTTGAAATAGCATTGTTTGTAAGGGATACATTTCCTCTAACCTTTTGCAATAAATAAGAATACATATGTTTACATTGTTCTAAATGAAAAATCTAATTTTTGGAAATAAGGACATATAATGTTTGTATACCATGCCAATTCATCAAGCTGTACATTTTAAATTGGCTGCTTTAGAAAATTCACCTCATTAAGCTATATTGCTCACTGTATGGATGCATTGAATAATGTGAGCACTTTGGATACTTATTATATGTTTTCTACTCCATACAGAATAATACAATGAAGAACTCAATTGGAAGCACCACTTTTACAATGCTTGGATTCACCAATTTTCCAGAGCAACAGAGCTTAATATTTGTCTCATTCTTAATAATGTATCTTTTAAATTTTCTGGGTAATTTGACTATAATTGTACTTGTAATAGCTGACTCTCGTCTTCACAAACCTATGTACTTTTTCTTAGGAAACTTATCTTTTGTTGATATATGTTACACCTCATCGATTGTACCAAAAATGCTAGTTAATATTATATCAGAGAAAAAGACAATCTCTCTGGTAGAATGTATTTTGCAGTTGTATTTTTTCCTGCATTTTGCCTGCACAGAATGCTTTCTTCTGGCAGTAATGTCATATGATCGATTTGTGGCAATCTGTAACCCACTGCATTACACTGTGGTGATCAATAAGAGAATGTGTATCATTTTTGTAATTAGTTCTTGGCTGGCTGCAGCACTACATTCCCTATTGCACAGTCTTATGGCATCTACATTGAATTTTTGTGGGATCAATAAGATACAGCACTTTTTTTGTGACATGACACCCCTTTTGAAGTTGTCTTGCTCAGACATCTCGCTCAACAAAATCTTGATCTACACTGAGGGTGGTTTACCTGTATTGATACCCTTAGTTATTGTGCTTATTTCCTATATTCGCATCATCTCCGCCATTTTTAAGATCAAATCCACTGATGGCAGATCCAAGGTCTTCTCTACATGCTCTTCTCATCTTACAGTGGTGATTTTATTTTACGGTACTATTGCTTTTATGTACTTGCGTCCTTCTTCAAGTTTTTCTGTAAACTACGACAGAATTGTTAGTGTCATATATACTGTTGTAGCACCAATGTTAAACCCATTTATTTATAGTTTAAGAAATAAGGAGGTAAAAGTGGCAGTAAAAAAATTATTTAGCAAAAGAAAATATATTTAACTATTGAAATGTTCCAAATTGCAAAGAAAAAATGTACTGTATAAAGATCACATGTTTTAATCTAGTAAATTTATGACCAGATTATAAATGAATGCAGAGCTTTTTTGAATGACAATGATTAAAGCATTTTCTAATAGTGTACTTTGTATTGTGAATCTCATATCAATTTAGCATAATAATTTTTTGCATTTGTAGAAATATATATACTATATATATATATATATATATATATATATATATATATATAAAATGAAAATAACACACTTTAATACGAAGAACATAGGTCTTAATGTTAACATGGAATTCCTGTCGCATTATCTAGATTATATTCTCTTAATTTTACATTACGGATATGTTTTGGGTGTTTTAGTTTTTTTTTTGTTGCTTGCTCTCTCTGTTTTTTTATCTGGTTTATTTCTCAACTATCCCTATGTCTCCTTACAGTTTTATGGTACCTCAAACTTTCAAGATGTACAAATATTTACCCTGTTTATTTACTTTTGACCTACACCAATACAGACATGTGCATAGCCCACTGAACAGAACAATGTTTTTTAGATTTTTTTTAAACTGTTATTTGTGTTTCAATGGGAATTTATCAGAAATGCTTCAGACTTGAAAAAGAGAGGCACACTCTCTAAAGCTAGTCATGAAAACTATGAATATGTTTGTCCAATAAAAAAGGTATCACTATATACTGCATTACTCTGATTATTTATATATATATATATATATATATATATATATATATATATATATATATATATATATACACACTGTATATAGTAAATCAATAGTACATCTGTGTTCACATTTGAATGTCTTAAGCAAGTTAAAAAAACTGCTTCCAGCTCGCAATTCGGAGAAAAAGTTATTACACTGCATTCTGGGAAGCTGAGCTGAAACATGCAAATGTGCCCACAAATGCTTCGCTCTTGAATCCATAGCCATTTTTAAACATCGCTTCCCTTAAGCTTATGCATGCTGTATTACACAGCTTTAATGCAATGCCAAGGCTGGATTTTACAAAAGCTGAGGATCCTATCCATGTACTGCTGTTTCAAGCTTACTGGCTATCATCAGCATGGAGCAGGGTCTCAGCTCGTGTTGTGGACTTTATGAGTAAGTAGTTCACCACAACAATCATTTAATATATGGTGGGCAAAACAGTGATAGAAGCCCTCCACCGTACAGTAGTACAGTATACTTTATATAGTATATATAGATGAATAATCAGAGTATTGCAGTAAATAGTGATAGCTTTTTTTTTGGACAAACTAATTCATAATATAGCGATTAGCTTTTGAGAGATAACCTCTCTTTATCAAGTCAAAAAGCAATACTGGTAAAAATATGTAAAGGAGTAGGAAAGTGGATTGAATAAAAGGAAAAAAAAGAAAAACAAATCAATTTGGCAGAGATAAGAAACAAAGAGCAGCTTTGTAAATAATGTCCTGATAGGTCAGTATGTGTTTTGTAGATCAGGTTTTAGATAAGAACACAGCAGTGAGTATTATATATATATTTCATTGAAGGGACTATGTTGTCAGACCAGCAGCCTGTGTCTTTTTTTAGATATGAGTAACTTCCTTTGTTAGTTTTTTGGTTAATGGTCTCAGCATGTAGAGCTGAGTTGAACTGTGTTGTTGCAGCAGCATCCTCTGTGTTTTATCTAGGTAGAAGGGGTAATTGCCTTTGTTAGTTTGGTTTAAATGACCTGAAAGGTCTGATCGTGTTGACCTGAGTGATAGTTACACTGGAAAAACACTTTTGTCTGTGGGTACCAATGTTGGTGGCATTAAAGAGCCATTTACTTCACTGTCAGTGCTGGTCATAGTGTGAAAGAGCACAAGATTGTATGATAAAAGTATCAATTTCTTTACTTACGCTATTAACAGCTACGAAATATAAAGTTTCAGGTCTGTTTATATAACAAAGTGTATCCTGCAGTGAGCACACTGATTTATAGCAGGTCTTCCCTGAACTCAGGAATGCAGTGAAAACGTTAACTTCCTCTGACCTATTTAGGTGCTTCAACCATGCCATTCTCTGCACGGATAGATGAGGTAAGGTTTAACCTCTGTTTTTCTTTCTTTCGCTCACTGCACTGAGGTGCAGCGTGTGCCTGGCTATGGCCAGTCAGTGATTCATGTAAACACAGATTTAATCTATTTGATTTCTTAGATTAAAATGCATGTCTTTCAAAAATTCAAAGAGTATTTCAACATACTTTTAGAAGATATTTACTGTGATGTGGTCCAAATTGTACTAAATTAAATGGCCCTTTAATTGATTTAATTTGCAAATTTTCCCCCTCCTGATTACCAACAAAGCTTGATCCATTAGGGGCAAAAAGATAAAATTGAAATTCTGATAAGTTGCTTTTTAATGCATTATATTCTTTAAAGTTTATTATCATTTAATCTATTAGGGTTAATGTATTCTCGTTAGAAGGTTTTAAGTATAAAAAGATATTATAAAAATTTAACTGACAAGTCAAATAACTGATGAAAAATCTTAACAATAAAGAACAATGTTCCTAACATGGATAAAAATAATTGGAGTAGAAGCCAAACCAAAATACAGTAGATGCAGAATAGCCAATATTCACTATACTGAATATATATTTTAATATATAGCCATAAAAGATGTTAATACATTTACCAGATGAAGAAAAGACCAAAGCATCAAATTATAGTCCATCTTCCCCTCTTTCTGCAAATACATATGCTTTTTGATCTTTGGATGCATATTATTATTTCAACTTAAAATTAAGTACTTAACTAAATACATATTTTTTTAAAGCAGTAGTTGCTGGGCAATCACTTTGATCCAAATTATTTTTGAGTCGCTTTATTGTTAGTTTTTTACGTTTCAAATTACCCGATATACTCGAGTATAAGCCGAGGCACCTCTTTTACTGGGTATAATGAGTATAAGCCGAGGGTGGGAAATGTGCTGCCCTCTGTGTCCCTCTTGTGCCCTGCTCTTGTGTTCCCCTCTCTCCCCGTGTCTCTTCTCCCCTCTCCCTTCCCTGTGTCTCTTCCCCCCTCTCCCTTCCCTGTGTCTCTTCCCCCCCTCTCCCTTCCCTGTGTCTCTTCCCCCCCTCGCCCTTCCCTGTGTCCTCAACCCCCTCCTCCTCAATCCCCTCATCAAACCCCCCATCCTCATCCTCAACCCCCCCATCCTCAACCCCCTCCTCAACCTCAACCGCCCTCCTCATCCTCAACCCCCTCCTCAACCTCCCTCCTCAACCTCAACCCCCCTCCTCATCCTCAACCCCCTCCTCAACCTCCCTCCTCATCCTCAGCCCCCCTCCTCATCCTCAACCCTTTCTTAAACCTCCACCTCCCCATCCTCAACCCCACTCCTCATCCTCCCTCCTCATCCTCAACCTCCCTCGTCAACATCCCTCCTCATCCTCAACCTCAGCCTCCCTCCTCCACCTCCCTCCTCAACCTCAACACCCCCATCCTCAACCCCCTCCTCAACCTCAATCCCCCTATCCTCAACCCCCTCCTCAACCTCCCTCCTCAACCTCCCTCCTCATCCTCAACCCCCCCTCATTCTAACCCCCCCTGCTCATTATAAACCCCACCCTGCTCATTATAACCCCCCCCCCCCCTCATTCTACCCCTCTAAATACCTTCCCCCTTTCCCCTCACTTACCTGCATCTGAAGCTCCTGCTCCGGCCTCCGCTCCTTCCGGGCGTCTTGTTATACATTTATATGGAATAGATAATAGCATTCAATTGTACACTTCAGCTGGATGTAATTGCATCTTTGTTCTCAATTTTCTTCTTATAGATAAAAAGAGAAATGCACATTTTTTTTCTTATTTCACAATCGTATCTAAGCTGACAACAACCAATTTTATCTCTCTTTACCAGACCTAAACAATCTTCCATCTCTATTTATCTTGTCATCAAGTTTCTATTTAAAGCTGCTTCCCGGGAGATTTCTCAATATCTGATTCCTGAAAGAATATTTTGGACACTATGTTTAACCTTCCCACTTCCTCCACTATCACTTCCTCCACTATCATTTCCGGTTGGCGGCACCCGGTATATGCTAATGACGTGGCACGCATGTGACGTCACGTCATTAGCATATACCGGGTGCCGCCAACCGGTAATATGCTAATGCCATGACGTCACATGCGCGCCACGTCAAGACGCCGGAAGGAGCGGCAGGCCGGTGCAGGAGCTTCGGATGCAGGTAATTGAGGGGAAAGGAGGGGGGGGTAATTAGAGGGGTAGAATGAGGGGAGGTTTAGAATGAGGAGGGGGGTTGAGGGGGGAGGGGGTAGAGAGACATCGGGGGGGGGGTTAGAAAGACACGGGGGGGGGGGGGGTGGGGGAGAGTGACTCGAGTATAAGCCGAGGGGGCCCTTTTTAGCCTTAAAAAAAGGGCTGAAAAACTCGGCTTATACTCAGGTATATACGGTATATATTTCCAATGAAAAAATAAATATTTATTTTTTTATGCATGCATTTTCAAATGCACAGTAAATATGAATATTCAGAGTAAGTGAATTAGATGGGTTTGGCAGAGGCTTCTGTAATGGATATTGTGAGTTAACCATTAGTTATGAGATAACAGTATACAACGATGTTAATTTACTATGTATCACAGGAGCTATGAAGGGCTGTGAAGGCAATCTTTCTCATAGGCCATTGCAGTTTTCAGCGATCTGTTTTGTTGATCATTTAAAACAGTGAATCAGTGAAAATTATTTAAGCCATTTTTATTATTATCTAATATGTGCCAACATATTCCACAGTGCCATTTTCCACTGTGTGCGTGGAAATTGTGACATTTTGAGAAGTTGTACAAGTGAAATATTGCTAAATATCTGGATAATAGAAAGAACTATTCAATATAACTTAAAAAGTAACAATATTGAAAACCTGATGAAATTATGGACTTGTCCACAATATTCTTTCAGGAATCAGATATTGAGAAATCTCCCGGGATGCAGCTTTAAATAGAAACTTGATGACAAGATAAATAAGGAGTGAAGATTGTTTAGGTCTGAGGTAAAGGAGAGATAAAATTGGTTGTTGTCAGCTTAGATATGATTGTGAAATAAGAAAAAAAATGTGCATTCTCTTTTATTATCTATAAGAAGAAAATTGAAGAACAAAGGATGCAATTACATCCAGCTGAAGTGTACAATTGAATGCTATTATCTATTCCATATAAATGTATAACAATTCAAATTTGCAATTTGTTAACAAAATGTTAATCAAGATTTAAATAACATTTAGATTTTAATAATTAACAGGACCATATCTGAGAAAAAGTAACTGGTTCTGTAGAGTACACAGCTAGTTTTTTTGGACCTTTCCTGTTGCTGCCCGTGCGCAGTGCCGGCCATTGGCCACTATGTGGTGGCGGTCGTAGGATTCCTGAAATTCTTATTGCTTTAGTGTTTGGTTGATGGGTGTTAGGATGAGCGCTGTTAGGGTTAGGGTGAGGTGTCTTAGGGTTAGGTGTTTAGGGTGAAGGGTGTTAGGGTGAGGGGTGTTAGGGTGGGGGGCGTTAGGGTTAGGTTTTATGGTGAGGGGTGTTAGAATTACATATTAGGGTGAGGGGTGTTAGGATGAGGGGTGTTAGGATTAGGAATTAGGGTGAGGGGTGTTAGGGTTAGGTTTTAGGGTGAGGGTATAAGTATTAGGTATTAGATTGAGGGGTGTTAGTGTTAGGTATTAGAGTGAGAGGTGTTAGGGTTAAGTGTTAGGGGGAGAGGGGTTAGAGTTAGGTGTTAGGGTGAGTGATATTAGGGTGAGGGGTGTTAGGAATAGGTAATAGGGTGAGGGGTTTTAGGGCTAGGTATTAGGGTGAGGGGTGTGAGGTTTGGTGTTAGAGTGAGGGGTGTTAGAGTTAGGTGTTAGGGTGAGGGTATTAGAGTTAGGGATGTTAGGGTTCAGGTACTGGCTCATTATACCCTTTACACTGGGAATAAAATCACAGACGTGCCACCTAGCATCCGATGGCCATCGCACGGGCAGCGAACAGGAAAGATCCTGTTTTTTTTATACTATATACATTATAACTAAAAGAATTACAAAAATAATGTGAGGCTGCTTTTTCTCAAAAGATTGCAGCACAGGAAGTACTCAATTGTTTGTGTAATGGCACTTTAAAATATAACCCTCCAGTTAAATAAAATTCAGAAGTTTTGTCTTATATTGGAAAGATTATTTATTTATTTTAATAAGGGTGTAGCTGTCTAGGAACGAATGCATGTATTTTTGAGTGCATATTATTTTCATCTTTGAATGTTTTCTGATAACGAAAAAAATGATTGCCGAAACCCGGGATCGAACCAGGGACCTTTAGATCTTCAGTCTAACGCTCTCCCAACTGAGCTATTTCGGCTGATGAAAGGATAAGGTATTCAGAACATTATGAATAGGAGTGCTGCCCAGTGCTTTGTGGCTATAGGGACATATTTCTTATATATTAAAGCATTAAATTAGCTTTAGTTTCTATTTAAAATACTCGTCCCAGCATTGTATTTAACAAGACAAACCATTACATCACCTGTTTTAAACCATAGCTTGTAACTCTATTTAATCAATCATGAGTTACAAGCAGTGGTATATTTAAAGTAGATCATTATAACATTCCTGAACATTGAGCATGGAATATCTGAAGGGACTCACAGTACCAAAGATGAAAAGTGGCTGAATTAAATGTATTTATAAGAATGGCATGTTTTGTAGAATAGTAGAAACATATTAACGTCATTTAACTTCCGTTTTTGTTTATTGTAGATTTTTATGTAAACTGACACCAGAATCAGAACAGTCGGTTGCTGTTAAAACATTTGGTTTATAAGACCCAGCACATAAATGAATGAGCGGCGTTAAAACTATATCATTGCCCATCAGTGTGTACCATAGATAAATACCGAATATAAGTAAAAACCCATATGCAAGTCAGGATGGCCGAGCGGTCTAAGGCGCTGCGTTCAGGTCGCAGTCTCCTCTGGAGGCGTGGGTTCGAATCCCACTTCTGACATGTACTTTTTTTTTACCACTTATTGTAGAAAAGTGACCTTTATTTGATCTGAATTGATGTGCTATTTTTTTATATACTTGTTTTTTTCTGTCTGTATCAACTGAACTCTGTAAACATAAAAATATTTTTGGGAATTACTTATTTTAAATCACTGGTTTTAATATATTTATGACAAAATATTTTATTACATTGTTGCATTAATCTTAAATACGGGAGGTTACCTAAAGATGATATATGAAATCTCTATACTACAAAATAAAAAAGAACATCTCTCTCTCTCAGCTTCATACCAAGGCAATTCTATAGAGAATCAGAGCGTTTAAAGGGATTTGGCAGGCGAAAACAGCGTTATACAGAAGTTTAGCATTAAAATGGGTCTGGCAGGAAAAACAGCTCTATAGCGAATCAGCTCTAAACGGGGTAGCTTTAAGCGGGGTATACTTGTATATTTTAAGTCTGCAGCACCTCTCTGTCAGTCACTCCACTGGCTTACCATAGCCTCCAGAATAAAATCCTAACCCTAACATATACAGCCCTCAATAATAATGCACTCTTTTATATCTCTGCTCTTATCTCTAAATACTCTCAAACGTCCTCTCCGCTCTGCTAATGACATTCTTCTTACCTCCTCTCTTGGCACCTCTCATTCCCGGCTTTAGGACTTTTTCTTGCTGCCTCTATTCTGTGGAACTCCTTGCCTTGCTCCACTAGACTATCCTCTGGCCTCAAGTCCTTCAAAACCTCACTAAAAACGTATCTATTTAAATAAACATATCATCTTCAGGAGTAATTTTCTCAATATATTGTTCCTCACCTTTCTATACCTCACCTATACCCTTAGACTGTAAGTTTGTGAGTTTTCAGTCTTTTTGGTATTTTAGAAAAAGCCCTTTAGTGCTTGACTTTAAACTCAATAACAGGGCCCTCCATTCTTTTGTAATTTGTTAAGTTTGTTTTTGGCTTGTATCTACCCTGTTTAGCGCTATGGAATAAGTCGGCGCATTACAAATAAAGGTTAATAATTTGTACACAAGGAGTCCCATTTAGGGCAAACATTGCAACTTTAATGTGTATCTAGAATGTACAAATGTATATATTGAGCTGTATCTGGACTGTTATTTCCCTGTGGGCAGGGTGATCATAATTGTTGTGCATGTTGTGGATTAATATTGCCTGTGGTATAAGTATAACATAGATAACATATGTGTACTACGTATGAGAATCCCCATATCTTGTTTGGCATCAAAATGACCAGATTTCCCAGAGGAATATAATAAAGCATGTCGTCGGGATCCTCGAGGAATAGGGTCCGAATTATGGGGAAACAGGCTGAGAGGATTTGGGAAGACTTCAGAAGTCAGCGTGGAGGGTCCAGGAAATGTAATTCTGGGAAGGGGGAGGAAGATCTAATTAGCCATCAGCAGCTAGCTTCCTGACAGGGAAGTTAAGGTTCCAACACCACAGAGGGGGTTAGAAAGGCTGACAGAATCTTGAGTTGATCAAAATGCCCCCGCCCAGGAAGGAGTTGCTAAAGGGTTAAAGTGAGAGAGGGAGCTAACGCCCAGTCTCCCCCCCCCCCCCACTATGAGAGCAATGACCATAGTTGGATAAACTGGTCTGCCTTGATGGTCAGAGAGTAAGCTGTGAGGGTCGGAGAATGGGTGAGCAGAAGAGGAAGATTTATTGACCTCAATTCCCAAGCCTAAGGAAGTATACCGCAGAGAAGCACAGCCACACAGTATCACTGTAACGTGGGCGAAGACGCTAAACCAATGGGCCGTGTCAGCAGGGACGGCGTCTGCCAGCTGGGCCGAGAGGCTTCTTGCCCGAGGTGAAGGATACAGCTAGACACAGCGAGACAAGCTGAGACATAGTCCAGAAGTAGGCTTACACTGTTAAAAGCCGAAACTCCCCCAAAAATTCCACCAAACCTAAAGCTATGACATGCAGCTACCTGATTGGGATTACCTACCTGTTCTAGGAGTCTGAGGTTTGTGCCAGTGCTTGCCAAGTCCAGGAGAGGGCTCCGTGGGTGATTGCTCCTGAATGTGCAATAGCACAATGCTAAGAGTTGTAACATCACAGTAAGACAACAAGGCTACTTCAGTGGAGAAGGTGACGAGGACGAGGGGCCGTGCACTACAAGCATTGCACCACAGCATCAATAACAAGGCAGCAACACAGAACTTGGGGGAGAACGAGCAGAGATTGGCAGGCTGTGTGCTGCATGGTTGCGAGATGGGATCTCACTAAAGACACAGTGATCTGATCTAGAGCGTCTTGATGTCCAGGGTGATAGCAGTGTTATGTGGTTGAGAGAAACTTGAGCTTAATTCCAACGAGAATGCAGCAGTAAGAATTGCAACATAGCAGCAGCATTGCAGCTGGCGAGTAGGTGAGAAGGATTGAAGAGTGTTGGCTGTGGTGGCGCCCGCCGGCCAGAGTAAGAAGCAGCTCTGTGGTGAGCTGCCACAGTAAAAGCAACTCGCAACTGCTGTAAGGAGGTCTGTGAAAATCGGTGAGGTGTTGGAAGCAGGCGGATAACTCCTGCAAGGAGTCAGCAGTACAGTGAATGGCAGTGAAGAGGGCAACCTCCACGAAGGGACTATTTCCACCCCAGTGTCAAAACGCTAGAATCTGTTACCTGTGAGTCGGACACTCTTTCTTTTTAACCTCAGTAATTGCAGAAGAGCAACAAAGTAAAAATATGATTGAGCATGCTCACAGGTTGCCTTTGCCAAGGAATGCACCGCGAGAGCTAGTGCGAGATATAATCATTACATTTCAGTATGCTATCCACAAAGATATACTCTTAAAAGCAAGCAGAGATAATAGGTTTTTGTACCCCCTTTTGAACACATTTTGGTCTTCCAAGATCTTTCCAGTGAAACCTTATCGAAAAGAAAAGAGTTCAGAAAGATCACTAAAACATTAATGAGAGAGAAAATAACTGACAAGTGGGGTTTCCAGTCAAATTGATCATTGGAAGAGATGACCAAAGAATAAACATAAATACTCCAACTGAGGTAGAAAGATTACCTGAAAAATTGAACATTCGACTGGAAATATGACCTATACCCAGTCTGGGGATATAAGAGTAGAACATTCAAGGTAATATAAGACGAAACGGCTGAGTAGGAAAAGGTACAGAGGAGGGCAACAAAACTGATAAGGGGAATGGAGGGGCTAAGTTATGAAGAAAGACTAACCAAATTAAGCTTATTTTCACTAGAAAAAAGTTGTCTAAGAGGAGATAATGATTACCTTATATAAATACATCCAGGGTCAGTATAAAGATTTGTCAAGGGAGCTTTTTGTGCCAAGAGGTTTTCAACTGACAAGAGGACATCCCTTGAGGTTAGAAGTAAAAAGATTCCACCTTAAAGAAAGAAAAGGGTTCTTCACACTAAGGGTGGTTAATCTGTGACAGTGGATTCAATAGATAACTTTAAACTGGATTTATTTCTAATTAAAAAGGGAATTCAGGGTTATCCTAGATAATTAGAGTGAGAGTATTGATCCAGGGAGAAATCCGATCGCCAGTATCCGGGGCCAGGAAGGATTTTTTTTTTCCTTTGAGACAAGTTTCAATTGTTTTTTTTTCTGTTTGCCTTCCTCTGGATTAATTAATAAATAAAATAAAAAAAGTTGATTAATAATTAATTAACAATTAACAACTTATTAATTAGTAACTAATCCTGCATATTGCTGATCAGAGGAGATCTTAAAAGGTTGAACTTGATGGACTGAAAGTCTTTTTCCAACCTTAATAACTATGTAACTATGTAGCCCTTAATTAACAAGGTGGTTAGGTGGCCCTTCAAAAGTGGGTGCTTTTTAGGTTTACGGGGATATAGGCCACTGATTAGATAGAAGATAAAGGTATAGAAATTGGGATAAACTAGTAAAACACACTCACTTTCCTATTGGGAAAGATTATTATTTCAGTTAATGTCACTAGGTGCTAGATAGGTAGCCCTGATTGGAAATTGTATGCTTATTTTTTGTGAAGGAGTTGTATAATTTTTTGTAAAGAGGATTTCGTTTAATACACCAATATATATATATATGAAAAGCAATTAAGCCCCGTCAATATGGGTAGAGTTAGAAGCACTAACAATAAAACATGGTGAATATCGATTTTTGGAGATGTCGATACCTAGGCATTTAATTATTTTTTTGTAACTTTAGAAGTATAAATTAATCTGACATTGTAGAGATGTTAGTCATCATAGGACACACCAATGAGAGGCTTAAGGAGGGATTGTTAGGTTAAGATAAAGTAAGGGTGCACTAGGGTCTATTGATTTCAGCACAAGGCTACGATCCAGCAACCCTGAAGTTTAATAAGGTGTTTTTTAAAAAGCCCTGAGAGGGGGAAAGTTAGCTTGTACATTTAACACCTTATAATCAAATATTTGAAGAATAAAATGTGGATATAAGATAATGGTATGTGGGCAGTTAGCTCCTTAGAGACAGAACCTGGTTGCTCCCACCAGGTCTGGTCTAATATTTAGGTCATGACGGTATTTAAAATGTGCATACCGTCAGGAGATGAATATTGTGTATATATGTACAAATGTGATGCTTGTAAAAAAAAAATAGTAAAAGGTACAGAAGGGCATCCTGAGGTTTTTCCATGGTGGGGGTGTGGCCATGTGTCCATGAAGGCCACAAATTATTGAAGGTCAAACTATACTCTAGAAACCAAGGGAATTTAGAAAACTCAGACAAACCCAGCTTACCTCTGATCATATTATCGCAGAATGTGAAGGTTTTAAACTCTCCGGGCAAAAGACAAATGGCCATCTAACTGTTTAAAAAGGAGGATGCGAATGTCGTCTGCATCCAGGAGACCCATTGGGGTAAAGGGAAGGAACCCAATCGAATGAATAGGACCTATAATATATGCTTTAACTCATGTTTTAAGAATAAAGCCAGAGGAGTATCAATTTGGTTTCATAAGAGGAGCAAAATTACTAGTAAGTATATAGAATCTGATTCAGATGTAGGCTTACACAAAGTAAAGTGCACTTTGGCCAATTTATATGCCCCAACTCTAAGCAAAATCAGTTTTTGGTTAAAATGCTAAAGCATATAAACAAAATTAAAATAGGTCATTTAGTAATCTGTGGGGACCTCAATATGTATATTAGATTTAACATTGGATAGAAAATCACAGGATCGACCACTGCCAGATGCTGATACCTCCAGGAGAGCAAAACATTTTAATGAAACACTGGATAGGTTTAATTGATATGATGTATGGAGACTGATACACTCAGAAGAGCTAGACTATACCTTTTTTTCGCACTGTCACAAAACCTATACCAGATTGGACTATTTCCTTTTGGACCAGACCACATTAAGGATAACGACAAAAGCTGTAGTAGGTCCCATAATTTGGCCGGACCATGGTCATATCAAGATCATTTTGTATGGCAGCCCTATGAGTGAGATAAATAACAACAAAATAATTGATGCTAACCTTTTTCAGTTGGAAAAGGACAGAATAGAAATTCAAAGAGAAATAGAGGATTTTTTTAGCATTAATAAGGGCTCAGTAACATCTAGTATTACGCTATGGACTGTGCACAAGGCGTATATGAGAGGTCTTTTTAAAGCTAGATCTATAAGGAAGTCCAAAGAAAGAGGAACCCCGTTAAGAAAATTGTACATAGATTTGAATTTACTAGAGAGGAGGAATAAAATATGACCAGAACAGGACTCTACAATTAAAATAGGTAAATTGCAGGCACAATTTTTAAAAAAATCATTTAGATTAAAATGATAGAAAATTGTGGTTGTATCAACAAAAACAGTATCACATAGCCAGTCAAATTAATGGGGTATTAGTCAATTTAAATAAACTCAAAAACAATATTTAAAAAAAATCATAAACTGGTAGATGTGAAAGGTAAGACGCATTACAAGCCAAGCGATATAGGGGAAACCTTCAGGGATTTTTATAGTTCTCTCTACAACCTAGAAGGAAGTCCTGATTTTCGCAAACCTGCTAAAAATATAATTACAGCCTTCTTGGAGAAAGCTAAAATCCTGAAAATTAGCCGCACCCAACAAGAACTCTTGGGCAAAGAGATTGCTTCAGATGAAGTAGAGAAAGTAGTTTATTCTCTAAAGACTAACAAAGCATCGGGTCCAGATGGCTTCCCGACAAGTTACTATAAAATATTTACGAAACATCTGTCCAGCTGTTTGACAGATGTATTTAATGAGATAAAGATATCTGGGAAGGCTCCAAAGGAAATGTTGGAGGCCGCAACAGTTAAAAAAGCAGGATCAAACCGGTTTTGTACAGAAAAGACAGGGACCGGATAATATTCGTAAAATGATTATTCTGTTTGACTTCGTAAAAACGAGAAATCTCCCAGCTGTTGCGATCGCTTTAGACGCAGAGAAATCGTTCGACTGCATCAACTGGAATTTTATTGAAGCCACTCTGGAGTAATTTGGTTTGGGTAGAGAGGTTGCAAGAGCTATTATGGCTCTTTACTCAAACGTATCAGCTTTTGTACAGGGAATAGGTTTTCGTTCTGCCTCTTTTTTGATAAAAAACGGGACTAGGCAGGGTTGCCCAATGTCCCCATTGATTTTCGATCTGTGTATGGAATCTCTAGTTAACATCATAAGAGAAAACAAGGATATTAAGGGAACAGGAAATTGGAAGCCTAACCTCTACGATCTCCCTTTTTGCGGACGACGTGTAGTTACGTTGACAAACCCGTCTAATGTCTTATTACAAGATCAATACTCACAAATCAGAACTATTGAGGTAACATTTATCACTAGAATAGACCCGAATCTACTTTCTATAATGGACAACAACTTGAGAAAAATCTACAAACCAAATTGTATGAAAATCAGCAAATGGAGTAGGTTAAATTTATCCTGGGTAAGTAGGATTGAAATTATAAAGTTGGCTATCATCACGAAAACAACAAATATTTTGAGGAGCATTCCGTTAAAAACTCAAAAGAGTTCTATAAGGAAATTTCAAAGAGTAATAGATACATTTATAAACAGAGGGCGCAAAGCTAGAGTTAATGGGTAGTGGATTAAGAAGAAAGTGAGATACAGTGGTTTAGCGTCACCAAATTTTTTCGAGCATATAGAAACAATAAGTCTTAATCATTTTGGGAAATATAGAGATAATAAGGGTCCTAAAAAATGTATGCATATAGAGCGAGAGCTTTGGAAAGAGAATCCATCAAAAAAACTTGGAAAGATGCCTCTGATTATTAAAAATTGTTTAGCATCTTGGCACAGTATCAATAAGTGGAAGTTGAGTCCCTTTCCTCCCCCAGCAACTCTGCTACATTTACTTTATGAGATCAATAAGATAAAAAGATTAATAGGAAGATCTGGAATTTATATACGATTGGAGATTTATGGTTGGATCGTCACATTAAATCTTTTGAGGACACTAAGAAATGTAATAATGTCCCCAGTTCTTACTGGCTTCATTACAGTACACTGAGACAATTAGTGAGCAAATCAGAGTATAAGGAATTGACAAGGTTTGAGCTTACTAAATGGGAAAGGGAATATCTAAGGTTTAAAAGCGATATCTCTATTTCCAATTGTTGTAAAAGGTTAGAGGAGGTGAGAAACATAAACAAATCCCCTGGGATGTGCAAATGGGAAAGGGATTTTAGGCAAAAGTGGGAAGTAAAAACATGGTTAAAACCGGCTTATTAACTAAAAAGAGAATTAAGTGTAGCTCTTTGAGAGAAACACATTTTAAAGCGCTTAACAGATGGTATAGAGTACCGGTGTCCTAAATACTGTATGTACCCAGAAAGGTGTTGGAGGGGATATTCAGAGGAGGGAACATAGTCCCACATGTGGTGGTCATGTGAGAGAATCCAATGTTTCTGGAAAATGTGTACAAAACACCTATCAAGAATTATAAAACAGAGCAATGAAGCTTGCACCTGATCTAATCCTCCTTCATATTTTTCCGGTGGAGATTGAAGTTAAATACTGATACATTTTAATACATATTCTTTTAGTTATAAAATGGCTGATAGCTTTGAAATGGAGCCTATCAGCCTTATTAAATTGCGATTGCCAACTGGATAGGGCTCTATATAAGCACAGAACATATTTTTTTTACAGAAGCTTATAGTTAGTGAAGACCTTGCTTTTGGATAGAAGATCACTAACTAAAAACTTCTGTAAAAAAATATGCTCTGTGCTTATATAGGGCCTTTTTCAGTTGGGCAAATCGCAATGTAATAAGGCTATATGCTTATTCCCTACTTGGAATGAAATTAGTAGCATTGTAGCCCGTAATAAGCGACAGGAAGTTGACTTTGCCTCAGCAAACAGTGATCCTAGAAACAAAAGTTTTCTTAAATGGTCTCCATGGGACAATTATATTAATAACAAGACATGGTGAACCGTGGTAAATCCCCTCTGTACCTTAAAGTTGTAACTTAGAGATGTTTTTTTTCTGTTGTTTTGTTTTTTTCCTGTTTTTGTCTTTTATTTTGTACGATTGTTATAATAAAAAAAAAGATACAAAAAAAAAAATTAGGCTTACAGCATTGATTGACAGGTGGGTTACATAGATAGAAGAAGGGTTTAGGATTGGTTAAGAGGACTGTTGATCGGAAGTGTCGCTTGGTGATGAGGGGTGACCCATGTGTATTATAAAGGTGCTGAGGTGGTCATGCATAATTTATGTGTGTGTTCATTATTGAAGCAAGAATAACCTATGATCATAGTGGTTGATAATTCTACATCTGCCTATAACGAAGAGTTACAGTCGGTAAGTCTGCTGCTCTGCCTGAAAAGTCCTGTGTTTGTCCTGAGGGTCCAATAATGGTCTGGTTCTATCTCTTCTAGCAGGGATAATAACAGGAGCCATTACGTATCACTGGGTGAGTCAGAACTAGGTTCTGGGTGAGCTTAATTGAAGAAGTGTTCAAGACATATATATTATATATATTTTAAATTTATATGATATTACATAATATATATATATATATATATATATATATATATATATATATATATACCGTATATACTCGAGTATAAGCCAAGTTTTTCAGCCCTTTTTTTAAGGCTAAAAAGGGCCCACTCGGCTTATACTCGAGTCACTCTCCCCCCCCACCCCTTGTCTCACCCCCCCCTGGGTCTCTCTAACCCCCCTTGTGTCTCTCTACCCCCCGTGTCTCTCCACCCCCCGTGTCTCTCTAACCCCTGTGTCTCTTTCCCTCCCCCTCCTCATCCTCAAGCCCCCCTCATTCAAAACCTCCCCTTCATACTACCCCTCTAAATACCCCCCCTCACTTACCTGCTCCAGCCTCTGCTCCTTCCAGGTCTTGATGTGGCGCGCAGGAATGAACTGATAACAACCAATACTTTCTGTAAATTTTAGGGTTCTGTGCGGCAAGTAGTGACTAATTATGTATGGACTCACAGTATGCATTTTATAATATTAATTTATACTCCTGTGGCTACTGTGTAAAATCACATCACCCTCCCATAACTATTGCAAATGTATCCCTCAGCCACAAAGTCTGTTTACACTTCAATACCACTTCTGTGTGCCACACCCAACTTCCACCATTTTTTTCCCTGCATTGTTGCATCCATGTGTCACCATTTCACCCATGTCCCATCCTCTGACCCATATTGGATCTTATTGAGAGGTTAATGTTACACATAGCTAGCTTGCTTTAAGACTTATGCTGTCTTTTTTTTTATTGTGTGTATCGAAGAAACCACTCAAAGGACACTTTATTGTGAGCACGTGTGGATAGAAAAAGTGTGTAGGTGATTGTAGCACCTTATTGGGTACTTTAGTGAAAACATTAAATGTGACTCAGTATTCACTCAGGAAATGGAAAATGTGTGTGATAATCTCTGTGTAGCTTCAGGAAATTATAAGACCCACAACTACATTTAAAGCATGCAGCAGGATCTTAGTGGAATCACTAAGGTTGTACATTTCACACATGTCTCAGAGTCTCCATCACTTTCAAGTCTGGTTTTCTAAAACAAGATATAGAAAATAATAAAAACAGCAGATCATAATAACCACATATTCCAACCGTTCCTAAATTGGGGTGATCTAATTCTAAAATGGTCTGTGTCCCTAACAGAGATAAACAATTAAAACAAGATATAAATAAATGACTGACCAATGGGGTATCATACTAAATGTCTAATTGGTAGAACCAAATTAATGTTAAACGAATATCAACTACAAATCATTACTGAATTACTAAATTATTATTCATATAAGTATAGTATATTTACATTTATATTCATGTAGCTCCAGAATGTACTAGTTCTGAAACTATATGAATACTGGTGAGGTTCCTTTGTGTGCCAAACCTCCTTCAGAAAAATATAAAAAAAAACAATGTTTAAAAAAAATATTTAAAAAAATGATTCAGATTGAATGATTGCTTTATACTTTAAAATGTCCCCACCTAGAAAACTTAGATTTTATGAAATGGGTGTTGGGATGCATTATTATTTTTTTTCAAAAGAAAGGATACCATGCAATCTATATAAAAATATTTTAAACACTTGCTGCCATTCATAAAAAAAACAAGCAAAACAATTAATGAGGCTTTAAAAACACAAAAATAAGAGTGTATTACTGCTTCTCAAAAATCACAGTTAAAATGCATGGACAGTCCTCATTGTGGCAACAGTTACAAAAAGTAAGATTTACTCAGCAAAAAAAGTTAGCTGACAGTGCAGACGTTTTAAAATATGTGTATAAAATAACACACAAAAACTAAAATTTGGAATTTGTCCCACCCACACTGTATAAAAAAATGTAAAAAATAAATAAATAAATATATTTATAGAGGCTTGTCCTTAAAAATAAAAAAATTAAAGCGAAGGTCCTCTATTATATATTTAAAAATAAAAAACCTGTAGAAGAAATTAGGAAAGGTCATTTACTGGATCTCCTTTCCTTCCTTTTCATTTGCCCATTTCTGTTTTCCTGTAAAAATAAAACTTGGTAATCAGTTAGTTTGGGAAAGATTGATAAGTAAATCATTTTCTGTACTATAGTTTGATTTACACTGATTCAGTTCTGATCTTAGAGCTTCTAAATTTTTCTTGAACACATCTCTTTCCTGTTTTAGTGTAAAATTCTCAGCCTTGAGCAATTCATTTTGCGATTTCAGAACATGATATGGAATAAATGGAGTATTTGTATTTATTTTACCTCTACCATTTGTTGCCCACCTGGTGTGACTATGGCTATTGTTTGTCCATCTTGTATTATGCGGCCCTTTGTTTGAATTAGGGAGGGGATGTAACACATTTTTGCAGTCCCTGGCAAAATGTCCCAATTTTCCACAAGCAAAACAAAAGATTTGATTTGCATTGCTAAACATCTTTGTTTGGGGTGGGGTGGTCTTAACTACACAAATTCTGCCTTTATTTCTATTTATCTCTCTTAAACAGCTCTCTGCTCTCTTTGGATAATGTAGAATTTTTAAAAAGTGATTGTTGGCAGATACTGTCAACCCAACAATATTTATAATTTCAGGCAGACATCTTTTTAGTAAGGCCTTCTTATAAATGTGGTCATTCTGATTAGCCTCAGTATCAGAAGGGAGTGTGAGTTTATACAAAATGAATAATCTATCACTATACTCTTGTACAGACTCTCCCATCTTCTGAGTACAGTTACCAAATACAGAATGGTGATCCAATTCATCTATACCCAGTACATTTAAAATCTCTTTAACCAAATGCTCTTTAGATCTAGGCTCTGCAAAAACATCAGAAGGCAAACTAGATTTTAAGGATTGATCTAAAGAAGCCATAATCACAGCAAATGCATCAGTCTCAGTTAAATTTGCATTAAATTTTAAAAACGTTTTAATTCTTATCATGATTTCAACAGGATCATCATGAAAACCTATACAATCAAGCGTTTTGCTCAAAGTCTGAATTTCACTAATAGAAAAATATCTATTCACAGTAGTTTCAGAAATGACCTGCCCATGTGCTCCTCTCTTGAGCTCAGTAGAAACTGGCGCCATTTTGAAACAATCATCTTTACTTTTCTTAAAAACATTGCAGTCCACTTTCTGGACCTCTGTCTCTTTACATACTGCTCTACAGTGACTATAATCATTGTCCTTTTTCCAAGAAGCTAAACATCTTATTGCACTTTCTGCGACTATCAATTTATCCACAAGTTCATTATTTTTACTATGTAGCAGCTCATTTTCTTGCAATGTCTTCTGATTATCTAAACCCAAAGCAGATGCTGTAGTGGCAGTGACTGTAAGGTTCTCTAAAGCAGTAGTTAGCTCACACACTTTAGTCTCTAAAGCTTGTTTCTGCACACATAAATGTTTATATTGTTCTGCAATCCAATGTGCAGCAAATATTAAAATTGTTTTCCCTTTTGATTTAGACAATTTCTTTTCATTAATAGCTAATTCTACTAGATTCTGGGCGTTTGACCAGGGGTCAGAAGTATTCACCATCGCTCTAATTATTGCATCAGAGTTATAACATTAGCAATCTTTTTCATTAAGCCCTCCATTATTGGATAACAAAACTATACAATTTTAAAAGTGCAGAAAAGCAAAAATTTAAGAGTAAACAAAACCTGCTTTAGAATCCTGAATCTACCACAGCCAAACGTAACAAACAAAAACGTTTCTACAACTTTCTATAACTACAGCACACAATAGGAAACATAGTACATTAATTTATGCAAAATATTATAGTTATTAATATGCTTGATTATTACATTAATGTCCTCCTGGATCAAGGCTCGCCATATATGTAAGAAATTAACTGATAATTAAATAATTAATGTATAATTTCTACAAATAATAAGTTCTTTTGGACAAATCAATAAACGAACATATGAATAAGTTTATAATTAAAAGGTATATTTTGCATAAATCAATATACGGTTACACAATGGGTTTTAGACAAACAGATAGACAGTAGGGATAAAACGATATTTACAAAAAGATACTTATATGAATATACTACATTGTTATTAAATACTACACCACAGGTCAGCAATATCTTCAGAGTCCATATCTTTAGGCCTCAAGTCAAAGCATGGCATGGTTTCTACTCAGCTGGGCACTCCTCTGGACACCTCTTCATGGACACCCACACTCCTAGACTTCTTGGACTTCCAGACTGGACTCCTACTAGACTTCCAGACCTCCAGACTTCCAGACTTAGACTGACTAAACTCTCTGGGCTTTTGTATATCTTTCTTGGACACTCCCCCTTGATATGTGACTGTACATCTCACTAAAATCATCTCACCTTCCCCCAAACTCCATAAAAATTCCATAGATGGGAATCTCACACACACAGATGTCCCCTTGTTTACATATAAACACCCTGGGCCAAGAGACCTTGTTATTATGTTGTCTATATGATAGAGTGTCCACCACACCCAACTGTTCTTTTGTTTACCCATAAACAACCCCAGGCATAAGCCTTTGTTACAGTATGAATGGACAAGAAAGTTTCTCAGGGATAAGATGGTAGTTGACTAACACAATCTATATATCATAAATAAAGATTTATACGACTACATATATTTTATAAGATACACTTATTAAAGACATATGTTTAAAAATGGTCACTGTATAAGGCATATCTGACACTCTGCTTATACTCGAGTCCCTCATTTTACCCAGTATTTTGTGGTAAAATAGGTGCCTCGGCTTATACTCAGGTCGGCTTATACTTGAGTATATACAGTATATATATATATATATATATATATACACACACAGTATATATATATATATATATATATATATATATACCCTCCTTAAAACTTCCCCTTTTAGAGCTGATTCACTATAGAGCTGTTTTTCCTGACAGACTCTTTTAACACTCTGATTCACTATAACACTGTTCTTTTTTTCTCCAAAGGCAACAAAATCCACGATGACCCAGAAGCTTCAATAGTTGGTGTTAGTGTTATGTTTGCTGTTTTTTTGACGTTCATACAAAAACAAAAAAGTTTAAATTTCAGTTGAAATTGTGTATTTTTTTTCATGAGTTCCCTCTCCCTATCTTCCCCATGTTAAACTGTCCCGTTTAGAGCTGTTTCGCTTAGCACTCCTATTGCCGGAAACCTATCTACAGCGTTTTCATTTTACAAAACTCTCTTTGTGTATAGAGGCTGATGTGATCACACTCCTTCTTGCCCAGTGCATAGGAGTGGAAGGTGGAAGTACAGAGTAATTCATGATTCTAACAGGAAAAAGTCAACATGTCTTTGTGTTACTGCCATAAAAGTATTCACAGCAACCGTTGCCCTGAGAATCAAAGTGTTAGCTAGATAACAGGTAGCTGTGCTCACATTCATTTTATCTATGGAACTTATGATTGGTCTTGTCATAGATAAGCATTGGATAGGAAATACAGGCACATGATAAATGTATTCAAATAAATAGCCCGAGTAACTCGGGCTCTCAATAAAAATATGAGCAATGTGTCAATCCCTAATGGAACTTTTGTGAAGGCATATGTGAAACAAACTATCTAATCTTTCAAGACTCACTCACTACAGGGTCTCTACCGGATGACTGGAGAAAAGCAGAGGTGATACCTATATTCAAGAAGCGATCAAGAGCAAATCCGGGGAATTATAGACCAGTGAGCCTCACATCTGTAGTTGGGAAGTTTTTAGAATGGTTAATAAGGGACAGAATACAAGAATATGTCTATTTGAACAAGATCATAGGTAGCAGTCACGGATTTATGAAGGATAGGTCGTGTCAGAACAATCTAATTAGTTTCTATGAGGAGGCTAGGAGGAACTTGGATCAGGGCAACTCAGTTGATGTAGTCTTTTTAGATTTTTCAAAGGCATTTGATACAGTGCCACATGGAAGACTAGTGAGCAAACTAAGGGATACAGGAATTGCAGTAAATATCTGCTCATGGATCGAGAGCTGGCTAAAAGACAGGAAGCAAAGGGTTGTTGTAAATGGAACATACTCCGATTGGTCTAATGTGATAAGTGGGTTCCTCTAGGATCAGTATTAGGTCCTCTCCTTTTTAACATATTTATTAATGACATAGAAATAGGACTCAAAAGTAGTGTCTCCATTTTTGCTGATGAAACTAAGTTGTGCAAGGTAATAAAAACAGATAATGATGTACTTTCCCTAAAAAGGTTGAACTTGAGGGACTAACTCTTTATTCATCCTCCAATACTATACTATTAATAATTATTTAACAACAAATTAATTAATAACTAATCCGCATTTTTTTTTAAACAAAAAAGAAATACATATACAAAAAAATAATGATCAAACATACATCATAAAATCCCAGGGACCTTGCGCGTTTCACCAGCGCCACCCGTATGCACGCACTGCGATCGCCCGCCTGACCGCATTATGCTAGTGGCTGAAACATTTATTGCAACTACTTTATTATACCAGGACACTAACACTGTTATACTGGGACACTAACACTGATAGTAGATCAAAATGGGTGACCTGGGGGTAGGTGATCAGAATGGGGAACCTGGAGGGGGGGTAGGAGAACAGAATGAGGGACCTGGGGCGTAGGAGGTCAGAATGGGGGACCTGGGGGGGGTGGGGTAGAAGATCAGAATGGGGGACCTGGGGGAGGTAGGAGATCAGTGAGGGGATCTGTGGGGGGGGGGGTAGGAGATCAGAATGGGGGATCTGGGGGGGGGGTAGGAGATCGGAATGGGGGACCTGGGGGTAGGAAATCAGAATGGGGGACCTGAGGCGGCATAGGAGATCAGAATGGGAGACCTGGCGCTCATCACAAGCTCTGCAATGAGCGCCTTTGGCGCTCACTGTGAGCCTCTCCCCAGTCTCTCCCTCCCGTGTCTCTTTGCCCCCTCTCCCTCCCCTGGGTTGTTTTTCCCTTATCTCCCTCCCCTGTGTCTCTCCCCCCTCTCTCATCCCAGTGTCTCCCCCCACTCCCTCCCCTGTGTCTCTTTTCACTCCACTCCCTCCCCTGTGTCTCTTTCCACCGTCCCCCTCTCCCTCGGCTGTGTCTTTCTCCCTCCTCTGTGCTCTTGTTTGCATTTACGGGTGTGAAACCATTTGCGGACTTGGGAAATTACAACCGTTTTCAGACTTCCCAAAAACACCAATTAAATATCAAACAGCTTGCAACCTCACTTACAGTCTCCCTGCCTCCCCCCCTGTGCTGTGTGCGAGGTTGTAAGTTAATTTTTATTTTAATTTGCGTCTTTTGGCGGTCTTTCAACGGCTTCCAAGTTACGTGCTTGAAAAAAATGGCAGGCGTTAAAGCAATAATTTTTTTGAAGCCTGTAACTCATCAGCCGTTTTGAGTCTCCATGCGCAAGCCCGTAACTTTTAACACTGAGTGACCAACATGCGTAAGTGCGACAACTATATATATTAAGCCTTGCAATGCTGGTGTTTGCCACACAATGTGAAGCTCCCCCCCCCCCCCCCCCCCACTAACTTGCAGGCCTTGCGATGAGCCCCTTTGGCGCTCATTGCAGGCCTCAGCCAACCCTCCACTTTCATGCTTCGCAATGAGCACTTTCGGTGCTCATCGTGAGCCCCGCAATGAGCTCCTTTGGGGCTCATTGCGTGCCTCTCCCCCCTCTACTTTACGGGGCTCGCGATAAGCGCATCCTCCAAACTGCAACTTCGGAACCATGCAATAAGCTCCTTTGGTACTTATCGCAAGCCTCTCCACAGGAAATGGTCATCCGATTTGCGGCCTTGAAAAAAAATTACGTCTTTACGGCCATCATTTTTTTTTTGCTTAGCCTTTTTCAGACGTTCAAAAAATGGCAATTGAAGAACAAATTAGCTTTCAACCTCACTTCCAGGCTCCCTGCCTCTCCTCCTGTGCTGTGTGTGTGGTTATCAGTTAATTTTGTAATCAATTGGCGTCTTTTGGGGGCCTCAGAATGGTTTCCGAGTTACGAACTTGAAAAAAATGGCAGCCGTTAAAGCCGTAATTTTTTCAAAGTCTTGCCTTCCTTTTTCAAAGTAGTGTGGGCTTCGGCGCTCATTGCAAGCCTTTTTCTAAGTTTTGCGGGCCTCGCAATGAGCGCCTAAGGCCTAAACTTTTAACATAGCGTTACCGACAAACTCGCAATTACGACAACAATTATATGTGATCCTTCATATATGTTTCTTTTACTCATTATTTTAATCATGGGGAAGGCAGGGAGCCCGTAAGAGAGGTTGCAAGCTAATTCACTCTTCAATTGGAATCTTTTGTCGGCCTCCCAACGGCTTCCGAGTTATTGGCTTGAAAAAAAAATGTCGGAGGTTAAACCCGCAATGCCCGCAAGTAGGCCTCACTGGTTTAACCGTCTCCATTTTTTTTCAAGCTTGTAACTCAGAAGACATTCAGAGCCTCTCCCCCACTCTACTTTAAGGGTCTCGCAATGAGCGCCTTCGACGCTCATTGCGGGCCCCGCAATTTAGCAGCTTTGCCGCTCATTTCAGCCAGTGGCATGCACTGTGCACATTTCAGCCAGCGGCATGCACTGTGCCCCTAACTTTGCAAGTATAACACACAAACTCGCAAATACAACAACTATATATATAATCCTTCATATATGTTTCTTTTACTCATTACTTGAATAATGGGGAAATTTGCTAGTAGACTATGTATGATATAGTTATATCAAAATGCATGCTAAAATACTTTTATGTTTGATAAATGTGAGTCTAACTAAAAACACATTTAGACAGTGAAAATGTCCTAAAGTACGTTTTTAATAAAAAAAAAAAAATACATTTAGCTGTATCTGCTAATTCATATAGGCATCACTAATAAAGTTTCCATTGTGTTTAACGCTGGCCAGCGCATGGCCACAGCGGAAAACATATTGACTTCTGTGCGCGGCTCGCGGTGAGCATGTGGAAAAGGATGGGAGAGAGACACAGCGGAAGAAGAGGGTGGGAGAGAGAGAGACACAGGAGATGGAGAGGGTGGGAGTGAAAGACACACAGGGGAGGGAGAGGGTGGGAGAAGGTGAGAGACTATATTGACTGCTGGATGGGAGAAAGAGACAGGGAGGGAGAGGGTAAACGAGAGAGACACAGGGGAGGGAGAGGGCTGGAGAGAGACACACAGGGGAGGGACTGGGTGGGAGACAGACACACACAGAGGAGGGAGAGGGTGAGAGAGAGAGACACAGGGGGAGAGGCACATGAGGGGGAGAGAGACGGGGAGGTGGTGAGAGAGACAATGAGAGGGTATTGCACATCGCAAGGGGGGTGGGAAAGGATGGGAGAGAGACACAGGGGAGGAAGAGGGTGGGAGAGAGAGACACAGGGAACGGGGAGGGTGGGAGAGAGAGAGACACAGGAGAGTGAGAGAGTGGAAGAGAGAGACACTAAGGGGACAGAGACAGGGGAGGGGGCGGGGGAGACACAGGGGGGTAGAGAGACAGGGGAGAGGGTGTGAGAGAGACAGGGGAGCGGGTGGGAGAGAAACATGGCGGGGAGAGACATGGGGAGAGAGAGAAGGAGGGGAAGGGGGAAGAGAGAAGAAGGATGGAGGGAGAAGGTGGGAGGGCATGACAGAAGGATGGAGAAAGAGTAGGAGGTAGGGAGAGAGAAAGAGAGAGAGCAAGAGATAGGGCACTGATATAAAGAGGGCATAAAGACAGAGAGACGGAGAGGGAAAGAGCGCACAGAGAGAGAGGGAGAGGGCGCTTAGGAAGAGAGAGAGAGAGAGAGAGAGAGAGAGAGAGAGAGAGAGACAGAGCAGATCATACAGTATATTATACCATCATTTTTTATGGGAAATTGACTAGTCTACGATATATTGGTGGAGGTTGCATGAATGGAAGGGGCATTTACATGCCTGAACGCACTTGCAGTTATATTTGCGATATCTAGGTGTCAAACAGCAACATCTCCAATTACTTAGCAAATCCCCCAGCATGACTCTGATTGTGTCATGGGTAATTCCATTTTAGACTGCTAGTCTGTTTGCAGTTTGAATGGGGGTTTATTCTATGGGGCCTTACTCTGCCTTTGACCTCTATTGTAAAGTGGCTATGTGGAGAGAGTGTTTTAACATAAATGAATACAGATTGTATGTGTATTCATTGGTCCTACCAGCTTTCTCATCCTTTTATAAACATGGATAGAATGCAAATTAAACAGACTAAAACTGTTAAAATTAAATGATATAAATATCTATTTTAAACTGTATAAAAACATTTTTTCTATTATCAAGTCATGTTCTTGAAACAGCATAAAATGAATATTACTCTTAAGTGGGCCTTTCCATAAATTCTCACTTAAATAATATACTTTAGCATAATAATATCCACAATTCATTTTTTTTTTCATTTTTGGGCCTTATTGAGAATATATTATTTACTATATATTATGTAATATTTGTGTGTATCCAAAGAAAATGGGGATTTTGGATAATTCCAGTACCTGAACTTAGGCATCAAAACATTTATTTTCAACTTGTAGGATCCTCTTATACAGCCATTATGAACTTTTTCAAAAGTCACATGGTACGGTTTTGAGACCAGGGAAACAGAGTGAATAGATGAGTGTCATGTTGCGGATTAACGAGATATAACTCATAAGAGGGGGTCATGAGACATGTGGGATTGGTGCTGGAGCTTGTGAAAGAAGAAGGGCCCGGTGCAAGAAAGATAAAATGTTGTGATTATCAATTAGATATGGGTTCTACAGCACTATATTCAGTAACCCTTTCCTGTAACTAGCAGAAAGAGTATTAAACATTTACAGCCTTATTAAAATTGCGATTTGGCCAACTGAATAGGGCTCTATATAAGCACAGAGCATATTTTTGTACAGAAGTTTTTAGTTAGTGAAGACCTTGCTTTTGGATAGTTCACTAACTAAAAACTTCTGTAAAAAATATGCTCTGTACTTATATAGAGAGCCCTATTCAATTGGCCTAATTGCAATTTAATAAGGCTGTTAATATGTAATAAATCACATGATTAATTTATTGCATGGACTGATGTTTTATTTTAAATACAAATATGTGATAAAATATGACATTGCCAAGACATTCTTTCTGCAACATAACAAAGAAAATGAGGTAAAAGAATAATACTTTGAGAAAAAAACTTTAAATTGATGATTATTCTGTTAAGAATTATAAAAATAAACTATCACCCCAGATGGGACTCGAACCCACAATCCCTGGCTTAGGAGGCCAGTGCCTTATCCATTAGGCCACTGGGGCTTGTCTTGATTTTAAACCATGTATTTTGATAACTAATTTTATTATAGGCACCTGATTTTTTTCCATAGATTTATATTTGTTTTGTAGTATAAATTATCGATTTGAATAAATCTGTCAATATGCATCCATGTTGTTCCCCACTAAAATGTATTCACTCAATAAAATACTTAAAATGATTTAAAACTATAACAATATATTTCTCTACTTAGAAAGTGTTATATTCTTTTGTTTAGGGAATCCTTCACTTATGTTAATAAATATATTGGGATAAAAGTGAATATATCAACATGTCAGAAACTGTTTGAAAATACCAGAACTAGAATAGTCAATATTTTATTTACTATTTATATATTTGGATGAATTTTTAATTTACCAATGTTATCATATTACAAATAACTTTTAACATTATAACTGTCTATCTCTTACACACTATTATGTTATATTAATGTAAATAAAAGTAAGTGCCAGAATTCTGTTAAATGCATTCATAAAATAAAATGCCGAAACCCGGGATCGAACCAGGGACCTTTAGATCTTCAGTCTAACGCTCTCCCAACTGAGCTATTTCGGCTGCATGGAATATTATTTTTTTTTGTAATATAACAGTTCTATCAGAAAATGGGTACATTTTTTTATTGAGTAATTACAAGATACATTTGTCAACCATTTCGACCTAACTTTCTACAGATGTTTAACATAATATCTGTAACAGTGAGCTCTATATGTTATCATAGAGTGCTTTATTGGTAGCTCTTTTATGCACTCACTGCCTTCAATGTCCACATTGATATAAGTCAGGTTAACACTTTTGTAGATCCAATTAAAGTATAATAATGGAACCTATCATAATAATTACTGCACTGACATGATGTAGATCTATAAATAGAGCTGAGAGATAGATGTAATTATTTTATAAATAAAAATAATACATCTAATGTTTAATGTTACACTGATTAAATTCGTTTTTGATACTTAAGGACCAAAATCTGTGCATTCTGATAGGGATCACAGTAAATAAATTCCACAATCTTTAGAAAAATGTTCCTTAATACAAAAAGAGAATGCATTCAAGGTAGCGTGGCCGAGCGGTCTAAGGCGCTGGATTTAGGCTCCAGTCTCTCTGGAGGCGTGGGTTCGAATCCCACCGCTGCCAATAATTTTATTTAAATTTTCAAAACGAGACAAAATGTCACTTAATTTGTACTGTTGCAATTAGTGGAGTATTCGTAGAGTCACATTAATAAGACAAAGACAGGTCTTGATTTTCATTCTCTAAAGCATCTTTTAAGAGCAATAAAGAGGGAACATGTTTTTCAAATGCAGCCACACAAGAGTTGTGGAAAATCAATTAACCCTTGATTTATAATTTAATGTTTGTAAGGGAACAAGGGAATGCTCTCTCACTTCAGGGGAAAGTTGCTTAACATTGGAAGTCAACAAGAGGCTCATGAATAACAATTTTGCCTTATGCATCACTATCCTAGGGACCTTTCCTGTTATATACCGTCCACACAGTTGTGCGTTTCCGGGTTGTCTCGCCATGCCAATGCGCAGCAAGGACTTTGCTGAATTTGTTTGTAGGGTTGGGATTTAGTGTTAGGGCATGGTTTAGTGTTAGGGTTTATGGTTAGGGTAGTGATAGATAACAAGCTGTATAGTAAAAGAGTGGCATGCGCAGGGCGTGGAGCGGCAGACAGATAACAGGGAAGTTCCTAATCAAAGCACTTTATTTACATTACTGTGGACTGACACTATTAAAGCTTTACACAAAAAAAATATGTACATTTATTATATAATAAAAAACATATAAACTACACAAGGCCCCAAATTCCCAGGTGCTTGAATGCACTTAAAAGAGTATCCTCTTTATATACTACAAGGACTTTCTGCATAGAAAATGCGGGAATTATAGTTTTGAAGCTCAAATTACAGTGGTACAGAAAAAAATGCTCAATTTGTTACCCTAACCTGCATATTTATAGAAAGTGGGAGAAGCCCTGACCAGTGTTAATTATTTATTTAAACTGCAAAAGTCTAGCATCACTAAACTGCAAAGTGCTTCCAAAGTGAGGTAATCTTCAAGTAATTTGTTTCACTGAGCTTTGAAGGATTTACTAAGAATAGTGTTCTCCATACTGTCTCATTCATAGAACTCTTAGGCTCCAAAAACATTGATGGAGCACCAGAACTCCAATAATTTATAGCTGCATCCCATTATACCATAATTTTAGACATTGTTTACACAGATTTACAGCCTTATTAAATTGCGATTCGGACAATTCTAAAGGGCTCTATATAAGCACAGAGCATATATTTTTTACAGAAGTTTTTAGTTGTTGAAGACCTTGCTTTTGGATAGAAGTTCACTAACTAAAAGTTTCTGTAAAAAGAATATGCTCTGTGCTTATATAGAGCCCTTTAGAATTGTCCGAATCGCAATTTAATAAGGCTGATAATGTTATTTCTAAGTTAATGCAAGTTATATGCATTATGTTTATAATGAATGTAGTACTGAGTTAGAAAAACCATGACATTCTATTTGAACATATATATACTGTACAAAAATATACTATATATCGTAAATAAATAGTACATTGTTTTTCACTTTAGAATGTATAACATTAAATTATTGCTCTGCATTCGGGGAAACTGGGTAGGGAAATGCTCATTGCGAGCCCCCCCCCCCCCCAAGGCGCTCATTGCGAGCCCTGCAATGAGCGCTCCTTGCAAATGTCGTACAACCCGTCACTTTCGTGCCTCGTGCTGAGCGCCTTTGGCCCTCATCTGAAGCCAAGCGATGAGTGCATTCAATGCTTATCATGATTTCCGCAATGACTGCTTTCTGTTTCCCCCCTCTCCCTTGCTTGTGTCTGTGTCCCCCTCTCTCCCTCCCCCCAGCCCCCCCCCCCCTTATTTCCCTCCCGTGTCTATTTTCCCTCTCTCTCACCCCTATATTTCTTTCCCCCCTCTCCAGACCTTTTTCCTCTCTCTCTGCTCAAGTTTGTGTGCCTTGCGATGAGCGCCGTTGCGGTTCTCATGAGCGTCGTTGGTTGCATTTTCCAAGTCTTGCATGCCTGGCGTTGTTCAGCTAAGTTTTACAGCCTTCGGCCTCATTTTGATCCTTTCTGAAAGCATTTACGTTTTTTCAGCCGTCATTTTTTTCCTCGCTTATGCAATTTTTGATCTTTGTAAAAAGGCAATTTAGCCTCCAATTAGCTTGCAATTTCACTCACAGGCTCCCTGCCTCTCCCCCTGTGCTGTGTGAGAGGTTTTTAAGTTCATTTTTAAGTTATTTGCCATTTTTTGTCGGTCTTCTGAGTTACAGGGTTTAAAAAAAATATCATAAATATATTTAAAGTTAAAGAGGTAATTTTTTCAAAGTCTTGCATGCCTCGCGATCATATGCAAAGTCCTACGTGCTTCATGTCGAGCTTGTTTCATAGTATTGCGTGCCTCGTGCTCATTGTGGTCCTGGCAATGAGCGCCTTCGGCGTACATTGCCAGCCTTTTTTCAAAGTTTTGCGGGCCTCGCGATGAGCGCCTTCAGCACTCATTGCAGCCTCCGTCATTTCAAAATTGCAAAGTCTAAAGTGCCTCGCGATGACTGTGTTTGGCGCTCATTGTGCATGCACAAGCTTGTAACTTTTAACATAGAGTCACCAACAAACTCGCAATTACGACAACTATATATATGATGCATATTCCATCATATGCTGTCCTTTAAAGCATATGCTATCTGAGTACTAGAACATATTTATGCAGTCAAGAAGTAATACAAATCTCCAGTAGCCTGACATTTAAAACTCACACACAATAACTATATTGACTTACTCAAATTTTGTATAGTTGACAAGGCCAGGCTTGGAACCCACAATAGCGACCTAGACATATTGCTTTTGCAGAAGGCGTGCAAGTAGATTTTCATTCTCAAACTCCTTTATGGCTTAATGAAGGCTTCTCCTTCAGTGCTTTTATATAAAATAAACAATCAAAAATCTGACAGATCTTATTTAAAATTAAGTCAAAGGTTAACGATGATGGTAATTCATATATATTATCATCACCCAATTTATAATAAATATGATATAATATTATTTAAGTTTAGCTAATTGTTTAATATACCCAGTACGGGGTATCTGAGTACTGGAAAGCTACTTTGCACAGATTATTACTGTCATAGTTATGTAGTACTAGCGACTTGCCTGTCAAAAAATGAAAGTCAATAACATTTTAAAGCTGGGAATGGTGTTTGCCACACGATGTGAGTCTCTGACACTCTTAACTTTTTTGTTATTTACAAAGAAGTACAACAATTATAATAAATGTTTTATTTTTTAACATTCAACTTGTATTTCAACAACCGTTAAACCATAATAACCTTTTTAATCGTCATGTATGCAGTAATAATATAACAATGGATGAAATGTGTGTGAATACGTATTGTGAACCATTACATAACGCTTTGTAACATGCAACTTATATTGGAAACAGCGGTCAACCAATTATTTTGAACAATACAAACATTTTTACTTCTGAGCAATGCATGAGTAACATAATAATAGGTCACCTTTGTGTGAATGAGTATTTTAAAGCATGACAGAATGCTTCTTATGATGCAACTTGTAGTTGAACTACTGGTAAAGCACATAGGTATTGAATCCAGAGGAAGGCAAACAGTAAAACCCCCAGTTGAAACTTAGCCAATTGTATCAAAGGGGGGGGGGGGGAAATTTATTTCTTCCTGACCCCAGTAACTGGATGAATCCTTTCTATTTAATTATACATTTCAATTTTGAACAACTGATTATGCTCCTACTGACATAAACCCTTAATAACATCCAGTAAAACAACTTTTCAAACCTTGTAAAATACAATGCTAACAATGCAAACATTAACGTAATGTAATAACATTTAAACTAAAATTGTAAAAAAATACAATGATCTTGAATATTGAATCCAGAGAAGGCAACCCCCCCCCCCAGTGAAACTTGGTCAATTGTTTCAAAGTGGTCAAAAAAATGACCCCATTAACTGGCGATCAGGTTACTCCCTGGATCAATACTCTCTCTGTAATTAAACATTTAAATTTTACAGCAAATGATCATCCTCCTACTAACATGAACCCTTAATTACAAACAATGAAACAACTTTTCAGTCCTTTGAAAACTCAATTTTAACATTACAAACATGAACTTAATGTGTTAAAATTGAAACAGGAAAATTAAAGAAATGTAAGGTAACTACTTTTTGGGGCCAATACTGGCAAAAGTGACTTCTAAGACATTCCAACAATTTTTTGTTTTGTATATCGAAGTGGTTCCCTTAAAAAGAGAACAGCAGACTTGTAATTTTGTCTATGGGATATAACCACTGTTTATTGTTGTTTTGTTTTTTTTGTTTGTTCACTTTTTGTTGTTATTCTTGTAGTTCTTGAAAATGGCAAATAGAGTTTCCTATGTGAAATAGTGGTCCTCTAAAAAGAGACCGTCAGACATCAAAGTTCACCCGCAGGGGATAACCACTGTTCTCTGTGTTTTTTGCCATTTTATAGAGTTTCCTTAGAGAAATAGTGGTCCTCTAAAAAGAGTCAGAGTGACATAAAATTGCATCCTCAAAATAAAACCACTGTTCTTAATTCTTGGTATGAAAACTCTTTCACCTTTATGGGTACCATTGAAAATTTCTGCATTTATGAAATTATCTTTTAATTCTTGAACAATTAATCTGGTCGCATTACATAGTCTTTTTTTGGGTTCATATTTCGCAGTAACATGACAATTGCACCTTTTTTTAGTTGCAAAATATGTGGTGGCATTCCAGATGGAGTTAATGAATCAATAAAGTCAGTTGCAAAGTTTGTCTGAGTTTCTTTGTCATCACCAAGTACACAAGTTTTGTCGCTTAGCCGATTTACAAGTGCCAACTGGGGAAGACGTTACAGATATCACATATATAGTTGTGAGCAGGCGGGTTGTTGCTAACGCTGCGGGCTTGCGAAGCGAGGGCCAGAGTTGCTGGCAAGGAGCGCCGAAGGCTCCCACGTCGGCTGCAATGAGCCGCAGGCGGGACTTACATCATCAAATTTACGGACTTACCATCCAAAAATACGGGACTTAGAAAAAAAAACATTACGAGCTCACAAAAATACGACCTTAACGCCCGAACCTCACGCACTTAAAAACATTAAAAACACAATAAATACACACAACAAACACATAAAAAGCTTACCCACAGCAAGGCGGGCACCGAGGACCTCTGCAAGTGAAGTTACACCTCCATTTAATTCCAAATTCATGAGTTTAGACACCCGAAAATCATCTAAGTGAGAGAAAAAATGGCCCTTGAAAAAAAGAAAACGAGGCTACAGGACCCTAAACACGCAAAACACATACAGATTTTCCTAAAAAGCCGTACGAGGTAAAGATACACTATTAACAAGGACGCTAAATCATCCACACCCGCGTACCACATACACATTCCCCGCCATTTTACAACACTAACTTACACAATGCGGAAGTACCCAGCTACCCTAACTGCTTCCCCTCGCGCACGCAGCCTATTTACACTACACACTGCACACATTGCTGACACTTACACAGCAGCTCCACAGCACTGAAAACCTACATTGTATGCTGCAGGAACATGAAAACAGATTGTCAGCTCTTCAGCACAATGCTTCCTGCATATATTACTTACAAATAAGTAAAGTATATTCATTTAGTAATTATTTCATTAGCATACAAAAATACATATACACAAAAAAAACATTATCACATTAAATATAAAAGCCATTCACTGCGCGCCTCACAACGAGCGCAAACGCTGCTCATAGCATACAAAGCCTTGCAATAAGCGCAAAAAACACATCACCGCCGACCAAAGAATAACAGCAAAAGCGCCTATCAGAAAAAAAATACAACCAACAGCCTCGCAATGAGCGCCGAAGGATCTCCGACCGCCAACAAAATGAATGTCTCGTCCAAACCATTACCTGCCTTACAATCTTATTGCCGACATTTTTTGATGGGCAAGTCACTAGTAAATATATAAAGATCAAGATAATAAAAGTATCAGGAAATGTAACACAAAGATGCAAGCGCGTCTGAATAATACGACAAATACGGATTTTTGTCATAAGTGATATGATCGCAGTATTGGGTCATAAACCCTAAACACTGGAATCTGTTACATACAATTTACTGTTGATGTCATTAACGGGCTTCAAGGGGGGGGGATCTCTTTTCATACTTTTTGAGCGGTGCAAATCCAACATACGCAGAGCGGAAACGCCACATCTGTGGGACACACACAAAGGGGTTCACTTTGGGAGAAAAAAACAAACAAATATGAAATATTTAATAATCATATTTTGATGTTACCAACAGATAAGGAAACGAAACTGAGGTTATTATATCTAATAGTAGCAAGCCTGGGAGTACTGGGAGTAATAATACTGCAGCAGGATGTCAGGACTAATGTCACTCTATAGACACCCAGTCAGATAAAGGTCAGTACTAATGTCCCTCTATAGACCCCCAGTCATATAAAGGTCATTACTAATGTCCCTCTATAGACACCCAGTCAGATAAAGGTCAGTACTAATGTCACCTATAGACCCCCAGTCATATAAAGGTCAGTACTAATGTCACTCTATAGACACCCAGTCAGATAAAGGTCAGTACTAATGTCCCTCTATAGACACCCAGTCAGCTAAAGGTCAGTACTAATGTCCCTCTATAGACACCCAGTCAGATAAATGTCATTACAAATCTCCCTCTATAGACACCCAGTCAGATAAAGGTCAGTACTAATGTCACCTATAGACCCCCAGTCATATGAAGGTCAGTACTAATGTCACCTATAGACCCCCAGTCATATAAAGGTCAGTACTAATGTCCCTCTATAGACACCCAGTCAGATAAAGGTCATTACTAATGTCCCTCTATAGACACCCAGTCAGATAAAGGTCAGTACTAATGTCCCTCTATAGACCCCCAGTCATATAAAGGTCATTACTAATGTCCCTCTATAGACACCCAGTCAGATAAAGGTCAGTACTAATGTCACCTATAGACCCCCAGTCATATAAAGGTCAGTACTAATGTCACTCTATAGACACCCAGTCAGATAAAGATCAGTACTAATGTCACTCTATAGACACCCAGTCAGATAAAGGTCAGTACTAATGTCCCTCTATAGACACCCAGTCAGCTAAAGGTCAGTACTAATGTCCCTCTATAGACACCCAGTCAGATAAAGGTCAGTACTAATGTAACCTATAGACCCCCAGTCATATAAAGGTCAGTACTAATGTCACCTATAGACCCCCAGTCATATAAAGGTCAGTACTAATGTCCCTCTATAGACACCCAGTCAGATAAAGGTCATTACTAATGTCCCTCTATAGACACCCAGTCAGATAAAGGTCAGTACTAATGTCCCTCTATAGACCCCCAGTCATATAAAGGTCATTACTAATGTCCCTCTATAGACACCCAGTCAGATAAAGGTCAGTACTAATGTCACCTATAGCCCCCCAGTCATATAAAGGTCAGTACTAATGTCACTCTATAGACACCCAGTCAGATAAAGGTCAGTACTAATGTCACCTATAGACCCCCAGTCAATTAAGGTGTAACACTTACACTACCTGATCGATACGACATCATACCTGATGTTTTAAAGCATGTTATTCCAAACAATTTAGGAATGTTAGGTAATTTATGCCCTTTATGGCTTAAAACCAGACTCTGTATCAACTATGTAATTTTCCGTGGGAGTTTTGCCATGGATCCCCCTCCGGCATGCCACAGTCCAGTTGTTAGACCCCTTGAAACAACTTTCCCATCACTATTGTGGCCAGAAAGAGTCCCTGTGGGTTTTAAAATTCGCCTGCCCATTGAAGTCTATGGCGGTTCGCCGATGTTCGCCGGTTCGCGAACATTTCTGGAGGTTCGCGTTCGCGGTTCGCGAACCGAAAATTTTAGGTTTGCGACATCACTATCAAGGACATATAGTTAAGCAAATTTACTTTGCTCCCCTTCTTCTGGATATAAATGAGAAGTACAATGGTAAATTTGTCCTTGTACTTTGAAACAGTAAGGACCATATCCTGGGACATTAGCAGCTAATGTTGCACCCATAGACACAGGATGTGTGGTGCGTGCCACATGAAGTGTTACTGAGTTTGTGTAAGAGTTCCGAGTGCGTTGTTGATTTTTAGGTGCTTGGCCTCGTTTTCGTTTTTTTTTCGGCTACCATTTTTTTCTTGCTTAGCCAATTTTTAAGTGCCGAAACTCATGAAAATCGGCTTAAATTTGCGTGCAACCCCACTCCCAGACGTCCTGGCTGTCCCCGTGTGCAGTTTGTGTATTTATTTTATGTTTGTTTTTTTGGTGTGTGTTTTTCGATGTGTGCAGTTTGGCCATTAACTTCGTATTTTTTCGGCCTCAGATTTTTTTTTCCGCTCCTCGTAATATATTTTTTCTAAGTTTCGCTTTCCTTTTTAAAAATGTTACGGGCCGTCATTTTTCAACTCGATTTTTTGGCTACAGGGCTCGCACTGTGAATTGGATATTTGAGTTTTCTGTTGATCTGTAGTCCCGCGGGTTGTAGGGATGAGGCCTACGGCGCTCATCTCCACCGCACAGTGAGCGCCTTTTGCGTACAGGTCATACAGGGCCGTAGGGATGAGCACCTACGGCGCTCATCTCCACCAGTGCAATGTGAGCCTTCTGCGCACATTGCCTGCAACTGCAGCCCTAGCTTTGCAACAACCCGGAATGCTGACAACTATATGTGTGTTGTTACAGATTCCATGATGTCAATTAGGGAAGTATTATTATTATTATCGTTTATTTTTAACGCGCCAACATATTCCCTAGCGATATACATGGGTATATAAGAAATCTGACTGTCTACCTATGCCATTTGTGAATTCAATGGCTGAGAAAACAGTTACATGCTATATGTAATTTAGCCTTTTTTTAAACATAGGAATCAGTTTCACCCATGCATTTTAAAAAATCCCCAATAAATTAAGACATGGAGTGATCAGAGAATGTAGGCTAACAAGCAAATATTCATCAGAATATCACATAGTTAACAAAGATTATGAAAAAACATGTTATGTTATGTTCACTGTACAGTACCTGAATGACAAATATACTTACAAAAGCTCTATTCTGTAGTCACATTGCGCATTTGAGTCTGACACAAATTGTTTTTCATTGGTAGGAACTTCCCTTAAGTCAGTTCTAGTTAATAGTGTTACATTAGTTTGGCACTCTATAAGTGTGTGAGACTCATTCCGAAGGCGATAAAATGCCGGTTCAAAAATGACAACAGAGTTTAAATCCCAAATTTTCTAGTGAGAGGATAATCCATTAAATGTACCTCTTTTATAAGGCAGGCAGTAACACAGACTCAATCTGTGGATAACAACACTTTCACAATATTATAGAATGAATATATGTCATTATATATATATATATATATATATATATATATATATATATATATATATATATATTTATATTTATATTGTGACAGGGCCGGATTTGGCTACCGGTTACTCCTGTCATAAACCAATATACTTTTATCTTTGCTTTAATAAAGTGTTTCAAAACAAACAATAGCTTAACTTCAGCATACAAGAAATATCTACAAAAATGGGCTTGCTTATTTTCAGGAACACCCTGACTAGCCCTGAGAACGCTTCTCAGTCTGCAGGTAAAACAATACCTTTTCACACAGAGGGGTGGTACCTTTAAGTCCAGTCTCTCTCTCCCAGCTGCAATGGATCCTCTGCAGGTCCTCTCCTCTTAGAGAAAACAGTCTCTCTAGTACATCTTGTTGTAGTCACACAGACTGATCTTCTTAAGGGCAGCTTCCCATGCTGCTCTGGCACCCACTCTGTAAGTCCCGCCAGGTCCTGTTCAGGAGCTCTGTCTCTTTCTCCTCCCATGTCACGCTGAAATCCTCAGTGTCTCTTGTTCTGATGCTGGCTGTACACTCCAGGCAATCCTCACTCACGTGTCAGTGTCTCTCTGTAGTTCAAGCAGTCTCCCTTACTGCCTTACTTCAGCGCTTATCTCAGATCTCAGGATCCAACAGCAGCTGAGCTGTCTAAGGTTCTCTCTCTCAGCTTCTCCAAACAGACTGCAGCTTCAAACCCAGCTCACAGTCCTTAGGCCAGAGCCTGATCAGCCACCTTGCCATTTCTGCTTTCCTGGCTTTAAAATGAAGCTTCAGCTGGGGCCAATTAGGAGTTCTCCATGAGTTTAACTCTGTCACTCCTTTTAAGAACTATTCATCCTTTTGTACCTGGCACCATCCTTTTAGGGGGCAAACGGTCACAATAGTCCTGTCACAGTGTGCTGTTGATGTACCAATACCTTTGTCACTGCACATTTTGTTTCATATACACTACATTCCACTCTTTAAGCAGCTCCGTTTAGTAATGACATATCCAGCCATTAATAGTGCTTTCATGTAGCTGTGATGAGCTTGACGGAAGTGATGTCACACTCAGGAAGTGGTTAGGCCTGTCCTAATCGGGCTAATGGGGGCCGAACCCTGGAGAGCTTGTGCAGCATAGGGGGTCTCTACCTCCTGTAATGTTCCTGTAATGCTCTATGGGCACTATACCTTCTAGACTTTATCATCCAGGCAACTCATTTAGGGGTTGGTGAGTGGAGGTACAAGTGGATGAAGGTGGTAGGAAGTGAATCCACCCGATAAGTGAGCATGGTGTGCAGCAGGAAGAGCAGCCACAAGGAGAGTGCACGAAGCCTGTACGGAGGACGCCGCATGGAGAGTGTTACCCTACAGCCCTTAATCATAGATTTGCAGTGGGGAGCATTGGAGCACTGGCATTACCCATAGTGAGCTGAAGGAGCGGAGTGAGCTGAGAAAAGGGAGCAAAGAAGCTGCGCAAAAAAAAATATATATAAGAAAAAAAATAAGTGAGTAGAAGGAGCTGCACATAAGGTGGGATGCAAGTGAGAGAGAGAGCCCCAGAGTGAGTCCAAGAACTGAAGTAGCAACATAATCAATTTCCTTCTACCCCGTGGACCCAGTGGACAAAGGAAAAAAGGGGGGAATATTGGCTGAAGATTTGCTTATAAAATTAAAAGCCATAGATGACACAGACATAGCCTTGCCCCCCTCCTAAGATGTTTAAAGATCTATTACAAGTTGTCCCCTGTATGAAAGTGCAGCAGTTTTGCTATAAATGCCACAAATAAACAGCAGGTGGCATAATTGCGAATGGAAAAGGAACTCATATATTAAACCAGAGGTGTTATGCGTTAAGCTGAAGCTGGTTTGGAAGCTATAAGCTAAAAATCTGGGAATACATAATAATAGAGAGTATAAACCCCAAACTGGTCGAATTGTAGAAATGGCCGCCTCCTAGCTGATACACCTATGAAGCTCTGAAAGATAAAATTAGGAGTGCTGTTAAAAACCGTACTCAAAGGAGAAACACCCCTAGTTGAAAGTCATTGACTTTTAAGAGAGATTATCACAGACATATTGCACCTACCGAATAAAAACACATGGTGAAAGTTTCAACAAAACAAATGATAAAAAGATTAAATGGAGGTGACCGATTTATAATATCGTTTGTGTGATAATTAACTGGACTGCTGTACCGGATTATATCAGGACTATGGTGAACAATATTACAAAGAAGGAAGTCCTATTACTTTGGATGGAACTGTGAAAAATATTCATATACAGTAGAGTCTCTCTCTCTGTGAATTAACATGGTTTATTACTAGAATTTTAGAACGGTATGAAAAAATCTATACTACAATTGATCTGCTCTGGAGTTGGCTTTGTAAGGGGCATATATATGATAGAAGAGCAAGTGGGGAGGCTTTAGATATTGACTTAAAACACCAGATAATAGATATTGCTGAGACTTTACTCTATATTACAGTTGAACAATATGTAACATTGCAAGGCATAACTCTATTGATAACGGGTGATTGTGTATTGTTCTAGATTACTATGCTTAAAATTCTCTTTTAGCGGAGGCCATATTTGTTAAATGCACAAGGTGGTAGATAGTAATATATTTATATAGAATATTAGAGGTGTCCATTTAACTCAATTTAAAATAAAGAGGTATTCCCAAAATATGAGATCCAAAAATAGAGATAAAAAGAATGTGGTTAAATCCCCTAGTAAACTCTCTGAATCTATAGATAATTTGTAAAGTAAGGAGAAAATCCATACTGGATCTTTATCCCCAATACGGTCAGATACATCAATTGATCAATCAAAAATTGATGACAGCTCCACCTCAGAAACATTAGAGGATAAATTGACTCTAACAATGATGAAATCCTTGTTTAGAGAGTTTCAGAAAGCAATTAAATAGGAACTGTCTCTGGAAATAACAAAAAAACACTAAAGCTATTAGTAATCAAGCAAATAGAATACAAGAGTAAGAAACTAATTATAAGGTAATGGTAAAGGAACATCAAGGAATTTTAAAAGAGAGAAGCAAGAGAAGAAATTACATATTTAAAACAGAAATATGTTAGTTTCGAGGATCAATCAAGAAGAAATAATTTACGTATCAGGGGGATCCCAGAATCTCTTCTCAATAAAGATCATTATTCCTATGTTAGGGAATTTGGGGATTTTATAACAGGAGGTTACAAACAAGGGTAAGATTCCACAGATAGAGTTCATCGGATTCCCTTGCCAAAATCAATAGGAAGGGAAACTCTGAGGGACGTTATAGTAAGAATCCATCATTATGCATATAAATAATTAATATCTAAGAATGCATATCAAAAGAAAACATTTTCCCACCCATATGATCAATTACAAATGTTCTCTGATTTATTGGGGGAAACCCTGGCAAAACGTAGAGAATTTAGTTCACTAACAATCATTTTGAGAAATAATCATATAATTTATAGATGGGGTTTTCCCACTAAGTTACTAATTTCATATAAGGATCAGAGGTTTGTGATTGTTGATTTAGAGGAAGGCAAAGCCCTTCTCAACGAATGGAATCTTCAATATAGGGGTCCCTGATGAGTATGAGTAATGAAAAAATAGAGGGTTTAAGTTACATAAATAGATTTGCACATAGTTTAATAGCTTATTGTGGTACAAACTTAATTGACTAGGGTTCAAGCGTACAATGAGCACATAAGCTTAGGAGTAAATAACACTGTGTTTTTTCCATTATGATAAAGCTTATTTCAAAACACATTTGAATTGTATAAAGATATAAAAAATTGGTTACTAATTCACGGCCTATATGGGCAATATGAAAAATGTATGATTAGCACTTTAATACTTATTATTATAGAGTTTTGCGGAGTGGAATTCTTAGAGTACACACTAGATTGACTAGTGTTTAAGAGTATATTGGGCACATAAACTCAGGGGTAAATAACACTGGGCTTCTTTCCAAGATGATAAAGTTTATTTTAATACACATCTGAACTGTATAAAGATATAGAAAAATACAAAAAATGGTTATTAACTCAAGGGCCTATATGGGTAATATGTAAAATATGAAAGTAGCAGTTTAATATTTATAATTATAGGATTCTGATGGAGTTTAATTTTTAGAATCACACAATTAAGGCACAAAATGAAGTAAATGAGAAAAGACAATAGACTTCTAAAAAGGGAGGTCAATTGGAAAAGATGCTTATAATATGTAGCACACATATAATTTATATAATTTAGGGGTGAATAAAGGTAATAACATTTTGACTGATACTTCCCCATCTCAGGAGAAATTGATTCAATGAGATATAAGGGCAACAGAATTAGGGACTGAAAATCTACCATCTTAGGAGAAAGTGGTTGGATAAGATATATGTGTCTCTGAGGCTTAGAAATATGGTAGGCTCTTCAGCTAAAGTAGGCTGCCAATACATCTTTCTTAACTGAATTCACTTAATCAGATCTGTTTATCCTTTACTGACTTCCCAAATAAAAGCGTGGTGCCGGTCAGGATGCATAGATCTGGATCTTCCTCAAAAAGCGCTATGAGGAATATGTGTGTATTTGTATTTTATGTTTTTTGTAATGATGGTCTGTGTGGAGTTGGGTTTTGGTCTGAATGGGAGATAAAGGGGACAATAAAAACTAAAAGAATCTGCATGTTAATATGGAATTGAAAATACTGTATATACTCGAGTATAAGCCGACCCGAGTATAAGCCGAGGCACCTATTTTACCCCAAAATACTGGGAAAACTTAGTGACTCGAGTATAAGCTGAGGGTAGGAAATGTGCTGCCCCCTGTGTCCCTCTTGTGCCCTCTGTGTCCCCCTCTTGTGTGCCCTATCTGCCCCTTTCTTGTGCCCCCCTCTCTCTCCCCTGTGTCTCTTCCCCCATCTCCCTCCCCTGTGTCTCTTCCCCCCTCTCCCTCCCCTGTGTCTCTTCCCCCTCTCCCTTCCCTGTGTCTCTTCCCCCCTCTCCATTCCCTGTGTCTCTTTCCCTCCCTTCCATGTGTCTCTTTCCCTCCCCCTCCCTTCCCTGTGTCTCTTTTCCTCCCCCTGCCTTATCACCCTCCTCAACCCCCTCCTCAACCCCCCTCCTCATCCTCCCTCTTCAGCCTCCCTCCTCAACCCCCTCCTCATCCTCAACCCCCTTCCTCATCCTCAACCTCTCTCCTCAACCCCCTACCTCATGCTCTCTCAAGCCCCCACCTCATCGTCTCTCCTCAAGCCCCTTCCTACTCCTCAACCCCCCTCCTCATCCTCAACCTCCCTCCTCAACCCCCTCCTCATCCTCAACCTCCCTCCTCAACCCCCCTCCTCATCCTCAACCCCCTCCCCAACGCCCTCCTCAAACTTTCTCCTCAACCCCCCTCTTGTGTGCCCTATCTGCCCCTTTCTTGTTTCCCCCCTCCCTCTCCCCTGTGTCTCTCCCCCCCTCTCCCTCCCCTGTGTCTCTTCACAACTCTCCCTTCCCTGTGTCTCTTCCCCCCTCTCCCTTCCCTGTGTCTCTTTCCCTCCCTTCCATGTGTCTCTTTCCCTCCCCCTCCCTTCCCTGTGTCTCTTTTTCTCCCCCTCCCTTATCACCCTCCTCAACCCCCTCCTCATCCTCCCTCCTCAACCTCCCTCCTCAACCCTGCTTCTCATCCTCAACCCCCCTCCTCAACACCCCTCTTCATCCTCAACCTCTCTCCTCAACCCCCTTCCGCATCCTCTCTCAAGCCCCCTCCTCATCCTCTCTCCTCAAGCCCCCTCCTCATCCTCAACCCCCCTCCTCCTCCTCAACCTCCCTCCTCAACCCCCTCCTCATCCTCAACTTCCCTCCTCAACCTACTCCTCAAATTCCCTTCCTCAACCCCCCTCCTCATCCTCAACCCCTTTCCCAACGCCCCTCCTCAAACTTTCTCCTCAACCCCCCCTCTTGTGTGCCCTATCTGCCCTTTTCTTGTTTCCCCCTCCCTCTCCCCTGTGTCTCTCCCTCCTCTCCCTCCCCTGTGTCTCTTCCCCCCTCTCCCTCCCCTGTGTCTCTTCCCAACTCTCCCTTCCCTGTGTCTCTTCCCCCACTCCCTTCCCTGTATCTCTTTCCCTCCCTTCCATGTGTCTCTTTTCCTCCCCCTCCCTTCCCTGTGTCTCTTTTCCTCCCCCTCCCTTATCACCCTCCTCAACCCCCTCCTCAACCCCCCTCCTCATCCTCCCTCCTCAACCTCCCTCCTCAACCCCCCTCCTCATCCTCAACCTCCCTGCTCAACCCCCCTCCTCATCCTTAACCCCCTCCCCAACCCAGCTCCTCAACCTCTCTCCTCAACCCCCCTCCTCATCCTCCCTCCTCAACCTCCCTCCTCAACCCCCCTTCTCATCCTCAACCGCCCTCCTCAACCCCCTCCTCATCCTCAACCTCTCTCCTCAACCCCCCTCCTCATCCTTAACCCCCTCCCCAACCCAGCTCCTCAACCTCTCTCCTCAACCCCCCTCCTCAACCCCCCTCCTCAACCTCTCTCCTCAACCCCCCATCCTCATACTCAACCCCCCATCCTCAACCACCCCATCCTTATCCTCAACCCCCCTCCTCAACCCCCCTCCTCAACCTCTCTCCTCAACCCCCTCCTCATCCTCTCTCCTCAACCCCCCTCCTCATCCTCAACCCCCCTCCTCATCCTCAACCTCCCTCCTCAACCCCCCTCCTCATCCCCAACCCCCCTCCTCAACCTCTCTCCTGAAGCCCCCTCCTCATCCTCAACCCCCTCCCCAACCCCCCTCCTCAACCTCTCTCCTCAACCCCCCTCCTCAACCATCCTCCTCAACCTCAACCCCCCATCCTCATCCTCAACCCCCCCATCCTCAACCCCCCATCCTCAATCCCTAGGTCCTCATTCTCAACCCCCCATCCTCAACCCCATCCTCATTCTCAACCCCCATCCTCATCCTCAACCCCCCCATCCTCAACCCGCAATCCCCCTCCTCAACCCCCCTCCTCAACCTCTCTCCTCAACCCCCTCCTCATCCTCTCTCCTCAACCCCCCTCCTCATCCTCAACCACCCTCCTCATCCTCAACCTCCCTTCTCAACCCCCCTCCTCAACCTCTCTCCTCAACCCCCCATCCTCAACCCCCCATCCTCAACCACCCCATCCTCAACCCCCCATCCTCAACCACCCCATCCTCAACCACCCCATCCTCATCATCAACCCCCCTCCTCAACCCCCCTCCTCAACCTCTCTCCTCAACCCCCCTCCTCATCCTCCCTCCTCAACCTCCCTCCTCAACCCCCTCCTCATCCTCAACCTCCCTCCTCAACCCCCTCCTCATCCTCAACCTCCCTCCTCAACCCCCTCCTCATCCTCAACCTCCCTCCTCAACCCCCCTCCTCATCCTTAACCCCCTCCCCAACCCAGCTCCTCAACCTCTCTCCTCAACCTCTCTCCTCAACCTCTCTCCTCAACCCCCCATCCTCATACTCAACCCCCCATCCTCAACCACCCCATCCTCAACCCCCCATCCTCAACCACCCCATCCTCATCGTCAACCCCCCTCCTCAACCTCTCTCCTCAACCCCCTCCTCATCCTCTCTCCTCAACCCCCCTCCTCATCCTTAACCCCCTCCCCAACCCCGCTCCTCAACCTCTCTCCTCAACCCCCCTCCTCCTCCTCCCTCCTCAACCTCCCTCCTCAACCCCCCTCCTCATCCTCAACCTCCCTCCTCAACCCCCTCATCATCCTCAACCTCCCTCCTCAATCCCCCTCCTCATCCTTAACCCCCTCCCCAACCCAGCTCCTCAACCTCTCTCCTCAACCCCCCTCCTCATCCTTAACCCCCTCCCCAACCCCGCTCCTCAACCTCTCTCCTCAACCCCCCTCCTCATCCACCCTCCTCAACCTCCCTCCTCAACCCCCCTCCTCATCCTCAACCTCCCTCCTCAACCCCCTCCTCATCCTCAACCTCTCTCCTCAACCCCCCTCCTCAACCACCCTCCTCAACCTCAACCCCCCATCCTCATCCTCAACCCCCCCATCCTCAACCCCCCCATCCTCAACCCCCCATCCTCAACCCAGGGTCTTCATTCTCAACCCCCCATCCTCAACCCCCCATCCTCAACCCCCCATCCTCAACCCCATCCTCATTCTCAACCCCCATCCTCATCCTCAACAACCCCATCCTCAACTCCCAATCCTCATCCTCAACCCCCCCTCCTCATCCTCAACTTCCCTCCTCAACCCCCTCCGCATGCTGAACCTCCCTCCTCAACCCCCTCCTCATCCTCAACCCCCCTCCTCATCCCCAACCCCCTCCTCATCCTCTCTCCTCAAGCCCCCTCCTCAACCCCCCTCGCCAACCCCCCTCCTCAACCTCTCTCCTAAAACCCCCTCCTCAACCTCTCTCCTCAACCCCCCATCCTCAACCCCCCATCCTCAACCCCCCATCCTCATCCTCAACCCCCCATCCTCAACCCCCCTCTTCAACCTCAACCCCCCATGCTCATCCTCATCCCCCCATCCTCAACGCCCCAATCCTCAACCCCCCGATCCTCATTCTCAACCCCCCCATCCTCAACACCCCCATCCTCAACCCCCCATCCTCAACGTCATCCTCATTCTCAACCCCCCCATCCTCATCCTCAACCCCCCTCCTCACTTTAGCCATTTAATTACCTCCCCCTCTCCCTTTCCCCTCACTTACTTACTCCTCCGCTCCTCCACGCTCCTTCTGGCTGCTTCTTGATCCGGTCAATGACGTGAAGCGCATGTGACGTCACGTCATTAGCATATTTCGGGGGTTTAGTATGAGGATGGGGGGTTTGAAGATGGGGGTTGAGGATAGGGGGGTTGAGGATGAGGATGGGGGGGTTGAGTATGAGGGATGGGGGTTGAGGATGATAAGGGAGGGGGGAGGGAAAGAGAGACACAAGGGGGAAAGAGAGACATAGGGGGAAAGAGAGACACGGGGGGAAAGAGAGACATGGGGGAAAGAGAGACACGGGGTGGTGACTCGAGTATGAGCCGAGGGGGCCCTTTTCTGCCTTAAAAAAAGGGCTGAAAATCTCGGCTAATACTCGAGTATATACAGTAATTAGCCACAATATACAGGGCTTAGATGACCCAGGGAAAAGGTTATCTGCTTTTAGAAGATTTAAAATGGAAAGAGCACATATACTATGTAAACAAGAAACTCACTGGAAATGTAATGCGGTTCCTACATTTCAAGATGAAGTTTTTGTTAAAAGTTATAATTCAACATTTTAAAAAAAGGCCTGTGGGGTGTCAATATTTTTAAATAAAACTTTGCTCGTCTTGGAAGAATTTGTAAAGATAGATGATGAGGGAAGTTATATATTATGGATAGGAAAAATTAACTTTCAGAAGTTCACGATCATGAACATCTATTCTCCGAATGAAAAACAAAATAAACTCTTTAAGCACATATTTGGATTATACTTTTTATTTATGTAGGCATGAATCATAGTCGAGAATGAAGTTCTTGAAAGAATCTTGGAGGTTAATATTGATCTAATATTGATCTAATATCTGGCTTTGATCATGCCCGATGGTTTTAAAAATAAAAACAAATGTAAAAACCTTGCTAAGCCTTAATGGAGGCTTAATAATTCCCTTCTAGAAGAAGAAGCAGAGAGGAAGTTATTGTGTGAGGAGATAAGAAACTTTTTTGAAATGAATGAACATTCTGTCACTTCAAGAACTGTATTATGGAATGCTCAGAAGGCCTTCACTAGAGGCATTTTGATAAAGCGTAATTTCTATATTAAAAGACAGAGAGGGTTACCCTTAACATCCTAAGATATATAAAATTATCCCAATTACAATCTGAAATAAATGAAAGCTTAATAGAACGTTAAGTGAAGAGATTAAAGAGATTTAGGGACAAATAAATAAAAAAATATAGGAGACTTCAGCAAAAGTTATTCCATTATGGTAATAAATCAAAGAAAATGTTCTTGGTAGAAATTAAGGATTTACCATAGGGAAGCAGGAACACAAAGTACTTATGTTTGCTGATGATACGGTTCGGTGTATGATCAATCCAACAGCATCTCTAAAAGCTCTGCAAAGAGTCCTAGCATTATACAGTTCAGTGTCTGATTATAAGATAAATATCATAAAATCTGAGGTCCTAGCGATTAATCTGCCACTCGAGTTGAAAAATATTCTTTCAGGAAAATATTCATATAAATGGTTTAAGAATCAATTCACACATTTAGGAATAGAATTCACCTCAAATCTTAGACAAATTATTGATAATAACGATAATAGATTATATTAAAAGCTTAGTGCTTTAATAATTTCATTGAAGGATAAGAAAGCCTCTTTTGCGGGTAGGATTGCCATAACCAAAATGTCTTTATTGCCAAAGATAAATTATCTTTTTTGATGCATCCCTTTTAAATGACTTAATCATCTATTAAAAAAATGTCAGCTATTAATTGACAAATGCATACACTAAGACAAGCCAGTTGGAGTCGAGAAAGATATTATGTTTAGACAATCTGAAAAAGGAGGCTTTGGCTATTCAAACTTGAAACTATATTATGAAGCAACAATGATGTCTTATATTGTTAGATGGTTTGACCCGATTGATAGTAATGCATGGAGCCAGCTGGAAAATGATATGATGAAATGGAATGGAATTAAGTGATTGATATTATTTGAATTTTTGAATAAAGATCTGATACAAGGAGCAACAGTGATAGGTGATCTATTACAGGTTTGGAAGAGTATTAAAAATAAATATGCTCTGATGTCCTTTCCGAGCCCTATAATGCCCCTTTACCTGTTGGTAAACAAGCCAGAGGATACTACAATAAATCTTTGGTCAACGTGGGGTGTAACGAAGCTACATGATTTATATATAGAGGATTTATTGGCTCCGTTTGAGCAATTAACAGTAAAGTACGGTCTCCCTAGGAGATTTTGATTGGACTATATCAAAATAAAAATGTTCCTAAATAAAAAGAAATGTAACGTTAGTCCTTTGCCAGTGATTAAACCCGTGCAGACTTTGATGAAGTCTAAAGATCGGAGCCATTTGATATCTAAATGTTTCACTAACTTGAGACATTCTTTTGATCAAGAGAAAACATCAAAATGGAGGCATGGGAAAAAGACCTAGGGTGTGTTTGGCCCTTAGAGAGATGGTATATAGCATTGGGTAACACCAAGAAGTTCATAAAGAATGATGCTTACAGGGAGGTATTTTCCAAGGTTTTTAATAAATGGTATATTGTACCCGCAAAAATTGGTCAATTTACTTGTGATGAGAAAAGTATACAATGTTAAAGAAACTGTGGGCAGGTTGGGACTTATCTCCACGTATAGTGGGAATGTACCGGGGTTAAGGACTATTGACTATTGTGTTCTGGTCAAATTTCTAGACTCTTGAAAGAGAAGGTAATTTTTAAAGCTGAAAATGTTATATTACATATTTTCCCTGTGGAAATGTCTTTAGAAATACAAGCATTTATCATGCAGATTTTGATAGTAGCTAAATGGTTAATAGTGAGAGGTTGGAACCAAGAAAAAGTTCAAAATTGGGGAGAGATAATTAATATAATTTCTCGGAATCGCCAATTTGACAAGTATCTATTGAAAGTGAATATTACTAAAAATAACAGGTACAAATGGAAACTCTGGGACACATTTGAGTCTCAAGACAGACTATTAACTTGAAATTGTGTTCCCTATCTCATATTGACCCCTGTTCTTTGTCTCATCTTTGGGCCGTGCCCCCCCCACCCCCCCCTCCAATCCCCGAGTGGCACACAGACCATCAGTGTTTATTGTCAGATTTTTTGTTTGTTTTTGATAATGTCTGATGTATTTTTTGTGTCTTGCTAGTATGATTCATCTGATAATTGGAGAGCAAAGTTTGAAGGGAAAAGAAAAATGCTTTTCTTGTCATAATCATATATGAGGAATATGTAAATATGTTTGAATGCTATGGAAAGTATAATGCTTGTGATATGTTCTATACATTTCTTTTTTCGTGAATAAATTAAAAAATAGAGCTGTCATGTAGCTCTGGGAATGTAATAATGTCTCTGCAATGCCCATTACAGCAATTTTGTTACCTAAGACTATATAAGAAATGGTCCCTTGCATATGGATCACACAGTTTGTATAAGACATCAATGCTTTAACCTTGATTTATTGCCTTTTATTGTGTTGACTAGTCGTTTGCCCGTCATAAATGAAGGGGTAATATTTTTTCCACACCCCTTTTCCCCTGTATCTCTTTTCCCCTCTACCTCCTGTGTGTCTCTTCCCTCCCCCTGTCTCCTTCCTCCTCCTATCCCTCCCCTGTGTCTCTCCCGATCTCCTTTTTGTCTCTTCCCACCATATCCCTCCCCTGTGTCTCTGCCCCGCTCTACCTCCCCTGTGTCTCTTTCCCCACTCCTCCATCTCCTGTGTCTTTTCCCCCTCTGTCTCTTTCCCCCTTTCCCATGTATCTTTCCCCCCTCCTCCCTCCCCATGTCCCTTTCACCCTCTGTTTCTTTCCCCCTTTCATCTGTGTCTTTTTCACCATCCTCCCTCCCTTGTGTCTTTTTCCCCATCTGTCCCTTTACCCCCTCCCATGTGTGCCTTTCCCCTGTATCCCTGTCCCCCTCTGTCTCTTTCCCCCACTCCTGCCTCCCCTGTGTCTTTTTCCCCTTTTCCCCATGTCCCTTTCCCCCTCTGTCTCTTTACCCCTTTCCCCTGTGTCTCTTTCACCCACTCTTCCCTCCCCTGTGTCTCTTTCCCCTTTTCCCCATGTTCCTTTCCCCCTCTTTCTCTTTACCCCTTTCCCCTGTGTCTCTTTCACCCACTCTTCCCTCCCCTGTGTCTCTTTCCTCCTGTGTCTCTTTGAACCCCTTTCCCCTGTGTCCCTTTCCCCCTCTGTCTCTTCCCCCCTTTCCCCTGTGTCTCTTTCCATCTTTCTCCCCCTCCTGGCGTTGAGCGTTTGCGCATGTGCGGCTAACGCTGCGCGTTTGCATATGCGAGGCTAGCGCAGAGCGTTTGCTCATGTGTGAATAACGATGCGCGTTTGCACATGCGTGGCTGCGGTGTGTACTGAATTCCTGTACAAATAGTTTCTTGAGCTTTACATACACTTTAGAAACTATATTAATGATTGCATTGCATAACCTATATAGACCCACTACTAGTAAAACCATCTACTTGACATCTGATCTGATTGGACCAATAATCTACAAGAAATAGAACAAAGGTATTTTAAAAAAAAGCTGTATTCTACCCAGTATGTCTCCTCAAAGCTGGCTAAAGAATATAATACATTATTTTGGCTATTTTAATTTGCAACTTAAAAGTCTCCATGTTAAAATAAAATAAAAATAAATAAAAATAAAAGTAAAAGTGATATTTGTCCATCAATTAGCCTTCCTAGTCCTCTCATCCAGCTTTAAGACTTTTCATTTTTAGTAATCATTGCAAATTACTCCATAAGGGGTTAAACATGCTCAATGTATTTGAAGTGACATCAGAAATACTAGGAATTGCTTGAGGCCTGTGTGCTTCCTACACATGTGCAAATATCCAGGAACAATTAGTAGATGTTAGCAAAGATACAGAATAAAGCTAATGAGGCGAGTATAAAAAGACTGTCTAGCTCTAGCAGATAGAAATTGCAAACTTCACTGTAAGCTTACTTTAAGAAAATACAATTAAATTGCATTTATTTCATTTTTTTTAACCTGTGAATTAAAAAATATATATTTATTTGTGGAAGAAAAATAACTACCATTAATTAGTTAAATTGTTCAGCATCATCACTCCAAAAACAAAAAAGTGTGTATTTTTAAACACAATATTAAGAAGCTAACTATTAAGTTCGTTTTAGACAATAAACATGTTGTGCATGGGATAAAATACTACAAAAAGCATTAAAAGGCAAAATAGCTATTTAATATTTTGCAGACAACTGTATGTATATATGTATATTCATATGTAGACCAAATTCTGCCATATATGGGATAAACACATCTGTGCAAATAAACATATTTTGTTTCCAAATCTAAACCAAAACATAATAGAAATAGGAGAAAAAGCTTGTCATGACTAGTTTTGCAACATATTCGAATGTGGAATCAATTTTGCATATATTGGGAGAACAGGGAAAAGAGAGCACCCCAGATGGGACTCGAACCCACAATCCCTGGCTTAGGAGGCCAGTGCCTTATCCATTAGGCCACTGGGGCTTTTATGCTGTTACTAAGGTCTCAGGTTTTGTTTATTGTGCTATGAAATTTATATTCATCTGTTTTTTTGTTGTTATGTTAGCAACTAATGCGATTTATTGAACATATTAATATAAATACTTGCAATTCTTGCAGTATTTAAAAGAAAACTGATCTACTGTATCATTGATCTTCACAAAATATATAATTAATTTATCAATACTCTTAAACATACATTGTTACATTAACACTCTTTACATTTAACCACAAAAAGTATGTACAACTGATATTGAAAACTTTTTGTAGTGATACATTATGTGAAAGAATAAAAGTTAAGATGACCTTGAGAAGGAATCCTGTATTCATATTAAGTAATATTAAGTATATTAGTACAAATGCATCCCTTGTAGATATAACTACATAAAAAGCTTTGGCATAAATCTAATTATTGTTAATGTAAAAATAAAATAAATAGAACTGCCGAAACCCGGGATCGAACCAGGGACCTTTAGATCTTCAGTCTAACGCTCTCCCAACTGAGCTATTTCGGCAGATAGTGATCAATCACGCCATACGGCATCCTTTCTTATATAACCAAATATTTATGCTCGAACTTTTAATATTGTTTTACTGTTGATTTTAATTTGTGAAACGAAAAATTATAATTGTTTTCTTAGTTATTGATGCATTGCATGTATTAGACTTACTGACCCTAAACAATGATTCAGTTATTAAGCTTTCCAGTATCTTATATAAATGAACCAAGTTCATACATAGTACACTCTGTATATCAGATTAGTATTAAGTTATACATATATGGTAGCGTGGCCGAGCGGTCTAAGGCGCTGGATTTAGGCTCCAGTCTCTCTGGAGGCGTGGGTTCGAATCCCACCGCTGCCATTACTTTTTAATTATGTTTTATGGCACTAGGTGGCAATACAATAACATATCAAATTTATTATAGTTTGGTACTAGTAAGCTTTGGAATAATATAACAAATTTATCCAACTAGTCTAAAAATGTACTTACTGATTTGCATTGTTATAAAAAACAGATGTTGTTTAGAATGTATTAAAACAAAGCAATCACAATGCCATGTATATGTCACTTGTTTCTTTATACATTTACACATTTTATACGTTTGAGTTTTCTAGTTAATATTGTTTTACACAAATTATTTTTTTTACAATGAAATATTTAAACAAATATAATTACGCATTCATACAATATTTAATTATTTTCGCAAACTAATATTCAATATATAATAATGTTTTTACATGCTTTAGGTATATTGTGCTTGATGCATGTAAATAAAAATATCCTACTAAATCTAAAAGTGAGTTAACTTTCAGTTGATTGGTTCAAGTACTTAAGACAATAAAAGTAGAATTTAACATGACAAAACCCAGGACTTTAAGATTTTCAAGCAAACACTCTACCAGCTGCACTCTTTCAGCACTTATGTAGATCTAATTTCCAACTTTTGATGACTTTTATTTGGACTTAGTTAAAGGGGTTAATTTACTTTTACAGTAAGTTTTCATGTATTCTTGATTTATATTACTAAATATAATTTTGTAACACTGTTACATTCATGCTCTGTGGTCTGGTTTAATTGATATTCTTTTCGCTTTACAAGGCTTAATCTATCTACTCTACTTTGTTTTGGGTTTGTGGCTTTTTAGTTGTTCAGTCGACTGACTCTCCATGACTTGTATGGACACGCCAGGCACATCTATCCGTCAATGCCCCTCTGAGCTCATTCAAGCTCATGTTCATTGCTTCAATTACCTAATGTGTTCATCTCCACCTCTTCCGTCCACTTCTTTATATGCCTTCAATCTTTCCCAGCATCAGTCTTCTCTAGAGAATCATTTCTTCTCATGAAATGGCCAAAATATTTGAGTTTTAGCCTCATGACCATATTTTTCAGTGAACAGTTTGACTTTATGTCTTGTAGTATTGATAATATTGCAGTTTTCTCCAGCATCACATTTCAATTGCATAATTTCTCAAGCTCTCAGCCGTCTTTATGGTCCAGCTCTCACATCTGTATGTTACTCCTGAGAATTCTATAGTTCTATCTAGGTGGACCATTGTTGATTGTGTACTATCTTTACTTTTTAATAACTTGTCCAGACTTGCCATAGCTTTCTTCCCCAGAAGCAACATGTTTTAATTTCATGGCTGTAGTCACCATCTGCAGAGATCTTTTGTAAATCTTGTTTATACAAATAGACCGTTCATTTTGCTTGTTAAATTTATATGTTATCTAATAAAAGTTACAATTTATTGTATTTTTATATATACATACACAATGTGAAATCTGTGTGCACAAACAATGCACGATTACACACTGCTCATGCCAATGAGTGCACTCATATCCTACTAGTTCTTGCATGTTTCTGTTTTTCTGTGTATAGAGACATGCAAGTGGGGCACATTTATTTGCACTCCATTTCCTTTCTCCACCACTAAAAGTGAATTATATTTATTCAGCGCTTGTCATTAAATGTAGAAACAGTACAAGTATTTATTTATTATAAGTAACTAAAATGTATTAATTGTCCTTCCTACTGTTCAGCTCCCTTCCAGACCCAAACATAGAAGACATACTGTAGTAAAGCTAATGTGAGATATATATATATATATATATATATATATATATATATATATATATATATTTATAGATAGATAGATAGATAGATATATCACAAGGTTTTGTGCCATATAACTTAATATAGAAATAAGCTACAGGCAGGGAAATATAACTTAAAGAACATCATATTGTTTCTGAAACAAAAGAAATGTTGTAAATAAAGGTTTCCGGGACATCTAGAAGCCTGTAATAACCTATTAATAGGCTTTTTTTTTTTTTGCGTCTCCCGAACGGCTTTTGAGTTACAGACTTTAAAAAAAATGGCAGCAGTTAACCCTGTAATTTTTTTGAAGCCTGTAACTGAGTCACTTGATATAGATTTATGACCTCTTGATTTGTAGAACTTTTATAACGAAAGGTGTTATGTTCTATAACTCATAGTTAATAGTCATGGATTATTAAAGATAATTCATGATAGAGAGAATACACAAAAAACACATTTTTGTGGTAATTAATATCTTAGCCACAAATTAACAAATTGAAAACGCAAACTTTATTAGAGTTTATTTTAAAAAGTCTTAATTAAAATCTGAACGCTTAAACAGATCTATAAAAACTGTGAGTACTGAGCTCCAACTCATTAACTGGATATTTCTGCAGTATTACCTTCTTAATGGGACAAATGTAAAAATCCAAAGAGGAATACTTGATTGTTTAATATTGGGGCCAGCAGCTATACAGAGAGTGATCCCTGCTGTAATTAAGTGTGACTGTACTGAGTAAAGTGGACCTCTGGTCTCTCCCCGGCGTTAGTCCTTGCTCCCCAGATCTTTATTAGCGCGCTGGATGGACTGAATTATCAAGAGAACATTTATATTTGCTAATAAAGATAATTTATTTTCCAAGGATCAATTACCAATTGGTAAGAATAAAGGATCTACAATATGCCCATTAAAAGCAAAACAAAAGATAAAAAAGAGGTACAAAATCCTCCAGCTTTTTTTGGCCCTAAAAAATCAACCATAAAAGGGAACTCATCATACAACGATTAATCAGGTCTCTGACTCGTCTATTCATGGACATGAAAGTAGCTCTCTAATGCAAGAAGAAAAGGCCTTTACTTGAGAGCGTTAATGTTAGAATTCCAGTTGAAGATCACAGAAGATCTTTCAAAGTCAATCTCAAACAACTCCCAATCAATATCTGTTATAAACCAGAAAATTGAATTGCTTGAAAACAAATGCGATAAGTTGATATTGGACCATAATTCCTTATTAAAATATTCCTCTTCACTGGAAGATAAAATTGAAGATTTATTGAAGAGGCTTTACAGCCAGGAAGATCGATCGAGGAAAAAAAATCTCTGCTTAAGGGGAATACAGGAAAGCATCCAAGATAATAACCTGAGAGACTTTGTTAGAGGAATGTTTATTAATATAGCTCCAGAAATGGACCCAGAGGATCGTAAAATTGAGAGTATCCTTCGAATTCCCCTGCCCAAAAATATGGACAAACTTGTACCAAGAGATGTAATTATAGCTTTCCATCATCTTCCGTTTAAGGAAGCTATAGTTAGAGCAAATTTCTTAGGGTTAGGTTTGGAGCCCCCCTACGGTGGTATTAAGATCTTCTCTGATGTTTCAGCCTTTACCCTACTTAAAAGAAGGGAATTTTTGGATATAACTGAGTTATGCTATAAATAGTCCTTCCCCTATGGAATCTCCATTTATAGAGATCAAGTCTGGGTAAAAATTAAAAATGTAGAAGAGGGGAAAAAATTATTTCAAAAGTGGAATATCAAGTTAGTGGCAGCAAAAGCTGGGAGTTTTAAGCCCACTCTAGAGATAAAAAAACCAGAATGGGAAATTGTCAAATAGATACCTTCTTTTGTTTTGACTCATTTTTTGTTTATTACAACACAGGTCAACCCGAATCTTTGGCGAATAACATAATGACCGTTAACGTACTGGTTACTAAGTCTGGTAAAAACCCTGGTTTGACTTTTACTTTACTACATTAATATTATCTCACTTAAATATATCACCCATCCTTTTTTATATATATTTTTTGATGTTATAACAATCTGAGATATATAGTTGTAAAATTTGTTTGGTCAGAGCACTTGTACTACTCACACCCGGAATTTTCATAGAAAATTTCCATATTTAATCATTTTCACGGGTAAAATAATAATTAAAGTACTTGGGAAAAGTAAGGGCGAAAAATAAAGTAGACAAACCCTTATTTGTCAATTTTAACACTAGGTCACTAAAAGGTTAGTTACAGGACTTTAGTAGGGCCGGGTTAGTAAAAAGGAAGGAGTAGTAAATAACTTTCAACTTTCACACGTAGGTCTCCAGGGTTAATTTGAAGGACTTAGTGAAACCAATGGATATAGTAACTGTTCTTAGTGCTAATTGTGGTCAATTGTATATTTTAAAGTTAACCTTGATTATATTCCAGTATGTGAATTTGGGATTGTAGCCAAAGATGAAATAAAATATAAACAAAAAAAAAAAAGACGAAAACAAGAAGGAAAAATAGTAACAGGTGTAACAGTAGAAAGGAGGGAGGAAAGAAGCCCTAGCTTTAATTTGCGGGGCAAAAGTTTGAAAATTATATTTGGTAGATAATATGAGAGATACACAAATGTAGGCGTTTCGACCAAGAAGACTGAGTTCTTCCTGGCATTTCTAAACATCGTTTTTTCGTCTTTTTTTTTTAGTTGTTCTTTTTATATGTGTATACTTTTGTTTTTTAGTTTTTCTTTGTTCTTTCTTCTTATGCTTCTTCCCTTTTTTAATCTTTATTATTTATGGAGGTCCCATTTGTGCGGCATACTTATCCGTAAAATGAGATCGTGTCTATTATATAAATATACATGTAACTTGTTCCCTGGATAAATCTATTAAGGTAACAGTAATAAGAGTATTAGAGTGGAGAGTTTTAATAAATCAACTTTACTTAAAGATCTATCTCTTTTGGCAAAGGGGTTCGTCCCTATATCAGTATATTTTTTCTTTCCTTTAAGTGGGTTTGAGAATTATTTCCCATAATGTTAACGGCCTAAACTCTCCAACAAAAAGGAAAGTAGCCTTTACGGAATATATGAAACTTGAGGCTGATATAATCTGCTGTCAGGAGACACATATAAAGAAGGGACTTACTTGGTATACAAATAACAGGAATTTTCCCATAAGAGTTGACTCTACTTTTAGCAGTAAATCCAGAGGTGTCTCCATCTTTTTGGGGAAAAATCTTAGTATCCGTGAACAATACTCAGATATTGGCGAATTTGGAAGATACATTATTTGACAAGGTTTTGTCAATGAAAATCTATTTACCCTTGTTAATTTGTATGCTCAAAATGTCAACCAATTGGCTTTTGTAAAAAAAATCTTGGTGAAGGTTAATAAAATAAAAAGAGGTTCTCTCCTGCTGTGTGGGGATAATAATATGACCATGGATAATAACATAGACAGATTGAGTACCCATTCATCTAAAACTGAGGTAAAAAATGCAAGGTTGTCCATTAATTTCGCAGACATCATTTCTAAAGCAGACCTATTAGACTCTTGGAGAACTCTACACCCCCAGGAAAATAAATTAACTTTCTTTTCCAGTAGATTTAATTCTTATTCAAGAATTGACTATGTGATGTCTGATATAAACACTCTAAGATTACTGGACAAAATAGATATTCATATCACCCCTTGGGCTGACCACTCTCTGCATTATATTTTGATTAAAGAAGGCAATAATAATCAAAAGAGGAAATTTAAAAGCTGGAGACTGGATTCTTACATATTTAAAGATCTAGAGTTGATAAAAACTTTGAAAAAATAAATACAATTGTTCTTTCGTATTAATAGTGTTTCAGAAACCTGTAAGGCCACCTTGTGGTGTACTTTTAAAGCCTACATCAGGGGTCTGCTAATATCCCATACCGCTAAAGTTAAAAGGAGTCAGGGGATCCCCCTTAGACAGTTGTATATAGACCTTGAAAAAGAACATCTAATAAATCAACAACAGCCTAATAATATTAATAGCTTTAAAAAAATCAAGGAATTAAATAAACAAATTAATATAATCTTACAAAAATGTGCTGACCGTCGGCTATGGAGATATCAACAAACATATTTCCTCCAAGGACATAAAGCAGGCAAATTATTGGCTAGCAAACTTAGGAGAGAATGGCAGCAAAATAAAATCTTAAAAATCAGAGACCCGAAGGGTAAATTGATTTTGCATCCCGATGAAATAGCACAGACTTTTATGAGATATTATAGAAAATTTTACAACTTAGGCGAGGACCCCAATTTTCATGTTCCAGAGCAAAATGAAATAAAAAGTTTCTTGGATACAATTTCAGAAAGTGATCAGCGGCTCCTGAACGGAGCAGTTACTGTCGAGAAGATAGAGGATACTAATAAGAATTCTAAAAATAAAGCCCCAGGAGTGGATGGCTTTGATCAAATCTTTTTATTACCTACTTTTAAGGAACATTTATGTAATCTCTTCAATGAGATAAAAGAAACAGGAGAAACCCCTCCTGAACTATTAGAAACAAAAATCATAAATATATTAAAACAAGGTAAAAACCCAGAAATATGCGAGAATTATAGACCAATCTCTTTGATAAACCTGGATATTAAAATCTGCTCCAAGGTGTTAGCAAATAGATTAAAAAAAATATTACCTAAGTTGATTCACCTTGACCAAACAGGGTTTGTGAGTGGTCGTCAAACCTCAGATAACACGAGACGTCTGATTGATACGTTTACTTTTATCAGGAGGAAAGGGACTCCCAGTTTGGCCTTGTCGATAGATGCCAAAAAAGCATTCGACAGGGTCAACTGGGATTTCCTTATTGCCACCCTTCAGAAATTTGGTCTGGGGGATTTTGCAACTAGATCTATAAAGGCCTTATACTCCTACCCCACAGCCTATATAGCAGGTCCTGAGGCAGATTCAGAGAAGTTTAAGATCAGTAATGGATCCAGACAAGGTTGCCCACTATCTCCTCTACTGTTCGCTCTGTTTTCAGAGCCACTGGCAATACTTTTACGAGAATCAACTGAGGTGGAAGGGATTAAGATAAACAAGTTGGATTTGAAAGTCATGGCATTCGCCGACGATATTGTCCTGACCTTAAGTAATCCCGAGAAATCCTGTAGATATGCTTACGACATAATGAGAAACTATGGTAGGGTTTCTTACTTTAAGGTTAATCTTAATAAGACTGATACCCATATGTGGGGGATCGGATTGGAATCATTAAGGAGGATGAAAGAAATATATCCTTTCAATTGGAAATCAAGAGGCTTAGTTCCCTTAGGAGTAAGGTTTACCTTCCAAATTAGTGAAATTCTAAAAACTAGTTTAGTTGAGAAAATGAAAATAATAAGACCACTGCTGTACGAGTGGCGTTTACTAAAATTACCCCTACTGGAGAGAATTATAGCTGTTAATATGACTATTATTCCTAAAAGTAAGGTTTTCTTCAGATGTATCCCGGGCAAAATAAACAAGACATTTTTACTAATTATTCAGAAGGATTTAGGTCACTTTATATTTAACGGTAAGAAATCTAGATTATTGAAAAGTACCTTTAACACCAAGTTTGAAAAGGGGGGTTTGGCCTATCCATCATTAATGGATATTCAATCTAATATATTACTTTGCCATGCAGTAAGATGGTCCACCTCCAGCGATAAACCAATTTGGTTTCATATAGAAGAAACCTTACTTGGTACAAATCCGTTAGCCACATTATTGTGGCTTCCCAGCTTCGACCCACGGGTATTTGAGAATGTTTCCCCTGTTATAAGGTCAGTTATTAAATTCTGGTATGAAAACACCTATAAAATGTCCCTGGCCGATAAACCTTCGCTGGCCGCTCCAATTGAAATACTCTCCATAGTGGCAGATTTTCCATTTACCCAGGTATTTAAGTCACAGGGATTTAAATTTATCTTGGATTTATAAGTCGAAGGGGAATTAATAGATAGGTCAAATAAAATACAGTGGATACACCTTAGCTCCCTAAAAAAGTGCATGGATGCACTGGGATATAGAGTCAAGTGCGTGACCCAATGTAAGAAAATGGAAGTGTTAGCTATAAAAGGAGACATGAATCATATTATATCCAAATGTTCTTCAGTTAGGATGAGCGTTCTCCTGTTTGTCAAGTCCAAGGGGATTGTACATTGGGAAAGAGATTCCAATTTGATTTTTGATCCAATTACCTGGCTTAACTCGTTTAGGGTGGTTAAAAAATCAGCGATAAATGCTGTTTATACAGAAATATATTTTAAAATCATCCATAGATGGTACTATTCTCCGGTTCTATTGAATAGATTCTACCCACTCTCAGATAATCTCTGCTGGAAGCAATGCGGTCAGGTCGGTACATAATACCATCTTTGGTGGGAATGTCCCCATATTAGAAAATTCTGGGAAAGGATATGTTTAGAATTATCTATTGTGGGAGGCACATTATTGCCTTGTGTTCCCCAAACAGTAATTTTACATATTAATATGGATACCCTTGGGTCGAAAGTAAAATATCTTTATACACATATTCTATTGATTGCAAAGCGCCATATCGTAAAATATTGGAAAACATCTACTAACCCATCTTGGTATGAAGTAAAATACTCTGTCGATATTAGCAGAGAAGTAATGAGGGGAAATACTGATTTAATCCCTAATAAAAACATAGTAGCATTAAACTGGCACCTATGGGACCAATATATTATTAGTTCGACTTAAAAAATAAAGATTTATTTATTTATTTTTGTGTGTTTTTTGTGTTTTTTTTCTCTCTTTTTTTTTTCTTCTTTCTTCCTTTTTATTGTTGTATTCAATGGTTTGTGGAATATTTTTGGCATCTTGTTCTTAAAATATGTCAGCAATTTTATTAAGTTGTTAAGATGCGATTTATTCTGTATATTTTTGTCCTTTTATTTTTCTCTGCTTTTTGTCATGTTTGTCTGAAAACAAATTAAAAAAAAAAAAAATATGAACGCTTAAGATCTGAGTTATTTCAAACTCAGTATGATGTCACTTCAAGTTGTTGAATATATATATATATATATTTTATATATATATATGACTATGCATGGTTTAACTTTATGGGTTATTAAGGATGCTTTATGTTTGTATATTAAAGGTACATAAAGTGCTTTATGATTAATACCTTCTTATTTTCCTTAATTATAATAATAAAGTGCTTTGATGCTGTGAAAAAATTCAATCATGTTGAAAAACTTGAACTCAATCAAAAAAATAGTGTTACAATTCTGATTTTGCAGAGGGAATCATCTAATATTTGGAGTATAAAGTGACTTGTGCTTCAGTTCTTACATAGAACTCCTGTTACCTTGTGGTTGCAATGTTATATTACTTCCACTACTATACACTTAGAGCCTCATTCAATTTCGAGTTGCCCAATTCAATAGGGCTCTATATAAGCACATACAAAATTTTTTGACAGAACTTTTTAGTTACTGAACTTCTATCCAAAAGCAAGGCTTTCACTAACTAAAAACTTCTGTCAAAAAATATGTTATGTGCTTATATAGAGCCCTATTTAATTGCCAAAATTCAAATTGAACGAGGACCTTATTGTGAAAAAAAAGCATGCAGTTATTTCAATATGAAAGTTACTTGTGCTGCAGTTCAAATATAGAACTCCTTTACTTCCACTACTACACATTTGAGGGGAATATATAGTGATTGGGACTTGAAAGTGACTTCTCTAAGCATATACACCACGTTATAGATAAGGTATAATCTGTGTTACGTTTTTTAAGAAGAATACGAAAAATGTATACCTTCAAAGAGTTGATTCTGGTAATAATATTTGTAATTTAAGGTATATTAACCAATTTTTCTGAATGTATACACCAATTGCTGAATGGATGTAAGTATATACATTTTTTAAAGAAGCAAAGGAAAAAGACAACCTTTGTTATCAGCAAATAAACTCCTCTAAGAAAATCAATTTGAACAAAAAAATATTAAAACATGTAATTTTAGTGATACACTTAAAAAATAAGATACAAGTGAAATAAACGATTAAAATACTTTAAAAATCTAACAATATTATAGATCAGCTGCTTCCTTTATGAGTATTTTTTGTTAATTATAGTATTTTTTATTTCAAAAAAGCATCACCTGAGTGCTTTTATTACATTGTATAATTTAATAGATTTTAAATATAATTTTCTTCTTAAATATTTTTTTCGAATTGTTATTTATATTATTTCTCTATATAGATAAACTTGGCTATTTACAATAATAAATCTATTAGAGAGTGATTATCTAAATCTCTTAATCTGAGTGTCTAAATAAAGCGCTTGTGCAGTTCACTTAAATCAATAACGGAGCTGTAAATTTGAAATATAAGAAGATGAAGATGAAAAAAGAAGATGAAAAAAAAATGCTGTGTTTAAACCTTCAAAAAGTAATAATAAGAGGCGGTGGTCCCTAAGCATATGGCACATATGGTGTACGATTCAATGTAATGTCACATGTATCACCATTAAATTGCTCCATATCAGGTACTGTATAGTAACATCTGGTGATGTGTACCATTCAATTCAGACCCCTATACTAACAATAACCCTTACACCTCTACACCAGTTTCTATTACCTCGTGGATGCTGTGATAAGCATTCACTACTTAACCATTAAAGCCTTGTACTACCTATAAATATAGATTGTTGCTCTTGCACTTTGCCCTATGTTTCTGTGTTAGTATATTTGGGTCATTGTAGCCATTCAATAGTCATATTGTAAAGCTAATAGCCTCTGCTTGTACTGGCGTCCTGAACGCCGTTCTATTGTCTACTGCACAGTGCTGATCGCTTGATGATGACGTCAGTAACGCGCCAGACGCACTTTTCTGTGAGATCCTACGTCTCACGTCATCAAGGTCCGCAAAAAAATGTTTAAGAGACTCTTTTATAGGATGATTATTGAATATTAATATTCAATAATTAATTCTTATGCATAATTAACATATTCTGTCTATAATATGGTTCAATAGGGACTTGACTGTTGTTTTATCAACTGTACAACTTTATTTATATGTACATTTACATTATATATTTGATTTCTGATATTGATTTTAACTGTCATATTGTTGATTTGAACTTAATTATAAATTAAGTTCAGATTGATCAAGTTGTTATGGAAATACAGTATTTATGTCATCATATCTCACAGATGTTCTTTTTTCTATCCTTTACTTGTTAACTAGTGATGTCGCGAACATAAAATTTTCGGTTCGCGAACATCGGACGCGAACTTCAATCAAATGTTCGCGAAAGGGGACTAACACCTGGACTGTGGCATGCCGGAGGGGGATCCATGGCAAAACTCCCACGGAAAATTACATAGTTGATGCAGAGTCTGGTTTTAAGCCACAAAGGGCATAAATAACCTATCATTCCTAAATTGTTTGGAATAACATGCTTTAAAACATCAGGTATGATGTTGTATCGATCAGGTAGTGTAAGGGTTACACCTGCTTTACAGTAACAGACCAATCTCCCCGTTTAATGCACCGCAAGCAAACGCAAACAACCGCAAACTCCCCATTTGCACAAGATTGTATACCAAGCTAGCCATGTCCCGTTCCTTGTCCTCACTGATGTCATTGAAGGTCTCTTCCTCCACCCAGCCACCAAGGGTCCCCGAAAGGTGACAACAAGCCCCCTGGGACGCCTACTGTGTTTGGTCTTCCACCTCCTCAAAGCCACCTTCCTCCTCTGACTCCTCTTCTTCAGACTCCCAGAGTCTGGGGGCTTCCACTGCCCAGCATGGAAGATTATACACAGGTCAGAGTCTGGGGGCTTCCACTGCCCAGCATGGAAGATTATACACAGGTCAGAGTCTGGGGGCTTCCACTGCCCAGCATGGAATATTATACACAGGTCAGAGTCTGGGGGCTTCCACTGCCCAGCATAGAATATTATACACAGGTCAGAGTCTGGGGGCTTCCACTGCACCACATGGAATATTATACACAGGTCAGAGTCTGGGGGCTTCCACTGCCCAGCATGGAAGATTATACACAGGTCAGAGTCTGGGGGCTTCCACTGCACAGCATGGAATATTATACACAGGTCAGAGTCTGGGGGCTTCCACTGCCCAGCATGGAATATTATACACAGGTCAGAGTCTGGGGGCTTCAACTGCACAGCATGAAAGATTATACACGTTGCCTCTGTCTGCGTTATTATAAGGTGTGCACTGTTAAGTAGTACTATTCCTATCGGTTTAATCCCTGTTACGTCCACTATTAGGGGACGAGTATATGGCATGGATTTTTGGAACAGGGAGATGGAAAAAGATGCTTGGTCGGACCTCCTACTTCAAATTTGGGGCACTGCACGTGCAATCTAAGGTGCCACCAGATAGAAGAGGTGTATTAAGTTGTAATACTCATTCCTATCAGTTTAATACCTGTTACGTTACCTATCAGGGGACGTGTATATGGCATGGATATTTGGAACAGGGAGAAGGAAAAAGATGCTTGGTTGGACCTCCTACTTCGAATTTGGGGCACTGCACATGCAATCTAAGGTGCCACCAGATAGGAGAGGTGTATTAAGTTGTAATACTCATTCCTATCAGTTTAATACCTGTTACGTTACCTATCAGGGGACGTGTATATGGCATGGATTTTTGGAACAGGGAGATGGAAAAAGATGCTTGGTTGGACCTCCTATTTTGAATTTGGGGCACTGCACGTGCAATCTAAGGTGCCACCAGATAGGAGTGGTGTGTTCAGTTGTACTATTTATTCCTATCAGTTTAATACCTGTTACGTTACCTATCAGGGGACGTGTATATGGCATGGATTTTTGGAACAGGGAGATGGAAAAAGATGATTGGTTGGACCTCCTATTTCGAATTTGGGGCACTGCACGTGCAATCTAAGGTGCCACCAGATAGGAGAGGTGTATTAAGTTGTAATACTCATTCCTATCAGTTTAATACCTATTACGTTACCTATCAGGGGACGTGTATATGGCATGGATTTTTGGAACAGGGAGATGGAAAAAGATGCTTGGTTGGACCTCCTACTTCGAATTTGGGGCACTACACGTGAAATCTAAGGTGCCACCAGATAGGAGAGGTGTATTAAGTTGTAATACTCATTCCTATCAGTTTAATACCTATTACGTTACCTATCAGGGGACGTGTATATGGCATGGATTTTTGGAACAGGGAGATGGAAAAAGATGCTTGGTCGGACCTCCTACTTCGAAATTGGGGCACTGCACGTGCAATCTAAGGTGCCACCAGATAGGAGAGGAGTATTAAGTTGTAATTCTCATTCCTATCAGTTTAATACCTGTTACGTTACCTATCAGAGCACGTGTATATGGTATGGATTTTTGGAACAGGGAGATGGACAAAGATGCTTGGTCGGACCTCCTACTTCAAATTTGGGGCACTGCACGTGCAATCTAAGGTGCCACCAGATAGGAGAGGTGTATTAAGTTGTAATACTCATTCCTATCAGTTTAATACCTGTTACGTTACCTATCAGGGGACGTGTATATGGCATGGATTTTTGGAACAGGGAGATGGAAAAAGATGCTTGGTTGGACCTCCTATTTTGAATTTGGGGCACTGCACGTGCAATCTAAGGTGCCACCAGATAGGAGTGGTGTGTTCAGTTGTACTATTTATTCCTATCAGTTTAATACCTGTTACGTTACCTATCAGGGGACGTGTATATGGCATGGATTTTTGGAACAGGGAGATGGAAAAAGATGATTGGTTGGACCTCCTATTTCGAATTTGGGGCACTGCACGTGCAATCTAAGGTGCCACCAGATAGGAGAGGTGTATTAAGTTGTAATACTCATTCCTATCAGTTTAATACCTATTACGTTACCTATCAGGGGACGTGTATATGGCATGGATTTTTGGAACAGGGAGATGGAAAAAGATGCTTGGTCGGACCTCCTACTTCGAATTTGGGGCTATGCACGTGCAATCTAAGGTGCCACCAGATAGGAGAGGTGTATTAAGTTGTAATACTCATTCCTATCAGTTTAATACCTGTTACGTTACCTATCAGAGCACGTGTATATGGCATGGATTTTTGGAACAGGGAGATGGAAAAAGATGCTTGGTTGGACCTCCTACTTCGAATTTGGGGCACTACACGTGAAATCTAAGGTGCCACCAGATAGGAGAGGTGTATTAAGTTGTAATACTCATTCCTATCAGTTTAATACCTATTACGTTACCTATCAGGGGACGTGTATATGGCATGGATTTTTGGAACAGGGAGATGGAAAAAGATGCTTGGTCGGACCTCCTACTTCGAAATTGGGGCACTGCACGTGCAATCTAAGGTGCCACCAGATAGGAGAGGAGTATTAAGTTGTAATTCTCATTCCTATCAGTTTAATACCTGTTACGTTACCTATCAGAGCACGTGTATATGGTATGGATTTTTGGAACAGGGAGATGGACAAAGATGCTTGGTCGGACCTCCTACTTCAAATTTGGGGCACTGCACGTGCAATCTAAGGTGCCACCAGATAGGAGAGTTGTATTAAGTTGTAATACTCATTCCTATCAGTTTAATACCTGTTACGTTACCTATCAGAGCACGTGTATATGGCATGGATTTTTGGAACAGAGAGATGGAAAAAGATGTTTAAGAGACTCTTTTATAGGATGATTATTGAATATTAATATTCAATAATTAATTCTTATACATAATTAACATATTCTGTCTATAATATGGTTCAATAGGGACTTGACTGTTGTTTTATCAACTGTACAACTTTATTTATATGTACATATGACTTCATCTTGTTTATAGGTTGTGCGTCAAAGGGATCATTAGCTAATTAAAAGGGATGAAAATTCAAAGGTCCGAGAGCGCCATCTTATGGTTAAAGGAATAAACGTCTATATAGAAAAATATATTCTTTACAAAATTTAAATAGGTGATGACATCATGAAAAGATTCTATTGGTTACTAGATACTTTAACTGATTTGGGATTCTAATAGGCAAATAAGCAAGAGGTATAATTATGGATGGAAACAGGATCTAGGGAGAGAGAAAGGGGGACAAACAGGAGAGGCAAACAAGGAGAAAGAGATAAAACAAAACTTTTTATCTGTGGAGAAGCCAAAACAACTTTGGAATTAACCAGTGGAATTTTGTCATAATTGGTAATGTATAAATTGAGATGTTTTATTTTATGATATAATTGAAAACCATTACCATAATTTCTCTGTTTGGTTTATTTCTTATCAAAAAGTTATTTCGATTTCCTTTTGTCATTGACCAATACAGAAAAATTCACTTACTTTTTGACCAATACAGAAAAAATTAACTTACTTAACTAACTTATCAATTATATTATAAAATACTTTACTATATTGTGTTATATTCAATACATTCCTGTATAGCTATATATTATAATATCATTAGACATTGTTAGTACATGCTAAAACGTTATTAAGAATGAATTTTATTAATTGATTTATCTGATTTTGTTCTATGGGTTGCTATTCCAGGTTTCATTGTTCATGTGAATGAAATACACTTTTATATTGAGATTTTAGTACTGTATAGAAAATATCATAAATAATAAGTATTACAATATGATGTATTCATTTTCTTTTATTATCTGGCTGATTATACTGTGTTTTATCTGCATTTGATTTTGATATATTACTGTGTTTTATTTGCATTTGATTTGATATATTACATTTTTCATTAGACTAGTTGATTTTGGTATTTTCAATAAATGTTATTTCATAAAAAGGAATATGTGTCTATAAATTGATTCTGAACTCAAAATTCATTATTATATATTATATAGAAAATAATATGTCGTATTAATCCCGACATATTTGGAGGCCCCAGCGAGATTATATATCTTTATAGACACGTGGTCAATTATTTAATTGATTTAAAACTTTTTATTGAATAACACTTGTTGAAAATAAAATAAAATGGCTGAAGGTGTTTTTGGTTCTGAAACAGTAGGAGCATTATCTTTAGATGACATAATTGGTCATGGTAAACAGGGAATGGAGTTGTTAATTAAAACTTTAATTTCAAATGTATATCCTGTTTGTGAATACAGGGAACAGTTGTCAGAATATTTGGTTAAAATACATCCTGAAATTGATGATGATACAATTGATGATTGGTTAAAAGATAAGAATTTGTTAACAACCGTGATGAGCACTATAAATGCAATTCAAATTAAATCAGAAAGAAAGAAGCATTTAGCTAGGTTATCTACTGTTTGGATAGAATTAGCCAGAAGCTGGAAATATCAAAATTCCCAAAAAGAAATGACCATAAAAGATTTAAATAATCAAATCCAGGAAGTATCTATTACTTGTCAAAATTTAAGAGATTTACATGAAGAAAAAACACAGCTAGCAGAGCAGCAGTTAATCAAAATTAAAGAATTAAGAAAAAAAGTTGTAGAAACGACAGAGACATTTAACGCAGCACAAGATTTAAATGGTAAATATTCAGAGAAATGCGATGAATTACAGACAATAATAAATAAACTGGTAGCTCAGCGTGCAAGAGATACCGGTGAGGAAACTCAAAAATTAGTTCAATTTGAGGAATTGTCTGAGAAATGTGAATACTTAAATGAGAAAGCTGAACATGCTAATAAACTAGCGCAAAAGTATGTTCAGACTTGTCAGGACTTAAAAATAGAACAGAAGAAATTGCAACAAAAGATTGAATTCTTAACTCAAGAATTAACTGATAAGAAAATTTATGAGGCTGAGATACTTGTAGAGAATAAAAAGATCCAAAAATTACTGACTGTAGCTAAGAATGACATAAAACAATACCAACAGGATGTTGAAAATCTAAAAATGGATTTAAATAGGGCTCAAGATTATGCCTCAAGTAAAATTGTAATGAAGGATTTTAGTGATTCTGAGGAAGAATTAGAAATAGTACATTCAAGGAATAAACATAAACGATCACCTATAAAAATTTTACATAGCTCTAAAAATGAGACTGATAGTGATGAAGATATACGATCAAATAAAAGACTCTCTTTCCATGAGAAAGCCCAGGCTATAAGAAAATTAATTAAACCCTACACCAAAAATTCAAAATTGTCCATAGAAGACCACCTTGATTCACTAGAAAGGGTGATGATTGAACTAGGGATAAGGGGGGCTAATGATAAAATATCATACCTCCCTTGGTCATTTGATAGCTCTTATACCACATTTTTCACCTCTCTCCATGACAGCGATATAAATGATTGGGAGATATATAAATCTGAGGTGAGAAAATACTTTTCTGAGTATAGAAACCCACAGGCTGCTATGAAAGCAGTTCATAATCTCAGATGTAAGCCAGACGAAAGTCCAAAAGAATTTTTAATCACCTTAAAACACGCTTATAGACAGACTGCGAAAAAGACAGACCCAGAATCTCCTGAATTTAAGAGAATTTACTTCCATGCACTACCTTTGTACATTCAGAGAAATATGGCGCGTGATTTTGATGACGCCAAGCCTTTAAGTTGGTTGGTAAATGAATGTACTAAAATATATGAGATTCAGCTTGATGATGGGAATAATTATAAGCGAAGGGAGAAATTTAATAATCAAATTGTGGCAGAAATTTCTGTTAAACCTAATTTACAGTATGAGACAGGTACAAAATCTTACGCAGATGTGGTTAAAGGTTCAAACAAATCAAGTCAGGCACAGTCATCATTTAGGCCAGTAAAAATTGCAAGTGAAAAATCTCAAAATGCAAATAATGATTCTTTTTATGTTAGTCCAAATTACATGGGAAACAATCCTATTAAAAATTATGTTTGGAGAACAAAATCTCCGAGTGCAGAAGGAAGATTAACCCCTCCAATGCCTAACACTTCAAATTATTCAGAGAATCAAAGGGTTAAAAGATATAGCCAAAACCAAAATTCTAAACCATCATCTAATTTAGAAGAGCAGGTTAAACTTTTGACACAACAGATGGCTGCATTTATGGCAGGATTTACTACTCAGTCAGTGAGAAATGATCCACCCCAAAACGGTCCAAATTCTCAAAGCCAAAGCCAATGACTAAATACTAATTGTGAAAATAGATTAGTGATCAACAACACAAACAGAAGTGATATTTATGAATCTCTTGATTCAAATAAAAATATAAAAGTATGTTCTAAAAAGAATGTTAATAATGTATTCCCTTTCCCTAAGTATCCTTTCTCTCCAGAAATTCCTATTCAGCAAGGAAGGGGTGTTTTCAAAACCAAGGAAGATGACCCAAAAGATATAACTGTTGACCTTTTGAGCTCACAGGAGGTAACAAAGATTGAACCAGAGTCTACCGGTAAAGGATTAATAGTTGAAATAGAAGAGCATTGCAATGTCATGACAGATGATTTATTACCTGTTCAGTTTATTGAAAATGAAACAAATGTTAATCAGGAAATTGCTGATAATCCTACAGAAATAGTTATAAATTGGATAGATCATACTCCACAATCTGACTTCTCAAATAAAAATAAACAATGGAAGAAATTAGAGATGTTAAGACATACACATTTCTTATGTGAAATGGAGGAAATACAGAACCGATATTATGTTTCTATTGGTATACAGAATGTTGAAACCTTAAATCATAAAGCATTAATTGATACAGGTTCCCAAGTCACAGTAATTTCCAAAGAGACATATGAGGAAATTGAGAGTAAAGCCAAAAAGAAAACTATTCTGAAACCATTCGTGGGAATTGTTAGAAATTTTTATGGTTTTAAAGTTAATACTGTAGGCCATGTGTGGTTAGATATCAGAATAGGAAATAAACAAATGAAACATCCATTTATTATAGTGGATATTCCTAGTTACAAAATTATAATTGGGACTGATTTACTTAGAAGATTTAGTCCAGTAATTGATTTTATTGATGGTGTGATATGGTCACAAGTTAAATTTCCCATCAATTATGATCAGGTTAAACAACCTCATATGCAAAGGAACTGTCATGTTATTGAGAAAAAGGAGGAATCAGTAGAGATTCACTTCCAAAATAATCGAATGCCTGAAATGACAGTACTTAAATGTAAAGACATTAATGGAGAACAAGTAAATAATGAAAATGTGATCCAAATTGATCAGGCTCATATTAAAAATATTCAAATAGAGGGAAATGTATTAACTATCTCTTTAAATAAGAAAGATTCTAAACCTTTAAACATAAGTAAACACTCTAGATTTCTAGTGGAAATAGAAACCAATGATGAAGGTTTATTTATTCCTGTTGATATTCCAGGTATGAGAAATTCTCAACAAGCAAAACTAGCTCTAAAACATGAGCATAACTATGTTAATGAGAGCTTATTAAAACAAATAAAGAATACTAATTTAATCCGAAATACACAACCCGATGATCAATGGGTATGTAAAATAGATCATGAAACTTCAACTCATGCTATTATGGCAAAATGTTTATTACCTCTTTTCATTGGGGGTAAAAGGATTATGCACTTATTCTTAGTTATTCAGGATGCCCAATATCCAATCTATATTGGAAATGATCTATTACATCGCTTTGCATCCCAAATTGATTTAAATCAATAATGTTATCTGGTCCAGACTACAAGATAAGCCCTTAGAATTCCTAAATGACTCAGAAGCATTGAAATCTGCACAACAAATGCCTCATGCAGTAACCGTGCAAATGGACCAAAGTGTTACAGTACCAGAGGGGGTGGCACAATATTCCTCTCCCTTTACAGGTAAAAAGGGGTCAAAAGATTAAAGGTATTGATGCCTTTGTAAATCTTAGTCATCAGATGCAACAAAAAGGCCTCACCCTCACTCATACACCTCTAATTACTATAACACAGGTATCGTTCATTATTCTGGTAAATAACACAGCATCCCATCCAATACATTTGGAGAAGGGATCCCTAATAGGTATGGTTATAGATTCTGAGTATTTTACTTCTGAGTTTATGAATATTGTCATTGGTTTGATACCACAGAATTATGTAAATGATGACCAGATTATGGATCAGTGTTTTGACACACAACCTGAGGGATTATTTACTGTCCATTCTATTTATCCCTTTAGTTTCACTGAAAGTAACTGTGATATTATGGATAACGAACTTGTTTTTAACCAAACAATTGATGAACAAGAATATGAGAAGTATCAGAACACTGAGACACAGGTAAGTATGATCACTACTGATTTGTCTACACAATTGGAGGAGATTTATGAGATTAGTCAGCCTGAGGTATTCCCTGGGTTTAGAGAAAGAGTTGAGGAACAGATAGCTTTAGCTAGCGGATGTTCTAATGACATTGAACGCCAAAAACTAAGACAAGTATTAATTGATAACCAGATATGTTCTCTAAGGATTCATATGATTGTGGTTTGACAAATTTACATGTCACTAAAATTAAAACTGACCCAAATATGCCACCTGTATTTGTGAAACAATATCGACTCCCTCTTGCCTCTTATGAATCATTGGCAGATATTATCAAGAACCTAAAGTCTAGGGGGATTATTAGACCGGTGCACAGTTCTTTTAATAACCCTATTCTAGGTGTCTTGAAACCAAATGGAACCTGGCGTTTATGCGCTGATTTGAGACAATTAAATAAACGGGTGTACATGTCTGCATGGCCCGTTCCATATATCGATCAATGTTTAGCACAAATACCGGGATCTAAATTTTTTACTGCGCTTGATTGTGCCCAAGATTATTGGACCATTAAAGTAAATGAAGAGGACCAATACAAACTGGCTTTCACCTTTGGTAAACAGCAATATACATGGACTAGAACCCCATTTGGCTTTATGAATTCAGGGCATGAGTTTGCTATATTTTTACATAAGGCAATGTCTGACGCCCAAGAGCGAGGGACATTAACATATGTAGATGATATCTTGATTAAAAATAACGATTTTGATAAACATATTTTTGAAATCAGATATGTTCTAGATCAATTGAAACATGCAGGAGTTAAACTGTCTCTTCAAAAGGCACAATGGTGCCGCACTAAAGTTAATTTTTTAGGCCATGAAATAACTCCTGAAGGTATAAATCCACAGAAAAAGAAAGTGGAAGCTCTTTTTAAAACCAGAACTCCCACAAATCTAAAAGAATTAAGATCATTTCTAGGTGTCACCAATTATTCTCGTAAATTTATTGATAACTATGCAGAGGTAACTAGGCCTCTCATTCGATTATTAAAGAAAGGAGAGCCATGGCAATGGGGGGAAATTCAAAATCAAGCCGTAAACGAATTAAAACAAAAACTCAGCAAGGCTCCTTGCCTAGTTTATCCTACAATGGGTAAACCATTCTTTTTAGAAACTGGATATACTGATTTTTGCTTGAGCGCCATTCTATATCAGAAATATGACCAACATAGTAAAATTATTGCGTATGCAAGTAAGACATTATCACCAGTAGAGGTAAAATTTAATGACTGTGAGAAAGCTCTGTTTGCCACAGTATGGGCCTTACAGAATTTCCAAAATTTTATCCAAGGTGAGAAAATTATAGTAGAAATCGCTCATCAACCATTACAATACATTCAGAGTGATAAAATTAGAGCCGGTAATTTGTCAAATAGCCGTATAACCGCATGGACGTTATCCTTACAAGGATGGCCTCTGGAAATTAGATATGCACAGAATAAGAGGAGTCCAGTGGCCCAAGGGTTAGCTGATTTACATGATTGTACCGCCGAGGATCCTCTTAGAGAAAATTGGTCCGAAGTGGACCTTATGAAGGAATACAAATTATCTCCCCATAAGGTATATGAAGAGGTATTATGTAATACTTTACCCACAGTCTATGTGGATGGATGTGCATATCATATTAAGGATGGGGCAGATAACAAATTGGTTGCAGGAATCGGAAATGTATGGAAAGATAATATCCCGATTCCACCTGAAAGATATAAAATAGGATCTAAGACTAGTCAAATATCAGAATTGGTGGCCGTATATCGCGCTATCCAAACTGCAATAGAGCATGATCTTAAGGAGTTAGTAATCATCACTGATTCGGAATATGTCCGTAATAGTTTCGTAGAATACTTACAGGTATGGAAACATAATGAAATGACAAATGCCCGGAAGAAACCAGTAAAACATGGTAGGTTAATACATACAATTGATGAGATGGTAATCTCTAATGGAATGACTATATATTGGAAGAAGACAAAGGGCCACTCAAAGGTAATGGGACAGGATAAAGAAGGAAATGATTTGGCTGATAAGTTGGCAAAACAAGGTGCCCTAGAGGGGGAGCTTGTTGATGTGGATCATCTATTGGGTCCATTTCAAATTCAGGCTATAACAAGACAACAAATCCAAGAGAGTACAGAATTGTCTACAGCTCAATGGTCCCAAGATACTCCCAATTCTGATTTAATCAGTAGTCAGAAAGAGGATCCAATCATAGGTATATTTTATAACTATCACGACCCACTCTCTGGCTGGGGTCTGCTGACTTGATTTGGGTTACTCTGGACCTTGGAGTAGCTTTGAGTACAGGAACATCATGTCTCAGCCCTTGGGTTAGACTGAGCAATATTGACAGTAAGTCTGACGAATCTTACTGCAAGCATATGTCCCCGGGTAAATAATACATCTACACACCACGTCTTGATGAAAATTATGAACACTTTATTGAATTTAGTCAGCTTATTTAAAACCTTGCACAACACATTATAGGGAGTGGCTACCTTTTGTCAAACCCTCATCCCCCTCTGGACCAATGGAGTAGCCCTTAGAAGCAGCTAATTCCCTCTGTCCCATGTGACAGGGTTAATCCTTGGGAACTATCAGTCCCCTCCCCAGGGGCCGCCCACTAGGTGTGGCTACAAGCTCATTCTCTCTCTGTCTGTGGAGAGAGTCACATCTCTGCCCTGGCCTATGGCCCTAGTATTGAGGCTGGAAGACCCTGTACTATCCCATTGTCCTACGGTGCCTGGCAGTCTGGCAAATCTCTTTGTTCTGGCCTTGCTATCACTTCAAGTGTTTACTCTAAAGACCATATGGCCAACTCCTGACTGAGAGTTTATACAATGGGGGAGGGTTGACTAATTAAAACATAGCTATCACTCCACAATACAATATACAATATAATACTAACATATTAATAACCTATAACCATATTTCCCCATTCCCACATGGTATCAGGGTGGGGCAAGTTTTCCACATCAATCCATTTTATGCAGTAATGCTGACTTTATTTAATGGTGACAGTGGAACCCCCTATTCATACCATTTACAAGCAGTAACTTTGTGCCCAAATCTTTTGTTCTTCCACATGGCACCAGCATGTGTAAGATAATCCAGCCCAAAATGGCCACTGCTGCCAGTCACAAAATGGCCCCAGCATAGTTCACACCAAATCCAATATGGCCCCTGGGTGATTCATGACAACACCTCCCCAAGCGTGGCAGGAAACATCCCTGATTTTTCCAGCTACGCTGATAGTCATGAATGTGCTGGTTTGGCCCTCTGTATGCTATGCCAGTTCTTGTCTGTCCCAAGGTGCAGAGTAAAAACCTCCCCCAGCCCTTGGCCTTGCTCCCACTGTATAGAGCAAATTGCTCTTCCCATTCACACCCACCCAAATAGTCCAGGGTACCTCCCCAATAATCTGGTATCCCAGAGTACAACAGGTGGGCCACAGTTTCTGTCCCATAGCAACTCTGTTCCCCCCAGCCAGTCCCCACCGATGGGCTGGGATCTCTAATACAGTCTCTGGGCCTATGGGATCGCAAAGGGACCGTTCCTCTTGGCTTTCTTCCTCTGGTCCAGCTGTTTCCGTTGCTGCTTGGGGAGCTACGCTGCTCCCACCCAAGCTGTGCTTACCTTCCTCCATTGCCCGGGGTTGAGCAACTTTATCCCAGTCCTTTCTGTTGAACTGGATCTTTGGAGTGGTGTCTGTTCCAGTGGGCCCCTGGACAATGGTTATCCAGGGTATCTCCTCACTTGGAACACCCTCTTTCATGGTGCTACTCTGCACCCATAATGCTTTTGCCAAGGCTGGCAGGCTTGCTGCCCCGGCCTGGCTCTTTGTGCCCCTGGCACAGTTACTGCATGTTCTAGGGGCAAACATTCTCCATCCCCAGGAGTTGGCAAAGGAACAGTGTTTACCCCTTCCCACTCCTCACTTTGTTTACAGTCTAGAAATGCCTCTCCCCAGTTCCAGTGAGCATACTCACTCTGGTACATACCGTCTGAGTTGTAAAAATACTTCTTGGGTATCGCATCCCACAATTCCACATACTCAGCCTCCAGTTGCAGCTCTTGCTGAATCAGGGGTTCCAGAAAAAGGAGCCTCCGGGAACCATGCTTCCAGTCCCAGACCCCGGCAGCGTTCAACAAACAAGTTATTATGCCTCCTTGCAGTTCCCATGCCACATTCCGGATCACCATTCAGAATCTCACCGACCCCATATTCTAGATCCAAACGAAAATAGAGATCCTCTCTCCGGCCACCCAAGGACTCTATCCTGGCAAGGTACTGTTCCTCCAAGTCCATCACTTTCTCTACCAGTTCCTCCAACCAGCTTGCCAGCTCATGGCCATGCCATAATTGCATGAATGCCATCCATTGATTTAGCAGGAGTAGTCTGTAGTCCTCTGCTTCCATCTGCTCCATTTTCTGGTCCTTCTCAGAGTACCCCACCACTGTGCCACCAATTATCACGACCCACTCTCTGGCTGGGGTCTGCTGACTTGATTTGGGTTACTCTGGACCTTGGAGTAGCTTTGAGTACAGGAACATCATGTCTCAGCCCTTGGGTTAGACTGAGCAATATTGACAGTAAGTCTGACGAATCTTACTGCAAGCATATGTCCCCGGGTAAATAATACATCTACACACCACGTCTTGATGAAAATTATGAACACTTTATTGAATTTAGTCAGCTTATTTAAAACCTTGCACAACACATTATAGGGAGTGGCTACCTTTTGTCAAACCCTCATCCCCCTCTGGACCAATGGAGTAGCCCTTAGAAGCAGCTAATTCCCTCTGTCCCATGTGACAGGGTTAATCCTTGGGAACTATCAGTCCCCTCCCCAGGGGCCGCCCACTAGGTGTGGCTACAAGCTCATTCTCTCTCTGTCTGTGGAGAGAGTCACATCTCTGCCCTGGCCTATGGCCCTAGTATTGAGGCTGGAAGACCCTGTACTATCCCATTGTCCTACGGTGCCTGGCAGTCTGGCAAATCTCTTTGTTCTGGCCTTGCTATCACTTCAAGTGTTTACTCTAAAGACCATATGGCCAACTCCTGACTGAGAGTTTAAACAATGGGGGAGGGTTGACTAATTAAAACATAGCTATCACTCCACAATACAATATACAATATAATACTAACATATTAATAACCTATAACCATATTTCCCCATTCCCACATGGTATCAGGGTGGGGCAAGTTTTCCACGTCAATCCATTTTATGCAGTAATGCTGACTTTATTTAATGGTGACAGTGGAACCCCCTATTCATACCATTTACAAGCAGTAACTTTGTGCCCAAATCTTTTGTTATTCCACATGGCACCAGCATGTGTAAGATAATCCAGCCCAAAATGGCCACTGCTGCCAGTCACAAAATGGCCCCAGCATAGTTCACACCAAATCCAATATGGCCCCTGGGTGATTCATGACAATAACCATATACAAGATCCAGCTAAATATCCTCTAAGTGAGATAGATGTTATAGGTAAAGAAGACCTGAGAGTTTTAATGAAGTCAAAAGCCCAATTTAGCATCTTAGATGGATTGCTTATTCGTACATCTAAGAATGGAATACAGCAATGGGTGGTTCCTACCTCATATAGAGGTCTAATGTTACAACATGCCCATGATGCCCCAACATCAGGTCACAGAGGGGATAAAATCACCTATGAAATACTGCGAGATTTTGCATATTGGCCGCACATGTTGAAAGATGTCCAGACATATTGTCAGGGATGTTTGGTATGTCCCCAATATCAACCTAATACACCTACCCATAGAGCTCCTCTTCAGAAAAGAGGGATGTCTATGCCCTGGTCAGATATCCAAATAGATTTTATTGGACCAGTAACAACATCATCTAGGGTAATAAATATATGCTAACGGTTACATGTATATTTACCAAATGGGTAGCATGCCTTCCAGCCACAAATTGTAAAACTGAAACTGCTGCAATATTATTAATTAACCATGTCATTTCCCGTTTTGGTTTACCACAACGAATTGAGTCCGATCGGGGATCTCACTTTACCAGTGAAGTAATGAACCGTATGTGGAAAATCCTAGGGGTTAAGAGAAAATTACATATTTCTTATCGTGCTGCTTCTAGTGGTAATGTGGAATGGTACAACCAATCCATTATTAGTATTTTAAAGAAATTTGTGAAAGAATCAGGTAAAGACTGGGATATAAAATTACCTTTAGTATTAATGGCTATAAGATCTACACCTAGTACTGCAACAAAGATGTCGCCATTTGAATTAATGACGGGGAGACGTATGGTACTCCCACAACACCTTATTTATAGAACTCAAGACCATAATTTAGTGAATGCTGCTACAACCCATCAATATATAGAGGATCTGAGGAAACACTTACAGCAGGCATTTGCTTTTGCACAAAGAAATTTAGAGAAATCTGCTGTAAGTACTAAAACTTATTATGATCTTAAGACATCCAAAAAGGAGTACGAGATCACAGATCAGATATATTTGTACAACTTTCAACGAAACCAAGTGAAAGAGAAAAAGTTTTCGCCTTCATGGAAAGGACCTTATACTATTATTGACAAAATTTCACCTGTTGTGTATAAAATACAAATTCCAAAAAATGGTGAAATGTTTGAAAGATGGGTTCATATTAATCGTCCGAATGGAACCTATTGTGGAACCAGACCCTTCTTCATGAATCCTTATCCAAAAGGCTCCAGGGTTTATACTCACCGGAAGGAGATTGACATCGCAAAAGGTTTTCGGGAGCGTGGATCCACAAACAGTGATTGAAAGGCAATTTAACATATCTAACATACAGATGGAGCAAACCAAAATGTGGTATCATGAACACATTGATCAATCACAAGCTACTATAAAGGAGATGTTGGAACAGTTAAGGAAAACTTTTATTCCTGAGTCTTACAGCTCCAACAGCCGACGCCCTAAACGATTTATCGGTTTCTTTATTGGGGCTGCAATAATGACTATACTTGGAGCTGTTATAGGTACCACTATGTCAATAACAAACTCTATATCTATTGAAACATTAATTAAGGAATCTAGGGAACTTCGGGATTCCTTGAAGATGGTGCAAAGAGAATTGGAACTCCAAAAACAGAAGCTAAATGACTTAATAACGGTAGTGAATGAGACTATTGTTACTACAAGTTGCATTCCAAGGTTACTTCACATTCAATTGACTTACATTGGAAGTACAGCATATCAAGGGTTGAGTCCCTGTTTTTCCGGGAACCACTTACTTTTCATATTTACAACTGTAATAATATCACCTACTTTATTAAAGAGCGATATTATTTCAGAGAGGGGGATATGTCAGAACTTCTGTATGAATAAAGTTCTATCTTATATGAATATTATAGTATAATATGATATTCCAATTATTAACCACTATTTTATATCCAATGTATTAATATTTTATATGCTGTATATTTATATATACCTATGCATGCAATTCTATTACGTGAATGTATATATGGGAAAAACAGGTTTTCACAGGTGCCCACAAAATAGCTATCCCATGATTTGAATAATCCATTGTTCTATAAGAGATAAATATCTGACTAAATTCCTAAACTTACCAAGGTAATAAAAACACTCCTTAAATTTTCACATGTGAAAAGTTCGTTTCATAGACACCAAGTCTAGTAAACAGAATAATAAATCTGTCTAGGGGTATCTATTTGATAACATTCTTATGACTTCATCTTGTTTATAGGTTGTGGGTCAAAGGGATCATTAGCTAATTAAAAGGGATGAAAATTCAAAGGTCCGAGAGCGCCATCTTATGGTTAAAGGAATAAACGTCTATATAGAAAAATATATTCTTTACAAAATTTAAATAGGTGATGACATCATGAAAAGATTCTATTGGTTACTAGATACTTTAACTGATTTGGGATTCTGATAGGCAAATAAGCAAGAGGTATAATTATGGATGGAAACAGGATCTAGGGAGAGAGAAAGGGGGACAAACAGGAGAGGCAAACAAGGAGAAAGAGATAAAAAAAAACTTTTTATCTGTGGAGAAGCCAAAACAACTTTGGAATTAACCAGTGGAATTTTGTCATAATTGGTAATGTATAAATTGAGATGTTTTATTTTATGATATAATTGAAAACCATTACCATAATTTCTCTGTTTGGTTTATTTCTTATCAAAAAGTTATTTAGATTTCCTTTTGTCATTAAAATTTATAAATCCGTATATCAATTTTAATACAAAATTGGATATCTCATTTTTCTTTTTGACCAATACAGAAAAATTAACTTACTTAACTAACTTATCAATTATATTATAAAATACTTTACTATATTGTGTTATATTCAATACATTCCTGTATAGCTATATATTATAATATCATTAGACATTGTTAGTACATGCTAAAACGTTATTAAGAATGAATTTTATTAATTGATTTATCTGATTTTGTTCTATGGATTGCTATTCCAGGTTTCATTGTTCATGTGAATGAAATACACTTTTATATTGAGATTTTAGGACTGTATAGAAAATATCAGAAATAATAAGTATTACAATATGATGTATTAATTTTCTTTTATTATCTGGCTGATTATACTGTGTTTTATCTGCATTTGATTTTGATATATTACTGTGTTTTATTTGCATTTGATTTGATATATTACATTTTTCATTAGACTAGTTGATTTTGGTATTTTCAATAAATGTTATTTCATAAAAAGGAATATGTGTCTATAAATTGATTCTGAACTCAAAATTCATTATTCTATATTATATAGAAAATAATATGTCGTATTAATCCCGACAGTGTATATGACATGGATTTTTGGAACAGGGAGATGGAAAAAGATGCTTGCAGATAGGAGAGGTGTATTAAGTTGTAATACTCATTCCTATCAGTTTAATACCTGTTACGTTACCTATCAGAGCACGTGTATATGGCATGGATTTTTGGAACAGGGAGATGGAAAAAGAAGCTTGGTCGGACCTCCTACTTCGAATTTGGGGCACTGCACATGCAATCTAAGGTGCCACCAGATAGGAGAGGTGTATTAAGTTGTAATACTCATTCCTATCAGTTTAATACCTGTTACGTTACCTATCAGAGCACGTGTATATGGCATGGATTTTTGGAACAGGGAGATGGAAAAAGATGCTTGGTTGGACCTCCTACTTTGAATTTGGGGCACTGCACGTGCAATCTAAGGTGCCACCAGATAGGAGAGGTGTATTAAGTTGTAATTACTCATTCCTATCAGTTTAATACCTGTTACGTTACCTATCAGGGGACGTGTATACGGCATGCATTTTTGGAACAGGGAGATGGAAATAGATGCTTGGTTGGACCTCCTATTTCGAATTTGGGGCACTGCACGTGCAATCTAAGGTGCCACCAGATAGGAGAGGTGTATTAAGTTGTAATAGTCATTCCTATCAGTTTAATACCTATTACGTTACCTATCAGGGGACGTGTATATGGCATGGATTTTTGGAACAGGGAGATGGAAAAAGATGCTTGGTCGGACCTCCTACTTTGAATTTGGGGCACTGCACGTGCAATCTAAGGTGCCACCAGATAGGAGAGGTGTATTAAGTTGTAATACTCATTCCTATCAGTTTAATACCTGTTACGTTACCTATCAGGGGACGTGTATATGGAATGGATTTTTGGAACAGGGAGATGGAAAAAGATGCTTGGTTGGACCTCCTATTTCGAATTTGGGGCACTGCATGTGCAATCTAAGGTGCCACCAAATAGGAGAGGTGTATTAAGTTGTAATACTCATTCCTATCAGTTTAATACCTGTTACGTTACCTATCAGGGGACGTGTATATGGCATGGATTTTTGGAACAGGGAGATGGAAAAAGATGATTGGTTGGACCTCCTATTTCGAATTTGGGGCACTGCACGTGCAATCTAAGGTGCCACCAGATAGGAGAGGTGTATTAAGTTGTAATAGTCATTCCTATCAGTTTAATACCTATTACGTTACCTATCAGGGGACGTGTATATTGCATGGATTTTTGGAACAGGGAGATGGAAAAAGATGCTTGGTCGGACCTCCTACTTCGAATTTGGGGCACTGCACGTGCAATCTAAGGTGCCACCAGATAGGAGAGGTGTATTAAGTTGTAATAGTCATTCCTATCAGTTTAATACCTATTACGTTACCTATCAGGGGACGTGTATATTGCATGGATTTTTGGAACAGGGAGATGGAAAAAGATGATTGGTTGGACCTCCTATTTCGAATTTGGGGCACTGCACGTGCAATCTAAGGTGCCACCAGATAGGAGAGGTGTATTAAGTTGTAATAGTCATTCCTATCAGTTTAATACCTATTACGTTACCTATCAGGGGACGTGTATATCGCATGGATTTTTGGAACAGGGAGATGGAAAAAGATGCTTGGTTGGACCTCCTATTTCGAATTTGGGGCACTGCACGTGCAATCTAAGGTGCCACCAAATAGGAGAGGTGTATTAAGTTGTAATACTCATTCCTATCAGTTTAATACCTGTTACGTTACCTATCAGGGGACGTGTATATGGCATGGATTTTTGGAACAGGGAGATGGAAAAAGATGATTGGTTGGACCTCCTATTTCGAATTTGGGGCACTGCACGTGCAATCTAAGGTGCCACCAGATAGGAGAGGTGTATTAAGTTGTAATAGTCATTCCTATCAGTTTAATACCTATTACGTTACCTATCAGGGGACGTGTATATTGCATGGATTTTTGGAACAGGGAGATGGAAAAAGATGCTTGGTCGGACCTCCTACTTCGAATTTGGGGCACTGCACGTGCAATCTAAGGTGCCACCAGATAGGAGAGGTGTATTAAGTTGTAATACTCATTCCTATCAGTTTAATACCTGTTACGTTACCTATCAGAGCACGTGTATGAAAGGGTTAATTGTGTTTCTGCTCAGCTTAGCAGGTGCCCTAGGTACCACACAGTGATAGAAACTGCTCTCACAGCTAAAGTATGTAATCCTGAAACCTGTTATCTATAAACATATTTTTTACCAATTATTTTTAATTGCATAGGCCTTGAGAATGTTCTAGAGAAATGTGTACGTGATGATCTGTGCACTTTTCTCATGCACTTTTCTTATGAACTGCTCTCATGAACTTTTTCTGTGGCACGCGCACTACACCTGATTGGTTGGTACCTGGCACTGGATATTAGCCAATGAGAAACCTGACATGTGTGAATTATTATCCTATCTGTTATATAAGCTCAAAACGTAACCAAATAAACGAGACTCTGTGTGGAAAGCTTATATGTGTATGTGTGCGCTCATTTCCATACGGAATCTCCAGGACGTCTTGCTTATGAGTAAAGGTTTACCCCGATGGTCAGAAAATACAATTGGTGTAATCTTCACTGGTCCCCTTCAATTGGTGTCAGAGACGTGGGATGGACAGGACATCTGAGAGGTGAGTAGAAAGTGTCTTTTATTAAGACCTATTCTCTTGCCCTCATTTATCCTAAAGTCCAACTAGATTACTTAGGGGAACCTATGGAAAGTCTTTTGGTAAGACTTTAGGACAGTCTTTGGTAGACTGAAAGTCTTTTGGTAAGACTTAAGGACAGTCTTTGGTAGACTGAAAGTCTTTTGGTAAGACTTTAAGAAGTCTTTGGCAGACTTCGTGTGGTCTTTGGTAGACCTTACGTGCTTTTAGCACAAACAGCGCTGTTATATATGGGATTTCTTTGGTAGAAATCAGGATATTATGGGATTTCTTTGGTAGAAATCAGGAAAATTATAAAATTAAATTTTGATTTACCGGGGTACCTATACTCAAATACTGCTGCTTATATGTTTGCTTAAATATATTGTGCTGTATTGCTGTGCTGGTTTAAAGCTTCTGCTTGCTTAAGGAAAAATTGTGCTGTATTGCAACGCTGTATTGAGAGGAGGTATTTTTCTCTTTGTGATCTTAAGCAGTTAACGCTCTCCTACACCTGATGGTTTTGCAGGAGCTATTCTAGTTCCACGCAGCCACTCTTGTGGGTTGATAGATCACTAGCTGAAACTACCAAGGGGATATTGTGCTGTGACATTGCTCAAGCGTGAACTTCTGATGGATTGACGGGGTCTTTGGACTCTAACAGCCACTCCTGTTCCGTGGGCAACTGTCGCAGTCACAATATACACAGTCAAGTTGAGTGGTCAGACAACTGACTTCCCTTTAACAAAAGAGCAAACGAGATAAGGGATAATAAAACAAATAGGAACTTTTTCTTTACATACATTTATATAATATTCTGATTGCTTTTGTTTATAAAGTAGATGAATTGTCTTGTGTTTTGCTGCAAATTAATTTGTGAGTGTTAGCTGTACTTTATTTTCTTTGCAATACAATTGATAAATGCAGGTTAGAGAATTTTCCTCTGTGTCTTTAAGGCTGTGTCCACCACTGAAATATATTTCTAAAGCCGGCATATATGTAAAAAAAAAAGGAAATCTTTTTCCAGAAATATGTAACAGTGGAGGATTTATGGTCTATCTAGTTTGTAAGTGTAAGACAGTGTGTTTATTCTATTTTAATGCTTGCTAACACTTATCTCCGTGTCCCGAAAAAAAAAAAAGCAAAAAAAAAAGCTGGGAAATTCTGTCTCCCGGCAGAAAATTCTTAAGGTCGTATTTAGTTTGGATAAGAAAACTGACATGTGTATGGAATGTTGTTGAACTTTTTAAGGTGGATTCCAGTATTTGTAGTTAAATGGTTGTGGAGATGTCTCAGGAAGTGTTAGTTGGGAATTATTGTAAGTTAAGTACGAAAAAAAAAAAGAAAAAAAAAGGGAAATAGCAAGTGGTTTGGAAGAGAGATTTTGTATGTGGATTTGATCCAAAATGGAGTTTGTTTTTGAATAGATTGCAAATAGTAAATACGGAAAGAGAAAACAGGCAGCCCTTAACGCCCAAATTAATCCTTCTACATATATGATGTATCTGAAGTGAATGTGTCAAGGACACCATGAATCAGACTTCTTATACAGACTTTTAGACTCTGATACAGAGTCAGGATGGAATTGGGCTAACGTCCCTTCCATTACGTGACAATGACTTTAGATTTGTCCAGGATTTAAGGGCAATTAATTACTTAGTCATCCCAATTGTCCCGATTGTCCCTGATATCACTGCTCTCATTACGGCCATTTCCCATGACGCCACTATATTTATTATTATTGATTTATCAAACGCATTATTTTTGGTCCCATTGGACCTTGAGACACAACTACTTATGGTTTTCATTTTTTGATGGGTGCAAAATAACATGGACCTGTCTTCCCCTAAGGCTACGTGGATTCACCAGCTGCTTACTCACTGGTGCTTCATTACCTTGCGGTCATGGACCTGTGTCATGGTTCTGTCCCCATTCAGTACGTCAAAAGGACCTACTGTTTGGTATGTACTCCTAACGGGGAAGCCAAAAAGACAGGATTCACTCAGTCTGCTACAGCACCTAGCAGCTGAAGGTCACAAGGTAACTAAAAACAAAATACAAATGGGGGCAACACATGTTTATGATTAATTATTGCAGGCAATGGATCCTTGAATGCTCACACTATGACTCCATTTTACGTACGGCTGCTAAGGGGGACAGCCCAGAGCATATTCAGTGGACTCCAGACATGACTAAAGCTTTTGTGACCTTAAAAGTTAGCATTATGCAGGCCCCCGCTTTAGGACTACCTGATTATTGTAAACTTTTTCATTTGTATGCAAGGGACAACTGTAAAACCATGGCCATGGTCTGTGCCCAAGATCACGGAGGTAGTATGTGTCCCGTTGCATTATTTTCCAAAGTAGTCCCTACTCCGGTCCAGGGGATGCTGGGGTGTCTCCAAACATTTGGCCCCTTGTGATGTGGCCGTAGAGAAAGCAATGCCCCTTGACTTGACTTACCCCCCCCCCCCCCTTCAGCTGCTCTGGCAGAAGGACTGACAGAGAGAACACAAGCTGCAGCTGCAATCCACCCCCAAACCCCCCCCCCCCCCCCCCTTGGATTCAGTAGTACACTGAAAACGAAACTAGTAAAACTGATAACACATAGCAAGTACAAAGAATCGCAATGACTTTGTTTTCAGAGGTAATGCCTTTGCTGACCAAGTAGCTAAAGAAGCTGCACTTAAAACACTTTCTGCTAATCTTACTTACCCTATGCTCCAAGCCCCGTCTTACCCATCTGACCTTCTTTTCAATGAGTTACAACGTTTTACCACACCAGAAGATTTATCATATTGGCAATCACAAGGTTTGGAAAAAGACAATAATGGTCTTTTCTCAAAAGAGGGGAGGATAGGTATACCTGAGAGTAGTGCCCCTATATTCATAGCACAGGCACACGGGTAGGACACAAAAGAGTTAAAACTACCATGCAACAGTTACGACAATGATTTTGCATCAGAAATATGATGCTGCACTGTCATACATACATACAGAGATGTGTACAATGTTTGCAGAATAATTCTACAGTGCCAAATAAAGCAAAGCATGATCATCTGCCTCCACCTACAGCTCCATTCACTCATCTACAAATTGATTTTACTCATATCCCAAAGACGGGATCAAAACAATTATATCTTTTGGTGATAGTGGACCAGTTTTCCCGATGGCCTGAGGCCTTTGTAACACAAAGAGAGGATGCTAAGACAGTAGCTAAAATTTTGACTACTGAAATTATACCGAGATATGGATGTCCGTTACAAATTAACTCTGATAATGGACCAGCCTTTATCAGCGCAGTAATTAAGGAATTGATACAGTGGTTACAGATAACCTGGAAATTCCATATCCCTTACCATCCTCAGAGTTCAGGAATAGTGGAAAGAATGAACCGCACTATTAAAGAGAAACTTACAAAGGCTACTGCAGGTACATGGGTTAATTGGCAGAAATATTTATCTGCTGTACTAGCAGAAATTAGGATGTCTCCTAATAAAACTACTAAATTGTCTCCTTTTGAGATTCTTATGGGAAGACCATTTCCAACTCCTTGGGTAAAAGGCCCACTTGTAATTATGTCTGGTGATCTTGATCTCATAAGAGAACAATATGTGAAACAATTGATTGATAAATTGAATGGCATCTATGGTGATGTGTCTTCTCGCTTGCCTTTACCATCACAGGAACCAACACATCCGTTCCAGCCAGGTGACCTCGTCTGTGTCCGACAACTGAACAGAACAAAGAAGGGAGGCTTCCCATTCGGACCACCGACGACTGTGATAGCAGTGACTAGGACAGCCGTCCTCACCGACGCACAGGACATCTGGATTCACGCATCACGACTGAAGCTGTGTCCAAAGAGGGGTGAAGCGGGTGACAAAGTCTCCCGACCAGCGATTGAAGACAGCGATGATGACGATGTCAACTTTATTCCTGTACCCGAAGAACTTCCTTTTGATGATGAGCATTATGCTCCTGATCTTTTTTCCCTTCTGGACAGTCCTTAACTGCTATTATGATCCAGAAGAACTGGGACTATTGAGATCCATTTGTGCTGAACACAATGTCACTGATATTGATTTTAATAATAGAACCAGAAGATCATTGCCTAATAACACAGTATATTCATATAGTGATAAGGAAAAACACCCATGGGAACATAACACATATGTTTCAATACTAGAAGGCTTTGCTCACTCTTTTAATCTTTCTAATTGCTGGGTTTGCTCACATATTGCTACACATGGAGAAATGGGGATGCCTCTATTTGGCCTACCTGCAGAGAATTTTACTCAAAAGCACATGTATATTAGCGATAGTACACAACCTTATAATTGGAATTTCTTTACTTATGTCAAATCTGCTACCTCTCTCAGCCTCTCACTAAAGATGAAGATTATCCGTACATACTTTCCTTCCAAATATAATAAAAGTGTCTCTTTTAAGTTAGTATACACTACCGAAGGTTTTAACTGTTTTCGGGCCCAGGGGAATGGAACAAAGGTGGGATGGTCCACATGTACTGACACTACCCTTATCTTTAATAGGACCACCTCTAGTAGCACACTAGGAAAATTACATAGAATTTGTGCACCTTATGATTGTATGGGCCCTGGATGTTCGTATGTATATCAATTTTAGACTGCAAATATATTCCATTCAATAATTACATATGCATACATACTCTCAAATATGTATCATTTTTATTATGCTTTTATTATTTCCTAACCTATTTCTTGTTAAGAGCTTTATATTTTGTCTATTTATATATACCATTATAGCTCTAGATGTTTTTGAACAATTAATCCACGCTTTCCTACTTTTAGTCTAGTTCTTCTCGAAGATCACGTTGTGATCTAAGAGGGGAATGAAAGGGTTAATTGTGTTTCTGCTCAGCTTAGCAGGTGCCCTAGGTACCACACAGTGATAGAAACTGCTCTCACAGCTAAAGTATGTAATCCTGAAACCTGTTATCTATAAACATATTTTTTACCAATTATTTTTAATTGCATAGGCCTTGAGAATGTTCTAGAGAAATGTGTACGTGATGATCTGTGCACTTTTCTCATGCACTTTTCTTATGAACTGCTCTCATGAACTTTTTCTGTGGCACGCGCACTACACCTGATTGGTTGGTACCTGGCACTGGATATTAGCCAATGAGAAACCTGACATGTGTGAATTATTATCCTATCTGTTATATAAGCTCAAAACGTAACCAAATAAACGAGACTCTGTGTGGAAAGCTTATATGTGTATGTGTGCGCTCATTTCCATACGGAATCTCCAGGACGTCTTGCTTATGAGTAAAGGTTTACCCCGATGGTCAGAAAATACAATTGGTGTAATCTTCACTGGTCCCCTTCAGTGTATATGGCATGGATTTTTGGAACAGGGAGATGGAAAAAGATGCTTGGTTGGACCTCCTACTTTGAATTTGGGGCTCTGCACGTGCAATCTAAGGTGCCACCAGATAGGAGAGGTGTATTAAGTTGTAATTACTCATTCCTATCAGTTTAATACCTGTTACGTTACCTATCAGGGGACGTGTATATGGCATGCATTTTTGGAACAGGGAGATGGAAAAAGATGCTTGGTTGGACCTCCTATTTCGAATTTGGGGCACTGCACGTGCAATCTAAGGTGCCACCAGATAGGAGAGGTGTATCAAGTTGTAATACTCTTTCCTATCAGTTTAATACCTGTTACGTTACCTATCAGGGGACGTGTATATGGAATGGATTTTTGGAACAGGGAGATGGAAAAAGATGCTTGGTTGGACCTCCTATTTCGAATTTGGGGCACTGCACGTGCAATCTAAGGTGCCACCAAATAGGAGAGGTGTATTAAGTTGTAATACTCATTCCTATCAGTTTAATACCTGTTACGTTACCTATCAGGGGACGTGTATATGGCATGGATTTTTGGAACAGGGAGATGGAAAAAGATGATTGGTTGGACCTCCTATTTCGAATTTGGGGCACTGCACGTGCAATCTAAGGTGCCACCAGATAGGAGAGGTGTATTAAGTTGTAATACTCATTCCTATCAGTCTAATACCTGTTACGTTACCTATCAGGGGACGTGTATATGGCATGGATTTTTGGAACAGGAAGATGGAAAAAGATGCTTGGTCGGACCTCCTACTTCGAATTTGGGGCACTGCACGTGCAATCTAAGGTGCCACCAGATAGGAGAGGTGTATTAAGTTGTAATACTCATTCCTATCAGTTTAATACCTGTTACGTTACCTATCAGGGGACGTGTATATGGCATGGATTTTTGGAACAGGGAGATGGAAAAAGATGCTTGGTTGGCCTTTCTACTTCGAATTTGGGGCACTGCACGTGCAATCTAAGGTGCCACCAGATAGGAGAGGTGTATTAAGTTGTAATACTCATTCCTATCAGTTTAATACCTGTTACGTTACCTATCAGGGGACGTTTATATGGCATGGATTTTTGGAACAGGGAGATGGAAAAAGATGCTTGGTTGGACCTCCTACTTCGAATTTGGGGCACTGCACGTGCAATCTAAGGTGCCACCAGATAGGAGAGGTGTATTAAGTTGTAATACTCATTCCTATCAGTTTAATACCTGTTACGTTACCTATCAGGGGACGTGTATATGGCATGGATTTTTGGAACAGGGAGATGGAAAAAGATGCTTGGTTGGACCTCCTACTTCGAATTTGGGGCACTGCACGTGCAATCTAAGGTGCCACCAGATAGGAGAGGTGTATTAAGTTGTAATACTCATTCCTATCAGTTTAATACCTGTTACGTTACCTATCAGGGGACGTGTATATGGCATGGATTTTTGGAACAGAGAGATGGAAAAAGATGCTTGGTCAGACCTCCTACTTCGAATTTGGGGCACTGCACGTGCAATCTAAGGTGCCACCAGATAGGAGTGGTGTATTAAGTTGTACTATTCATTCCTATCAGTTTAATACCTGTTCCGTCACCTATCTTTCCTCCCAATAGTACATTCTATATGTCATCAACCGGCCTGTGTGTATTTAGAGAACCACACTTTAAGGCCCTTAACCTGGGACAAGGTGGCTTGGCTATCAGAATTGCCTCAGTGCCATAAAAACTCACCAACCCCCTAATCAGACACTCACTATCATACTGGAAATGGGCGAAGAAACACACGGGTTTGTTCCCTGGATCCACCCAAATGACCCCAATTCTTGGCCACCCACAGGCCACACATGAGCACAACATCATAACACTGGTGGAGGTCAAGGAAACTAGATAGACTGGGAGACTAGTTAGTAAAGGGCCAGATGCTCACCTATGAGGAACTGAGGGACAAGCATGAGCTACCGCTGTCAGAACATTACAATTACTGTAGGCTGAGGCATTTCACACACTCCCTGACCCAGAAACAGGGGACACAGGTCTTAAATTGGTTCTCCAAAATTTGTAAAGATAAACCTCTATCATTGGGTTGCTTTACAAATATAAAACATTTGTTACTGGTTGAAGCGACACTGGGGGAAGGTCCGGAGTGGGGGGGCCCTGGACACCCTTCAGAAGAAACCGGCGTCAAAATCATCCCAGGAAAGGAGAGGTTGCTTACTGAAGCCTGTCCTAGGGTAACCCAAGGGTGATTGCCCAGGTTAGATATTGTTAATAATAAGCTAATACTGCTGGAGGGATGATAGCTAATAGGACTTTGGTGTTTCCTGCAGATATACTCTTTACTATTGTCTGTTTTACCATGTTTTAGGTATCTCTTAAATTGCAATCACAGTAAAAAATAAGAAAAATTATTAACCTAAAAAGTAAAAATAAGAAGGAATAGCCAGCTAACTTTCACAAAATGTCTCTATTGTAAATATGTATTTTTGCACAACTGTTATGCAAGACTGTTCAAAAATGCTTTATTTTTCATTACATGCTTTACGCCTTCTAAAATAAAATAATTTAAATGCAAAAATTAGGTATTGTTGCAGCGACCAGAAAAATTGATGTTAGTTTGACAAGCAGAAAGTGCCCTAAAACATTGCGTCTTGAACCCTAGTTGGTGGCGGATAAGTCACGCAAATCATCCGGCATTCAGGGATAAAATACAGCAGCGTGTGGACCATTATTAGCTCAAGGCAGCTCATCTATAAGGCCTTTTTTAATCAAATGTATCGCCCACTGTCAGTCCCTTCGGGATCCATCCCTCATTCATCTTAATAAAGGTGAGGTAATCTAGACTTTTTTGACCTAGGCGACTTCTCTTATCAGTGACAAAACCTCCTGCTGCACTGAAGGTCCTTTCAGACAGGACACTTGAAGCGGGGCAGGACAGAAGTTCTATGGCAAATTGGGAAAGCTCAGGCCACAGGGCAAGCATGCACACCCAGTAGTCAAGGGGTTCATCGCTCCTCATAGTGTCGATATCAGTAGTTATGGCGAGGTAGTCTGTTACCTGACGGTCGAGTCGTCCTCTGAGGGTGGACCCCGAAGGGCTGTGGCGATGCATAGGACTTAAAAAGCTCTGCATGTCCTCCATCAACAACACGTCTGTAAAGCGTCCTCTCCTTGCTGGCGTGGTCGTGGGAGGAGGAGGATTATGTTCACCTCTTCCGCTGATAGATTGCCTTTGTGCTGTGACATCACCCTTAAACGCTGTGTAAAGCATACTTTTTAATTTATTTTGGTAGTGCTGCATCCTTTCCGACTTGTGGTAATTCGGTAACATTTCAGGCACTTTCTGCTTATACTGGGGATCTAGTAGCGTGGACACCCAGTACAGGTCGTTCTCCTTCATCCTTTTTATACGAGGGTCCCTCAACAGGCACGACAGCATGAAAGACCCCATTTGCACAAGGTCAGATGCCGAGCTAGTCATGTCCCGTTCCTCTTCCTCAGTGATCTCACTGAAGGTATGTTCTTCCCCCCAGCCAAGTACAACACCACTGGTACCAGATGACAACGAGCACCCTGGGATGCCTGTTGTGGTTGGTCTTCCTCCTCCTCCTCAAAGCCACATTCCTCCTCTGACTCCTCTTCCTCACAATCCTCTTGCAGCGTTCCCGCAGGTCCAGCAAGCGATGCTGATAAGGCTGTTTCTGGCGGTGATGGTGACCACAACTCTTCCTCTTCCTCTTCAAGCTCATCTACAGCCTGATCCAGCACTCTTCGCAGGGCACGCTCCAGGAAGAAAACAAATGGTATGATGTTGCTGATGGTGCCCTGGGTGCGACTGACCAGGTTTGTCATCTCCTCAAAAGGACGCATAAGCCAACAGGCATTGCGCATGAGCGTCCAGTAACGTGGCAAAAAAATCCCCAGCTCCGCAGAGGCTGTCCTAGCACCCAGGTCATACAAATACTCGTTAATGGCCTTTTCTTGTTGAAGCAGGCGGTCGAACATTAGGAGTGTTGAATTCCAACGTGTCGGGCTCTCTAAAATCAAGCGCCTCGCTGGCATGTTTTTTCGCCGCTGGATATCTGTAAAGTGCGCCATGGCCATGTAGGAACACCTGAAATAGGCACACACCTTCCTGGCCTGCTTCAGGACGTCCTGTAAGCCTGGGTGCTTATGCACAAAGCGTTGTACAATCAGATTACACACATGTGCCATGCACGGCACATGTGTCAACTTGCCCAAATTCAATGCCGCCAACATATTTCTTCCGTTGTCACAAACCACTTTGCCGATCTCCAGTTGGTGCGGACTCAGCCACTGATCCACCTGTGCGTTCATGGCGGACAGGAGTGCTGGTCCGATGTGACTCTCTGCTTTCAGGGAAGTCAACCCAAAGACGGCGTGACACTGCTGTATCCGGGATGTGGAATAGAACTTGTGGAGCTGTGGGGGGGGGGGGGGGGTGCCGTTGATATGGAGCAAGACATAGCAGCAGCAGAAGAGGATTCAGACGAGAAGGTTATGGAAGAGGATGGAGTAGGAGGAGTAGAGGAGGTGGCAGCAGGCCTGCCTGCAAGTCGTGGCGATGTCACCAACTCCTCTGCAGAGCCACGTATTCCATGCTTGGCAGCCGTCACCAGGTTTACCCAATGCATAGTGTAGGTGATATACCTGCCCTGACCATGCTTTGCAGACCAGGTATCCGTGGTCAGATGGACCCTTGCCCCAACACTGTGTGCCAGAGATGCCATTACTTCCTTTTGCACAATCGAGTACAGGTTGGGGATTGCCTTTTGTGCAAATAAATTTCGGCCGGGTACCTTCCACTGCGGTGTCCCAATAGCTACAAATTTTTTGAACGCCTCAGACTCCACCAGCTTGTATGGTAAAAGCTGGCAGGCTAAGAATTCAGACAAGCCAGCTGTCAGTTGCCGGGCAAGGGGGTGACTTTGTGACATTGGCTTCTTACGCTCAAACATGTTCTTGACAGACACCTGACTGTGGGCAGATGAGCAGGGACTGCTCAGGGCGACACACGGAGTGGCAGATGGTTGAGAGGGGGCAAGCAGGGCAGCAGTGGTTGACGTGGCTGAAGATGCTGGACCAGGAGGAGGATGGCGGCTTTGACTTTGTGTGCTGCTTGTACTGATGTGTTGATCCCATAGAAGTTTGTGATGTGACATCATGTGCCTTCGCAAAGAAGTTGTAACTAGGTAGGTGTTGGACTTCCCACGACTCAGTTTCTTTTCGCACAGGTTGCAAATGGCATCACTGTTGTCACAGGCAGACACACGAAAAAATTGCCACACTGCTGAGCTCTGCAATGACGGCATTCTGGTGGTGGCAAAAGCATGCGTTGACTGGCTTGCTGTCTGGCTGACCCCGGGTGCCGATGCATGCTGTCTGACTGTGCCACTAGCTACTTTCGACGACCTCCCGCTGCTTCCAACTTGTCTCCTCCTCCTCTCTGTCTCCCCATCTGAACTTTCCTCCTGTTCTTCTTCTCTTATAGCGGGCACCCACGTGACATCCACGGACGCATTGTCATCATCAACCGCTTCACTTGTATCTGACAACTCAACAAAGGAAGCAGCACCGGCTACAACATCATCATCATCATCAGACCGTACGTCCATGTGTGTAATGCTGCCTGACTGGGACATATCCCTGTTATCTACATCCTCTGGCACTAATGTTTGTGCATCACTCATTTCTTCCAACGCATCTGTAAATAACTCTGCTGACGGATCAAGTGAAGCGTCTGTGCTGCTAGTGTTGGTGGTGGCAGCAGGCGGGCGAGTGGTAAATGGAGAGGTGCCCGAAGCTAAGCTGGAGGAGGATGGTGCGTCTAGGTTCCGAGCGGAAGCTGTAGAAGATTGGGTGTCATGTGTTAGCCAGTCAACCATGTCCTCAGAACTGTTCAAGTTCAGGGTACGTTGCCTCTGAAAACTGGGCATTATTCTAGGGCCAAAGGGAATCACAGCACCACGACCACGACGGCCTCTGCCTGTCATTTTTTTTACGATTAGTGGTACTATGCGTGCAAGCTACTGTGAAACTAGATATGAGTGTAACTGCGCACTGGCAAAAGTTGGCAGACTAGATGCAATAGGCCTCACACACACGCCTTTAGGCAGGCTACTGATATTCAATCGATTACAGTAAAAAAAGGGTTGTTTGATTTCACTGCACACTACGGTTGCACTAGATATGAGTGTCACTGTGCACTGGCAAAAGTTGGCAGACTAGATGCAATAGGCCTCACACACACGCTTTTAGGCAGGCTACTGATATTCAATCGATTACAGTAAAAAAAGGGTTGTTTGATTTCACTGCACACTACGGTTGCACTAGATATGAGTGTCACTGCGCACTGGCAAAAGTTGGCAGACTAGATGCAATAGGCCTCACACACATGCCTTTAGGCAGGCTACTGATATTCAATCGATTACAGTAAAAAAAGGGTTGTTTTATTTCACTGCACAATACAGTGGCACTAGATATGAGTGTCACTGCGCACTGGCAAAAGTTGGCAGACTAGATGCAATAGGCCTCACACACACGCCTTTAAGCAGGCTACTGATATTCAATCGATTACAGTAAAAAAAGGGTTGTTTTATTTCACTGCACACTACAGTGGCACTAGATATGAGTGTCACTGCGCACAGGCAAAAGTTGGCAGACTAGATGCAATAGGCCTCACACACACGCCTTTACGCAGGCTACTGATATTCAATCGATTACAGTAAAAAAAGGGTTGTTTGATTTCACTGCACACTACGGTGGCACTAGACATGAGTGTCACTGCGCACTGGCAAAAGTTGTCAGACTAGATGCAATAGGCCTCACACACTCGCCTTTAGGCAGGCTACTGATATTCAATCGATTACAGTAAAAAAAGGGTTGTTTGATTTCACTGCACACTACAGTTGCACTAGATATGAGTGTCACTGCGCACTGGCAAAAGTTGGCAGACTAGATGCAATAGGCATCACACACAAGCCTTTAGGCAGGCTATTGATATTCAATCGATTACAGTAAAAAAAGCGTTGTTTGATTTCACTGCACACTACGGTGGCACTAGATATGAGTGTCACTGCGCACTGGCAAAAGTTGGCAGACTAGATGCAATAGGCCTCACACGCCTTTAGGCAGGCTACTGATATTCAATCGATTACAGTAATTAATGGGTTGTTTTATTTCACTGCACACTACAGTGGCACTAGATATGAGTGTCACTGCGCACTGGCAAAAGTTGGCAGACTAGATGCAATAGGCCTCACACACACGCCTTTAGGCAGGCTACTGATATTCAATCGATTACAGTAAAAAAAGGGTTGTTTGATTTCACTGCACACTACGGTTGCACTAGATATGAGTGTCACTGTGCACTGGCAAAAGTTGGCAGACTAGATGCAATAGGCCTCACACACACGCCTGTAGGCAGGCTACTGATATTCAATCGATTACAGTAAAAAAAGGGTTGTTTTATTTCACTGCACACTACGGTTGCACTAGATATGAGTGTCACTGCGCACTGGCAAAAGTTGGCAGACTAGATGCAATAGGCCTCACACACACGCCTTTAGGCAGGCTACTGATATTCAATCGATAACAGTAAAAAAAGGGTTGTTTTATTTCACTGCACACTACAGTGGCACTAGATATGAGTGTCACTGCGCACTGGCAAAAGTTGGCAGACTAGATGCAATAGGCCTCACACACACGCCTTTAAGCAGGCTACTGATATTCAATCGATTACAGTAAAAAAAGGGTTGTTTTATTTCACTGCACACTACAGTTGCACTAGATATGAGTGTCACTGCGCACTGGCAAAAAATGGCAGACTAGATGCAATAGGCCTCACACACACGCCTTTACGCAGGCTACTGATATTCAATCGATTACAGTAAAAAAAGGGTTGTTTGATTTCACTGCACACTACGGTGGCACTAGACATGAGTGTCACTGCGCACTGGCAAAAGTTGTCAGACTAGATGCAATAGGCCTCACACACACGCCTTTAGGCAGGCTACTGATATTCAATCGATTACAGTAAAAAAAGGGTTGTTTGATTTCACTGCACAGTACAGTTGCACTAGATATGAGTGTCACTGCGCACTGGCAAAAGTTGGCAGACTAGATGCAATAGGCATCACACACAAGCCTTTAGGCAGGCTATTGATATTCAATCGATTATAGTAAAAAAAGGGTTGTTTGATTTCACTGCACACTACGGTGGCACTAGATATGAGTGTCACTGCGCACTGGCAAAAGTTGGCAGACTAGATGCAATAGGCCTCACACGCCTTTAGGCAGGCTACTGAGATTCAATCGATTACAGTAAAAAATGGGTTGTTTTATTTCACTGCACACTACGGTGGCACTAGATATGAGTGTCACTGCGCACTGGCAAAAGTTGGCAGACTAGATGCAATAGGCCTCACACACACGCCTTTAGGCAGGCTACTGATATTCAATCGATTACAGTAAAAAAAGGGTTGTTTGATTTCACTGCACACTACGGTTGCACTAGATATGAGTGTCACTGTGCACTGGCAAAAGTTGGCAGACTAGATGCAATAGGCCTCACACACACGCCTGTAGGCAGGCTACTGATATTCAATCGATTACAGTAAAAAAAGGGTTGTTGGTTTATTTCACTGCACACTACGGTTGCACTAGATATGAGTGTCACTGCGCACTGGCAAAAGTAGTCAGACTAGATGCAATAGGCCTCACACACACGCCTTTAGGCAGGCTACTGATATTCAATCGATTACAGTAAAAAAAGGGTTGTTTGATTTCACTGCACAGTACAGTTGCACTAGATATGAGTGTCACTGCGCACTGGCAAAAGTTGTCAGACTAGATGCAATAGGCCTCACACACTCGCCTTTAGGCAGGCTACTGATATTCAATCGATTACAGTAAAAAAAGGGTTGTTTGATTTCACTGCACAGTACAGTTGCACTAGATATGAGTGTCACTGCGCACTGGCAAAAGTTGGCAGACTAGATGCAATAGGCATCACACACAAGCCTTTAGGCAGGCTATTGATATTCAATCGATTACAGTAAAAAAAGCGTTGTTTGATTTCACTGCACACTACGGTGGCACTAGATATGAGTGTCACTGCGCACTGGCAAAAGTTGGCAGACTAGATGCAATAGGCCTCACACGCCTTTAGGCAGGCTACTGATATTCAATCGATTACAGTAATTAATGGGTTGTTTTATTTCACTGCACACTACAGTGGCACTAGATATGAGTGTCACTGCGCACTGGCAAAAGTTGGCAGACTAGATGCAATAGGCCTCACACACACGCCTTTAGGCAGGCTACTGATATTCAATCGATTACAGTAAAAAAAGGGTTGTTTGATTTCACTGCACACTACGGTTGCACTAGATATGAGTGTCACTGTGCACTGGCAAAAGTTGGCAGACTAGATGCAATAGGCCTCACACACACGCCTGTAGGCAGGCTACTGATATTCAATCGATTACAGTAAAAAAAGGGTTGTTTGATTTCACTGCACACTACGGTTGCACTAGATATGAGTGTCACTGCGCACTGGCAAAAGTTGGCAGACTAGATGCAATAGGCCTCACACACACGCCTTTAGGCAGGCTACTGATATTCAATCGATAACAGTAAAAAAAGGGTTGTTTTATTTCACTGCACACTACAGTGGCACTAGATATGAGTGTCACTGCGCACTGGCAAAAGTTGGCAGACTAGATGCAATAGGCCTCACACACACGCCTTTAAGCAGGCTACTGATATTCAATCGATTACAGTAAAAAAAGGGTTGTTTTATTTCACTGCACACTACAGTGGCACTAGATATGAGTGTCACTGCGCACTGGCAAAAAATGGCAGACTAGATGCAATAGGCCTCACACACACGCCTTTAGGCAGGCTACTGATATTCAATCGATTACAGTAAAAAAAGGGTTGTTTGATTTCACTGCACACTACGGTGGCACTAGACATGAGTGTCACTGCGCACTGGCAAAAGTTGTCAGACTAGATGCAATAGGCCTCACACACTCGCCCTTAGGCAGGCTACTGATATTCAATCGATTACAGTAAAAAAAGGGTTGTTTGATTTCACTGCACAGTACAGTTGCACTAGATATGAGTGTCACTGCGCACTGGCAAAAGTTGGCAGACTAGATGCAATAGGCATCACACACAAGCCTTTAGGCAGGCTATTGATATTCAATCGATTATAGTAAAAAAAGGGTTGTTTGATTTCACTGCACACTACGGTGGCACTAGATATGAGTGTCACTGCGCACTGGCAAAAGTTGGCAGACTAGATGCAATAGGCCTCACACGCCTTTAGGCAGGCTACTGATATTCAATCGATTACAGTAATTAATGGGTTGTTTTATTTCACTGCACACTACAGTGGCACTAGATATGAGTGTCACTGCGCACTGGCAAAAGTTGGCAGACTAGATGCAATAGGCCTCACACACACGCCTTTAGGCAGGCTACTGATATTCAATCGATTACAGTAAAAAAAAGGGTTGTTTGATTTCACTGCACACTACGGTTGCACTAGATATGAGTGTCACTGTGCACTGGCAAAAGTTGGCAGACTAGATGCAATAGGCCTCACACACACGCCTGTAGGCAGGCTACTGATATTCAATCGATTACAGTAAAAAAAGGGTTGTTGGTTTATTTCACTGCACACTACGGTTGCACTAGATATGAGTGTCACTGCGCACTGGCAAAAGTAGTCAGACTAGATGCAATAGGCCTCACACACACGCCTTTAGGCAGGCTACTGATATTCAATCGATTACAGTAAAAAAGGGTTGTTTGATTTCACTGCACAGTACAGTTGCACTAGATATGAGTGTCACTGCGCACTGGCAAAAGTTGGCAGACTAGATGCAATAGGCATCACACACAAGCCTTTAGGCAGGCTATTGATATTCAATCGATTACAGTAAAAAAAGGGTTGTTTGATTTCACTGCACACTACGGTGGCACTAGATATGAGTGTCACTGCGCACTGGCAAAAGTTGGCAGACTAGATGCAATAGGCCTCACACGCCTTTAGGCAGGCTACTGATATTCAATCGATTACAGTAATTAATGGGTTGTTTTATTTCACTGCACACTACAGTGGCACTAGATATGAGTGTCACTGCGCACTGGCAAAAGTTGGCAGACTAGATGCAATAGGCCTCACACACACGCCTTTAGGCAGGCTACTGATATTCAATCGATTACAGTAAAAAAAGGGTTGTTTGATTTCACTGCACACTACGGTTGCACTAGATATGAGTGTCACTGTGCACTGGCAAAAGTTGGCAGACTAGATGCAATAGGCCTCACACACACGCCTGTAGGCAGGCTACTGATATTCAATCGATTACAGTAAAAAAAGGGTTGTTTGATTTCACTGCACACTACGGTTGCACTAGATATGAGTGTCACTGCGCACTGGCAAAAGTTGGCAGACTAGATGCAATAGGCCTCACACACACGCCTTTAGGCAGGCTACTGATATTCAATCGATTACAGTAAAAAAAGGGTTGTTTTATTTCACTGCACACTACAGTGGCACTAGATATGAGTGTCACTGCGCACTGGCAAAAGTTGGCAGACTAGATGCAATAGGCCTCACACACACGCCTTTAGGCAGGCTACTGATATTCAATCGATTACAGTAAAAAAAGGGTTGTTTTATTTCACTGCACACTACAGTGGCACTAGATATGAGTGTCACTGCGCACAGGCAAAAGTTGGCAGACTAGATGCAATAGGCCTCACACACACGCCTTTACGCAGGCTACTGATATTCAATCGATTACAGTAAAAAAAGGGTTGTTTGATTTCACTGCACACTACGGTGGCACTAGACATGAGTGACACTGCGCACTGGCAAAAGTTGTCAGACTAGATGCAATAGGCCTCACACACTCGCCTTTAGGCAGGCTACTGATATTCAATCGATTACAGTAAAAAAAGGGTTGTTTGATTTCACTGCACAGTACAGTTGCACTAGATATGAGTGTCACTGCGCACTGGCAAAAGTTGGCAGACTAGATGCAATAGGCATCACACACAAGCCTTTAGGCAGGCTATTGATATTCAATCGATTATAGTAAAAAAAGGGTTGTTTGATTTCACTGCACACTACGGTGGCACTAGATATGAGTGTCACTGCGCACTGGCAAAAGTTGGCAGACTAGATGCAATAGGCCTCACACGCCTTTAGGCAGGCTACTGATATTCAATCGATTACAGTAATTAATGGGTTGTTTTATTTCACTGCACACTACAGTGGCACTAGATATGAGTGTCACTGCGCACTGGCAAAAGTTGGCAGACTAGATGCAATAGGCCTCACACACACGCCTTTAGGCAGGCTACTGATATTCAATCGATTACAGTAAAAAAAGGGTTGTTTGATTTCACTGCACACTACGGTTGCACTAGATATGAGTGTCACTGTGCACTGGCAAAAGTTGGCAGACTAGATGCAATAGGCCTCACACACACGCCTGTAGGCAGGCTACTGATATTCAATCGATTACAGTAAAAAAAGGGTTGTTGGTTTATTTCACTGCACACTACGGTTGCACTAGATATGAGTGTCACTGCGCACTGGCAAAAGTAGTCAGACTAGATGCAATAGGCCTCACACACACGCCTTTAGGCAGGCTACTGATATTCAATCGATTACAGTAAAAAAAGGGTTGTTTTATTTCACTGCACACTACGGTTGCACTAGATATGAGTGTCACTGCGCACTGGCAAAAGTTGGCAGACTAGATGCAATAGGCCTCACACACACGCCTTTAGGCAGGCTACTGATATTCAATCGATTACACTAAAAAAAGGGTTGTTTTATTTCACTGCACACTACAGTGGCACTAGATATGAGTGTCACTGCGCACTGGCAAAAGTTGGCAGACTAGATGCAATAGGCCTCACACACACGCCTTTAGGCAGGCTACTGATATTCAATCGATTACAGTAAAAAAAGGGTTGTTTGATTTCACTGCACACTACGGTTGCACTAGATATGAGTGTCACTGTGCACTGGCAAAAGTTGGCAGACTAGATGCAATAGGCCTCACACACACGCCTGTAGGCAGACTACTGATATTCAATCGATTACAGTAAAAAAAGGGTTGTTGGTTTATTTCACTGCACACTACGGTTGCACTAGATATGAGTGTCACTGCGCACTGGCAAAAGTTGGCAGACTAGATGCAATAGGCCTCACACACACGCCTTTAGGCAGGCTACTGATATTCAATCAATTACAGTAAAAAAAGGGTTGTTTTATTTCACTGCACACTACGGTTACACTAGATATGAGTGTCACTGCGCACTGGCAAAAGTTGGCAGACTAGATGCAATAGGCCTCACACACACGCCTTTAGGCAGGCTACTGATATTCAATCGATTACAGTAAAAAAAGGGTTGTTTTATTTCACTGCACACTATGGTGGCACTAGATATGAGTGTCACTGTGCACTGGCAAAAGTTGGCAGACTAGATGCAATAGGCCTCACACACACGCCTTTAGGCAGGCTACTGATATTCAGTCGATTACAGTAAAAAAAGGGTTGTTTTATTTCACTGCACACTACAGTGGCACTAGATATGAGTGTCACTGCGCACCGGCAAAAGTTGGCAGACTAGATGCAATAGGCCTCACACACACGCCTTTAGGCATGCTACTGATATTCAATCGATTACAGTAAAAAAAGGGTTGTTTTATTTCACTGCACACTACAGTGGCACTAGATATGAGTGTCACTGCACACTGGCAAAAGTTGGCAGAGTAGATGCAATAGGCCTCACACACACGCCTTTAGGCAGGCTACTGATATTCAATCGATTACACTAAAAAAAGGGTTTTTTTTTTTCACTGCACACTACAGTGGCACTAGATATGAGTGTCACTGCGCACTGGCAAAAGTTGGCAGACTAGATGCAATAGGCCTCACACACACGCCTTTAGGCAGGCTACTGATATTCAATCGATTACAGTAAAAAAAGGGTTGTTTTATTTCACTGCACACTACCGTGGCACTAGATATGAGTGTCACTGCGCACTGGCAAAAGTTGGCAGACTAGATGCAATAGGCCTCACACACACGCCTTTAGGCAGGCTAATAATATTCAATCGATTACACTAAAAAAAGGGTTGTTTTATTTCACTGCACACTACAGTGGCACTAGATATGAGTGTCACTGCGCACTGGCAAAAGTTGGCAGACTAGATGCAATAGGCCTCACACACACACGCCTTTAGGCAGGCTACTGATATTCAATCGATTACAGTAAAAAAAAGGGTTGTTTTATTTCACTGCACACTATGGTGGCACTAGATATGAGTGTCACTGTGCACTGGCAAAAGTTGGCAGACTAGATGCAATAGGCCTCACACACACGCCTGTAGGCAGGCTACTGATATTCAATCGATTACAGAAAGAAAAGGGTTGTTTTATTTCACAGCACACTACGGTTGCACTAGATATGTGTGTCACCGCGCACTGGCACAAGTTGGCAGACTAGATGCAATAGACCTCACACACACGCCTTTAGGCAGGCTACTGATATTCAGTCGATTACAGTAAAAAAAGGGTTGTGTTATTTCACTGCACACTACAGTGGCACTAGATATGAGTGTCACTGCACACTGGCAAAAGTTGGCAGACTAGATGCAATAGGCCTCAAACACACGCCTTTAGGCAGGCTACTGATATTCAATCGATTACAGTAAAAAAAGGGTTGTTTGATTTCACTGCACACTACGGTTGCACTAGATATGAGTGTCACTGTGCACTGGCAAAAGTTGGCAGACTAGATGCAATAGGCCTCACACACACGCCTGTAGGCAGGCTACTGATATTCAATCGATTACAGTAAAAAAATGGTTGTTGGTTTATTTCACTGCACACTACGGTTGCACTAGATATGAGTGTCACTGCGCACTGGCAAAAGTTGTCAGACTAGATGCAATAGGCCTCACACACACGCCTTTAGGCAGGCTACTGATATTCAATCGATTACAGTAAGAGAAGGGTTGTTTTATTTCACTGCACACTACGGTTGCACTAGATATGAGTGTCATTGCGCACTGGCAAAAGTTGTCAGACTAGATGCAATAGGCCTCACACACACGCCTTTAGGCAGGCTACTGATATTCAATCGATTACAGTAAAAAAAGGGTTGTTTTATTTCACTGCACACTACAGTGGCACTAGATATGAGTGTCACTGCACACTGGCAAAAGTTGGCAGACTAGACGCAATAGGCCTCAAACACACGCCTTTAGGCAGGCTACTGATATTCAATCGATTACAGTAAAAAAAGGGTTGTTTGATTTCACTGCACACTATGGTGGCACTAGATATGAGTGTCACTGTGCACTGGCAAAAGTTGGCAGACTAGATGCAATAGGCCTCACACACACGCCTGTAGGTAGGCTACTGATATTCAATCAATTACAGTAAGAAAAGGGTTGTTTTATTTCACTGCACACTACGGTTGCACTAGATATGAGTGTCACTGCGCACTGGCAAAAGTTGGCAGACTAGATGCAATAGGCCTCACACACACGCCTTTAGGCAGGCTACTGATATTCAGTCGATTACAGTAAAAAAAGGGTTGTTTGATTTCACTGCACACTACAGTGGCACTAGATATGAGTGTCACTGCGCACTGGCAAAAGTTGGCAGGCTAGATGCAATAGGCCTCACACACACGCCTTTAGGCATGCTACTGATATTCAATCGATTACAGTAAAAAAAGGGTTGTTTTATTTCACTGCACACTACAGTGGCACTAGATATGAGTGTCACTGCACACTGGCAAAAGTTGGCAGAGTAGATGCAATAGGCCTCACACACACGCCTTTAGGCAGGCTACTGATATTCAATCGATTACACTAAAAAAAGGGTTGTTTTATTTCACTGCACACTACAGTGGCACTAGATATGAGTGTCACTGCGCACTGGCAAAAGTTGGCAGACTAGATGCAATAGGCCTCACACACACGCCTTTAGGCAGGCTACTGATATTCAATCGATTACAGTAAAAAGAGGGTTGTTTTATTTCACTGCACACTACCGTGGCACTAGATATGAGTGTCACTGCGCACTGGCAAAAGTTGGCAGACTAGATGCAATAGGCCTCACACACACGCCTTTAGGCAGGCTAATAATATTCAATCGATTACACTAAAAAAAGGGTTGTTTTTTTTCACTGCACACTACAGTGGCACTAGATATGAGTGTCACTGCACACTGGCAAAAGTTGGCAGACTAGATGCAATAGGCCTCAAACACACGCCTTTAGGCAGGCTACTGATATTCAATCGATTACAGTAAAAAAAAGGGTTGTTTTATTTCACTGCACACTATGGTGGCACTAGATATGAGTGTCACTGTGCACTGGCAAAAGTTGGCAGACTAGATGCAATAGGCCTCACACACACGCCTGTAGGCAGGCTACTGATATTCAATCGATTACAGAAAGAAAAGGGTTGTTTTATTTCACAGCACACTACGGTTGCACTAGATATGTGTGTCACTGCGCACTGGCACAAGTTGGCAGACTAGATGCAATAGACCTCACACACACGCCTTTAGGCATGCTACTGATATTCAGTCGATTACAGTAAAAAAAGGGTTGTGTTATTTCACTGCACACTACAGTGGCACTAGATATGAGTGTAACTGCACACTGGCAAAAGTTGGCAGACTAGATGCAATAGGCCTCACACACATGCCTTTAGGCATGCTACTGATATTCAATCGATTACAGTAAAAAAAGGGTTGTTTTATTTCACTGCACACTACAGTGGCACTAGATATGAGTGTCACTGCACACTGGCAAAAGTTGGCAAAGTAGATGCAATTGGCCTCACACACATGCCTTTAGGCAGGCTACTGATATTCAATCGATTACACTAAATAAAGGGTTGTTTTATTTCACTGCACACTACGGTGGCACTAGATATGAGTGTCACTGCGCACTGGCAAAAGTTGGCAGACTAGATGCAATAGGCCTCACACACACGCCTTTAGGCAGGCTACTGATATTCAATCGATTACACTAAAAAAAGGGTTGTTTTATTTCACTGCACACTACAGTTGCACTAGTTATGAGTGTCACTGCGCACTGGCAAAAGTTGGCAGACTAGATGCAATAGGCCTCACACACACGCCTTTAGGCAGGCTAATAATATTCAATCGATTACACTAAAAAAAGGGTTGTTTTATTTCACTGCACACTACAGTGGCACTAGATATGAGTGTCACTGCACACTGGCAAAAGTTGGCAGACTAGATGCAATAGGCCTCAAACACACGCCTTTAGGCAGGCTACTGATATTCAATCGATTACAGTAAAAAAAAGGGTTGTTTTATTTCACTGCACACTATGGTGGCACTAGATATGAGTGTCACTGTGCACTGGCAAAAGTTGGCAGACTAGATGCAATAGGCCTCACACACACGCCTGTAGGCAGGCTACTGATATTCAATCGATTACAGAAAGAAAAGGGTTGTTTTATTTCACAGCACACTACGGTTGCACTAGATATGTGTGTCACTGCGCACTGGCACAAGTTGGCAGACTAGATGCAATAGACCTCACACACACGCCTTTAGGCATGCTACTGATATTCTGTCGATTACAGTAAAAAAAGGGTTGTGTTATTTCACTGCACACTACAGTGGCACTAGATATGAGTGTAACTGCACACTGGCAAAAGTTGGCAGACTAGATGCAATAGGCCTCACACACATGCCTTTAGGCATGCTACTGATATTCAATCGATTACAGTAAAAAAAGGGTTGTTTTATTTCACTGCACACTACAGTGGCACTAGATATGAGTGTCACTGCACACTGGCAAAAGTTGGCAAAGTAGATGCAATTGGCCTCACACACATGCCTTTAGGCAGGCTACTGATATTCAATCGATTACACTAAATAAAGGGTTGTTTTATTTCACTGCACACTACGGTGGCACTAGATATGAGTGTCACTGCGCACTGGCAAAAGTTGGCAGACTAGATGCAATAGGCCTCACACACACGCCTTTAGGCAGGCTACTGATATTCAATCGATTACACTAAAAAAAGGGTTGTTTTATTTCACTGCACACTACAGTTGCACTAGATATGAGTGTCACTGCGCACTGGCAAAAGTTGGCAGACTAGATGCAATAGGCCTCACACACACGCCTTTAGGCAGGCTACTGATATTCAATCGATTACAGTAAAAAGAGGGTTGTTTTATTTCACTGCACACTACCGTGGCACTAGATATGAGTGTCACTGCGCACTGGCAAAAGTTGGCAGACTAGATGCAATAGGCCTCACACACACGCCTTTAGGCAGGCTAATAATATTCAATCGATTACACTAAAAAAAGGGTTGTTTTATTTCACTGCACACTACAGTGGCACTAGATATGAGTGTCACTGCACACTGGCAAAAGTTGGCAGACTAGATGCAATAGGCCTCAAACACACGCCTTTAGGCAGGCTACTGATATTCAATCGATTACAGTAAAAAAAAGGGTTGTTTATTTCACTGCACACTATGGTGGCACTAGATATGAGTGTCACTGTGCACTGGCAAAAGTTGGCAGACTAGATGCAATAGGCCTCACACACACGCCTGTAGGCAGGCTACTGATATTCAATTGATTACAGAAAGAAAAGGGTTGTTTTATTTCACAGCACACTACGGTTGCACTAGATATGTGTGTCACTGCGCACTGGCACAAGTTGGCAGACTAGATGCAATAGACCTCACACACACGCCTTTAGGCATGCTACTGATATTCAGTCGATTACAGTAAAAAAAGGGTTGTGTTATTTCACTGCACACTACAGTGGCACTAGATATGAGTGTAACTGCACACTGGCAAAAGTTGGCAGACTAGATGCAATAGGCCTCACACACATGCCTTTAGGCATGCTACTGATATTCAATCGATTACAGTAAAAAAAGGGTTGTTTTATTTCACTGCACACTACAGTGGCACTAGATATGAGTGTCACTGCACACTGGCAAAAGTTGGCAAAGTAGATGCAATTGGCCTCACACACATGCCTTAAGGCAGGCTACTGATATTCAATCGATTACACTAAATAAAGGGTTGTTTTATTTCACTGCACACTACGGTGGCACTAGATATGAGTGTCACTGCGCACTGGCAAAAGTTGGCAGACTAGATGCAATAGGCCTCACACACACGCCTTTAGGCAGGCTACTGATATTCAATCGATTACACTAAAAAAAGGGTTGTTTTATTTCAC